>CM061348.1:230806967-230999467 GCA_030867105.1 Liasis olivaceus | reverse complement strand
GATGTCTCAAAAAAATTGTGTCTTTTTTCTTTTGTCTGGATCGGAAGCCCTTTGCAAAAGCGTTATTTTAAAGTTAATGAAAATAAATGTTCATTTGAATTTTTTAAGAAGGCTGTTGGCTGCCAATGACTAATCACTTTAGAATGATCTGATGGGATGTGTCTATATTTTTGTTAAATAACATGTATGTTGTAAAGCACAAAAATTATAAAAGCTTTTAATTAAGATCCAGATGTTAAAGTTTTTTATATTTGTGTTCCTGATTATAATCAGTCAGGTTGTTATTGATACTTATCATTCTTAGGGGGTTGTTTTTCATACATCGTTTGTAAATTAAAAAAAAAATAAAGTGAAACTGACAGTTCAGTTTAAAAATACACTGTAACTGCCCCTGAATAGTAGCTTTAAACACTTAATCACTGTTATTTACTGTTATTTGTATGAATATGCTTTGGGCAAAGTTACTCAATGTTCATAGCAATAAATACATGTTAAATAATAGCATTAGTTATATAGGATATAATATGCCTGCACACTTGAGAAGCTCATTTTCAACCTATTAACACTTTTGACTGAAAACATTAAGGTGAGAGGAATGAAAATTCCAGAGTAGCTTGCATTCTGCAAATTCTGTTGTACATTTCCTGATTTTTTTCATAAGATGATTGATCTGGTTTGGGGGTATAGTTTGCAAACATATGGAAGCTCTAGGAATCTCTTTTGCTGCTTTCAGCACCATCAAATCCTGGTATGGGTTGACCCTTCGGTTTTGTCTTCTCAGCTTACCAGATAGTATGGGGAGAGGGGCAGCCAGAAGTAATAATTGTCTTCAGAAGTAAGGCAGAATATGCAGATGTCTGATGAATATAAACATACAGAAGAAAAGTACAGGTTACAGTTAAAACTTACTGCCTATACCATACTGGAAAGTATTTCCCAAACCTGGGTAAATTACCCAAAATTGGGTAAAAGTGGTTTTTCTTTAGGTAATGACACATGAACCCGTTACCCAATCACAACAGGGACATTTAAACTGACTTAAAGTGTTTTACCTACATTGGGTAAAAAGGACTTTCTGATAAGCAGTTTTGGGTAATGAAGAAAAAAGCTTGGGAAGCACTGGTATAGGCAGTATATCAATGGACCACAAAAATCATAGATGTTGTCTTGGAAGGTTGTGGCATACTTAATTGCTGTCAAATGATAAGTGCCTCATTCATGCTTATAAAAGCTCATCTGTGGCTGACTCTGAAATACTGAAGGTTGTATTTTATGGCCAGTTAAAAACAAGACATCTGCTGTCATGGTTGGCAAGAACAAATATTATAAAGGCACCTTGCAGTCTGACTCAAAAGTTTTATTTCTGCACTAGAGAATGTTAGCAAACATGTTTTTTTTCATACATTACTGATTCTACAGTGAGAGATAATCAGTATAAAAGGTGTGGCAGTTCGCCGACAATTACATCTAATAAGTAATCATATGGAATTACGAAACCATTGATCAGACAAGTATTAACTGCTGTGACTGGCAATAGTTCTCCAAAGTATCTGATCAGTAGCTGTCCCAGTCTTGCAGCCTGATATATTCTTAAATAGTTGTTTCATGCAAATGCATATTCAAGTTTGCAACAGAGTTTTCATGCTTTTGTGGAGAATAGACTTTAGTAAATTGCACTTACAGGTTTTTATAACATCTAAAAAGCTGTGCTGTATTCTAGTGGTCAGGAATCTGGGCTACCTCTAGAGAAGTACAGAGATGACCTTGCAGAAGGGATGCGTAGACTGTTAGCAAAACATGAGCTCAATCCAAGAAAACAAGGAAGCATGGGAAAGAAACCTAAAATTGCTCCATCTTGACTCTTTGGTATAAGAGGGAGGGAAGGAGAAATGCTGTTAGGCTTTCAAGAATCTGTTATTATATCCTATATCAATTAAGCAGTGTTCTAGTAGTTTTGTGGGGTCTGTTTCCTTACCTGTCTTGCCTTGAAGGGCTGACACTACACACTTCCAATTTTTACTATACTGGCTAGGTTTTTTCAAGGTGTAGTTCATTAATATATGGTCTATATAGCGAATATGAAGCACTGTATATTAATTTTGCATTAAATTTACTGCTGCTTCTTCCTGTTTTCTTTCTCCCCTTGCTCTTCTTATTTTTTCTTGTAATAGTTTTTTATGTCTTCCTTTTTCCATTTTCCTCTACCTGGAGCTGTCCTTCAGATCCTCCCCCTTGTTGAGAGATGAGTCTAAAGAAACACGTACATTTAATTTCTAATTTCACTATACTTTATTGATTTTTTTCCCTTCCCTTCGTGGAAGTGAAGACTGCTCGTGGAGAGGTCTAAATTTTAGTATATATTTGATTGGACAGTCAGGTCTCCACTATAAAAAATGCCACAGAAAACAATAAATAAACAAGTCCGTCTTTATAACTAAGGACTCGGTGGTGGAGAAGGAATGAGATAGTAAAATATAAGTATTGGAGCATAGGTTTACATACATCAAAGACAAGCATCCCTTTTGAACACTGGGAGCACTGAGGGACATCAGAGGCAACATCATAAAGAGTCTGCCATAGAGCATAACCATTCACAGCTTTGACTTTTCACCTTTACAATTGATTTCCATCATCTCCCATCTTTTTGTTATGCCTAAGGAGCTAAATAATAGAGATGGGGAAAGGAATGGCATGGCATGGCCTGTTTAGCAGTAGAGGCAAGAATAGAGAGGGGTTGAGACATCTTATAGAGAAGACTTGAGCATATTGAGCTTCAGAGAACTAGGGCAGAGTTGAAAAACATTACTTAAAAAGCATAGGTTTTTTTTCTTTTCTCTGGAGCAGCAAGAACAGCTCATTTCCCAACTTATATAGAGCAAAGACTTTTGCTTCTCTTTGAGTATACCAAGTAGTGACCAAAATACTGATCAGTGGTAAAGCTAAGCTACCTCTTTGAGAGTTGGAATAATTGTTGTAGTTGGGAGCAAGCAGAGAGAGACAAAAACCATGAGTGTGTACTTACAAGCTTCTGAGGGTACACTAGCTTCTGGTAACACCAAGTTGCTGAACAAATTAAGTGCTACACTGATCTTTCAAACGAGCAAAAGGCTAGATCTCATATCTGGCTGGGTAACAACGGACTCATTGCAGGACTGTAGTAAATTATTCTCTCAGTACAGCCATCCTCAACTTTCAGTTCACTTGGTAGATAACATTGTGCTCTTTTATAGCTATTCCTCCAGTATGGCCATTGATCTGCAGTGTTCTGGCCCTTACTATGTGAAAAAGTTGCTGTATTTCTGTCAGATTGCAGTATGAAGATGAAGAAGTCCCTTTACTAGATGCATCTGGATAAAATTAATTTTCTGGACTCATTCCAGTTGGGGTTTTCTCCAGAACATAGTATTGAGACTGCATTGGTCACTATGATAACCTAACTACAGGCTAGAGAGGGGAGCACACTATTACTCCCAATCTGTGAGATGTGCATCCCTAGGGAAATGTTCAGTATTTAGGAGATTGGTAAAAGCAGATCTCTTCTGTGTAGCTTTTAGTTGTTAATCTCAAATAATTTGACTTTCATCTATATTTTGATTATATATTGTTTGCTCTACATTATGTGTCCTCGTTACTATTGTAAGATGCCTTGATTGGCAAGCTGATAGAAAGATGGAGTAAAAAGCCAATAAAGAAATATATTACATTGATGGCTTTATATTAAGGAAAGCATAATTACAGCAGGAATACTCTTTGCTCTTACCTTTTCTTTACAAATGGAAAGCTAATGCCTAACTAAAGAGAAAAAATATATTTCTTCATCTATTTATAGTGGCAACTCTCACTTTCACATCAGGGGACATTTTAAAAAAGCTCCGCAATGCGAACTGGAAAATCTTGATTTGCACAATTCAATGAATCACCTTGCTTGTTTATATTTCTTCCTTTTCCTCCATCCAGCTTTGTTGCATTCATTCCTTAAGCTCCTCTAAATGATAAGTAAGAAGTACATATGGAACCCATATGTCTTTTCAGGGCTTCAGTAAATATGGTTACATTGCACACTCATTGTGCCAGGTTGTCCCTCTGCGTCTGAACGAAAGAGGTTCAACTGCTTCCTCGTAGCTTATCTTTCTGAGGTCCTTCTCCTCTCCTGATCTCTGCCAGCAGATCAGCATATTTTGAAGACATTTGGGCTACTTCGGTCATGTCTCCTCCTTTCCAGTCAACTCATCCTGAGCATCTGGTTGCTGTTTGGCTTCCCAAACCCTGCAGATGATGATGTCAGCAATGAGTGACAGTGACTGGGGGGAGAAGACTTTATTCAGCTCATAATTCGCTGAGGGCAAACCCTGACCCCTGTGGTTGGCACTTGAATAGGAAAAATGCAAGTTGCTCCTTTTAGTTTCCATTTTCTCATATCATCCTCATGTAAAGTTTCCCTTTCTGAGTGGAAAATACATCCTGCATGAGAAAAAGGCTAACCATAAAATTGCCTGCAAAAATATTTCAAAGGTTCTTGCCTTTTTACACCAAAAATACATTCATTATCAGTTTACTGGATGGTTTGGTCTGTGTAAACAGACTGGCTGCAGTCTGAAGTGGTATTAGCATGCATTCCCATATGCTTTCTTCTGGGAGTGATTCCTTACTGTGGAGTTGATTCATGGCTTAATATGACTTATGTTATAAATAATTTTAAGATTTTAGAGATTTGTGAATGTTGGAATCTATTGTATCGAAATACCTATACTGAATGTGCTTTTTACCATGTGAATATGTAAAATTATTTTGTGGAAATTAAAAAAAAAAATGGAATTCCTTGTCATAAATGCAATTTGAAACAGCATCTACTTAGAGAAAAACAGTGATTGTAAGGAAACTGTGTGCACTAAAGCTTTTATTCTTTTAAATCATTATTGTTTCTTTTCAAGAACAATAATGATCTTAACTTTTTCAATTTAAAATGTTTTTATTCCCCTTAGTGTTCATCTCTTATGAATATTTAAGTGCAGTACATTTTTAAAATACATTTTAGAGAAAAATACAAATATTTTTAAAATACCTTTTAAAGAGAATGGTCATTATGGAATTCTTGTAAACTCATAAATTTGAGAGGGACATAGTTGTGTATTTATAGGGTACTATTATTATTTGTATTACTAGTTGTAATATTTACAAAATAGAAGTAAAATATCTCCTGATAATTATAGTTTGGTAGTTAGTACACCTTGCATTAGAAATATAACTTTTAAATTAGATTTTTACATAAAGATAAAAGCCTTTACAAATCTCAGGTATTTGGAAAAATATAAAATACTGAAATGTATAATCACATACTTTTAAAAGGGAATTTCAGATTTGAATATAATGCATGAGTAAATAAGAGCCTTTGCAGTCACTGTTGGCCTCCTATGCAAGCCTAGTATAGTCAGTCAGCTGTTAAAAACCTGGTTCACTGTTTAAAAAAAGATATAAAAACAAATTGTTTATCTTTCTGCCTGATCTCTTTTCAGCTGCTAACACAATGGAAACAGTAGGTGATCAGTCAGTGCATTTGGTTTGTCAATGGTGGTTTTGTATAAATATTGGAAGGAATAAGAAGCAGAATTCACACTGAAAAATATGATTTCATCTGCCTCTTCTCTGCAGTTCCATGGCTCATGCTGCGGTGTGAAATTCTCATTTTACACACTTTGCAGGCGGAGCACATGAATTATGCATTGAGCAAGAGAAATCTCCTGCTTCAACTCCTATATGCATTTACCCAGGTTCTGTCTCTATTATCAAGATGAATTGAAAATAGAGAAATGTTTGATGGGATATGGCTTAACTTCTTTGTTTAGCATTCAGCTATGGACTGCATTCTCTTCTCTAAGGGGGAAACATGTTTATTTTATATGTCTATCTGGATTGTAATTTTAAAGAGAGAACAGAGATATTAGTGTTCTAAGTTCAATTTCAGTTAAAGTTCCTGTAAATGGAGAACATCAGCATTGGTAAGTGTGTTGGGTTTAAATATTTTTTTAAAGTTTTAAAAATAATGAATAAGCTTGGCAAATTTAGAATGCTGTAGCCACAGTTTCTATTTGTAAAAATAAAATAAGGGGTTGGGAGGAATTGGAAACTCAATAATAGATTATAAAGCACTTTGTACATATCTGCTGCCTGCTAGTTCATTTTAGAGCACAGATCAAAATTCTGCAGAAAGGCTAAACCAGCTCCAGGTGGCAGCTTTAGGGGCTTTATGGTAGTACTGGATAAGGATATAGCCCAAAATGAGCAGGCTCATCCATTGGTATTATGTCCCTTTCTCCCCCTGCTCTCCCAATGAGCTTGGCTTCCTATTCTACCACAGTCATTCACTTTAAGTGGCAAGTTTCCAATGAAGGCTTGGCTGGGAAAAAATGACTTTCCTAGAAACCTTGGTTGGTCATATTGAGAGCTTCCTGGTCCAAAATGGGGCCACAGGCTTAAAATTCCTCATTAATGCCTTTAGTCTGGTGTTGAATTGCATCAGCCTTTTCTCCACTTTGGCTTGTCAGTTCTCTAGATTCTGGTGAGGCCTTTCTGTCTGTGCTTTCTTAGGCATAGCAGATGGCAACATGTGAAAAAAATGTTACTATAGTTTGAATCCAAAGGTGCTTTGCACAAGGAAAAAATCACATTCACTTGCCACTTTATTCCAATTTCCCCATTCCATTCCCATCCCTCCTGAAAGTCAAAACTCTCAGTGATGCAGTAGGCTGTAAATGGAGGAATGAATGCAAGCATGGCTATGTTTGCATTTCCTGGAGCCAACCTAGTATATGAACTTTCCTGCCATTAGAATTCAGATTATCTTCCTACCAGTGTTCCTCTGACATTTGAAAATGTTTTAAGCAGATTCATTTTTCTTCATTTTAGATTTTGCTGTAATCAGTTTGCTATTGAATATCAGTGTTTATTCCTGCTTGTACCATTTTTTGTGTTTTGATATTTTATTGTATTGTGAGTTACCTTGGCATCAGAAAAGTGATATATATATTGCAGAAGAAATAAAATATGTAAATAAAAGTACTCTGAGTGTGTGTGAGTACACTGCATATACCTCCTAGCTGGTAGAAGGTGGGTAACAGTATGTTAGCTTGCAAGGTAATCTCTAAATTAGAGATACTGTCTTGCTATAGATCAATAGGAGTAAACTTAGGGTAAAGCTAGTGGTTGGCTGTGGAAGAATTAGTAAATTAATCTCCCCACAAAATGAATGGAAAGAGGATGTGGAAGTTGCTTGGAGAGAGTAAAAATTATGTTACATCTAAGTGAGTGAAATTATGTTAATAGAAAATATGACGATGCTAGGTGGAAGGACAATGTGAGAGAGCCTGTGGATAAGAAAAAAAGAATGTATATAAAAGAATGATGGCAAATAATGAGGATAAGAGAACTATATTTTACCATGCTTAAATAGAGAAAAAAATGCAAAAAAGTACTCAAATAGCAAGGAATGATTAAAAGAAAATGCAAAGTGATTTTGATGGAAATGAAAAATTGTTTTGAAAGCAGGAGAAGAGGGAAAAACAAGGACTTTCCAGCAGTATGAATGGAATGATGAAATGATTGAGGGAATGCTAAAAGGAGTATTTTATTTATTTAGGTGATAGATATATATCCTATCTTTCATATAGGAGCTCAAAATAGCATACATATCACTCCCTAGTCCTATTTTTACCCACAACAACGTCCCTGTGGAATAGGTTGGGCTAAGAGAAAGTGACTGACCCAAAGTCACCTAGTGAATGTTTGTGTCTGTGGATAGACTAGAACATAGGTCACCAAGAATGTGAGGAGCCAAGTTAATTGTATATTTGTTTAGAAAAAGTCTATGATAAATAGTTTTAAATTATGGAATATTTTGTGCAAGTATGATGTTGAAGGTTGTTTGCAAATGCAATAAGAGCTGTATAGGATGGAAATAAAGCATGTGGGAGAAAAAATGGAATGCTTAGCAAATAGTCCAGGACCGAGCAGTCAATAAGACAGGGATGTGTGATACCTTTTAGTTAAGTACATTTATATAAATATACAAGGAATACTTGCGGTGGTGTTAGAGATGTGTTGCTTGAGGATGTGAGTACAGGTAGTCCCCAGCTTAAGAATGCCTGGGTTACAGGCAACCCATAGTTAAGAATGGAGCCTACTGTAGCAAAATTTCAGTTAAATACACAATGATTCGAGTTAAATACCCAATGGTTCGAGGTCATAACACAATACTACTTATACAACAATACTGTTTCAGCTTACATGCAAATTCAACTTAAAGACAGACCTTGGGAATAGAATTCGTTCTTAAACTGGGGACTACTTTTATTCATGTACTTTTATATGCAGATGATACCATGTTGTTGATTGAAAACCCAAATTATTTCCAGCAAGTATTAGAATGTGTGATGCAAGAAGGAAAATGGATCTGATGAAAGACCAAAGTTGTTGTGTTTTGAGGGAAGTGTAGTGAATTATTGCACACAAAAGACAAAAAAAAAAAAAAAATTAGAACAAGTAGATGTATTTTACCCTTAGAAGAAGTCATCTACAACATACAGTGTAAGGACTATAACAACCACTATGTAGGACAGACAGGCAGAAGGCTTGCAGAGCGCATCCATGAACACCAACTAGCAGTCAGAAGACATGATGAAAACTCCTTAATCTCACAACACATGGACAGACTTAGCCATAGTTTTAACTGGGAAACTGTCAGCATCTTAGACCAAGTTAAATCCAAAAATGCAAGAGAATTCTTGGAAGCTTGGTATTCAGACAAGGCAGCCATCAACAGGCACATAGAGATAAACAACATCTACACACTATTCAAAAGAGAAAATAAAAAGGAAAATAAAAGACCAGAACATCTCCTCACCAGCAATCATCACCCAGATAAGCAGAGATTAACACCAAGATTACCACCAGACATACAAGCAGTAAACAATACCTTAATCAAGGAACTACCAGAGGAAAAAAATAAAAACAAAACAAACCCCCCCCCACCCCCACCAACACTGGCAGGGCATGCCACAATATATAAACAGAGAGCAAACCCCATTCCATTCTAGCACTGAAGATGTTACCTAGCCGGGTAATGAAACGCTTGCAAGAAAACAACCAAGCTCAGAGAACCCCAAGGACTCCACAGTATTTTACCCTTTCATATAATATTTACTGAAGATGGACTAAGATGGTTGGAAAAATTGTAAGACCTGAACATACTGATAGAAAGATAGTGACTCGTATGTGGTCTGTTGTAAGGAATAAATGTTTGTCAAAACAAATGAAAATAGCTTTAAATAAGAACATGCTTCTGCTCATCTTGTTATATGGGAGTGAGAATTTGGTGTGTCAGGAAAGACATAAAAGTAAGTTGAATTAAGTGGGAATGGGGTATGTAACAAGTGTTTATGGTAAAACAAGAGATAGGCCAAGAATGAATGGTTGCTGAATAAATGTGGACTATATACAAAAGTGTATGACCAGTATGAAAAAACATTGGGGTAGTTTGGTCATACAGAGAGAATGAGTGAATTGTAAAACAAATATTTGAAGGAAGAGTAACTGGGCTGAAAAGAAGTAGAAAAAGTCATCATTAGATGAAGTTGATGAATCCTGAAAAAGAGAGAGGTAAGAAGCCCAAACAAAAAACAATGTATGAAGGAATGTATGGACATAGTAGAAGCAAGGAGAAATACACTGAATAGTTTGGTGTAAACTAGATTCAACTATAGATAATCCTTGTTTAGCAACTGCCTTGTTTAGCAACCATTTGCAGTTACAACAATGATAAAAAAGTAACTTTATGACCAATCTTCGCATTTATGACCTTTGCAGGCCTGTAAGCCAAAGGAAAGCTGAAGTAAGATCATAAGCACAGTTGTGGTTTCACTTAGCGACCACTTCGCTTAATGACCAGGTTCCGGCTCCAATTGTGGTCACTAAGGACTACCTGTATGCTTCTTTCTCTTTCTCTTTCTCTTATCTCATGCCTTTAATTTCTTTGGCTATTTCTTTCTCCTTTTGTGTGTTCTGCATATCATTGCTTAATCCAAAAGAATAACATGATGGATACATACATGTGCTTTTAATTAAATAATATATATTAACTGGTTTCCAGAACGCTTTTTATTGCGTATGCAGTTTTATGAATTCAGTCATAATTAATTATAACTTTTATGTTTCAGAGTGGATCAAAAACAAACAAGCCCAAGATTAATCCTAAGGCTGTTCCATGATACCCAGATTCAAACCAATTGTATAACTTAAATTGTAATTAAGTCTTCTTGCTTTTACTGAAATTTAGTCACTACTTAGCTAAACTTGAGTCAGTATGTTTCGCAAAGTGAACTTATACTACAGGGATTAGAAAATGTTACCTTGGAAGCCAGTTATTTAATTTTAATACTTATGATAGCAGTAGAAAGAACTTGATTTATTGATTTATATGGCCGCCCACTTCACACAGTAACTCTGGGCAGCATACAAGGTTAATACAACACTTTGCCATCTAAACCACAGTGCCCAAGTTTTAATAATAGACCCAGTTTATAAAAGCATTACCAGGAGAGTTCACCTAACTTCCTTGCCCAAACACCTGGGGGAACAGCCAGGTCTTCAATGCCTTATGAAAGTCTAACAGGGTCAAGGCCAACCGGATTTCTGGAGGGATGCTGTTCCACAGGAAAGGCATTGCCACAGAGAAGGAGTAACTCCTGCATCCAATAAGATTACATTGTTTAATGGAAAGGATGCAGAGTGTGCCCTCCTTGCTAGATCTTGTGGGATGAGCAGAGGTGATGGGAGAATCACTTCCATGTTCTCCCAGAAATAGGAGCCATTCCACTTAAATTTGCAACGTATAGACAACTGGGACAAGTTCTTGAGATCTATGAATTTGGACATGCAGATCATTCATGATTGCCAGTAAAGAGCAGGTGATTACATTTACTGAATTCTGTAGATTTCATTTTTATGCAAAGTTATGTTGATGGTGGTTTTGGATTTCCTTTACAATATTTAGCAGTTATACCCTAGCTAGAAACAGCAGTGGATTTCCTCTGCCATCTCATCAGAAAAGGGGTGACCCCTGGAGGAAACAGGCTACCTATTCCTGAAATACTGTATATTGTATTGTAACAACTCAAATAGGTTACAACTTTGTTGAGCAATCTGTGCCAGAATCCATGGCAAGCTATGACAAGGCACCACATTCTCACACGAGAAGAATACTCTTATGATATAGTGTAATCTAGGGGATAATTGATTCATTTTTAAATGTGTCTTTCTACCTTTGTTATAGATATCACTCTCCTTCCCAGAGGAGACTAAGATATTGGTTATATATGCCATAGCAAGTAGTGAATTTTGTAGTTTTTGATGATAATATTTCAGAGTAAAAAAAAATCCCTGTTTGTTTTTTCCTGTCCTTTCACATGTTGATAGGCTGATTTATCTTCAGGTTGTTTCTTTGCTGGATTTTTAGGTCTTTTGCTATTTGATTGTTCAGTAAAGATAAAATCTTCAACTGTAATGTGATTCCTGCTGACTTCATAGATGCATCCATGTAGTTTTCTTGGCAGCAATACAGATCCAGTTTTCCTATGCCTTCTTCTAGGCTGTTTTTTCAGTTTGAATATTTGATTAATGAAATCTCAGTTCTGAGGCTTATAGAGACTAACAAAAAATCAAATTTTATTCCTGCTGTTATCTGGCTTTAGCTCTCATTTGATTTGTTCACATATTCAAATGGAGAATCACCAGACTGGCCATCTACAATCTGGAACCCTCTGAATTTTAGTCCACTGTATTTGGAATGTGCTGGATTAAGAAATTTGTGTTAATGTTACAGAAGGAAAATCAACTGAATGCTAAATAAACAATCTCAGGGTTGTAGGAAAGAAAAGACTGTGATAAGCCAAACTGAAAATGTAGTGCCTTATAAACTAGACCACAACCATCATAAATTGTTTTTAAAACATAACAGAAAGCTTATAGTACAACAATATGATTAATGCAGAACATTGATCTACTGAAAAAATACTATGGTGTAATACTGCTGCAATAAGAACATTGTGCTAGTGTTTCAGGCAAATAATATTACAGCTGTGGTGTTGAAGGGATTGCAGCACTTATGAATTCTTATTCCGTGAAGCTTGTTAAAACAGAGGCCACAGGGTTATTTATTTTATTTTTTATAAAAACACAAATGTTTTTACACAGTGATAAAAAGCATCAAATATTCATATACTTTTTTCAGAAACACTTGAAAGAGAAGGAAACTACTAAACAAGATGTGTCGCTCTTAGATTTGGATGACTGTAAGTACTTGAGATGTTTGCCCTTTGATTATGATATTTATATATACGGCCCTGCCAATTAAATTGCTTGAATTCATTTTTGAAAAAAATAAGATAATAGTTCTGTACAGATATATTAATATATCTGCCTGTACAAAGTGAATGCCTTTGTTAAGTTATGCAATATAATAACTAATTTTTTAAAACCCTGTAAATGTATTTGAATCTCTAATTATTCTTTCTGAAAAAAATTATGTTACATATGAAAATCCCTTTTGTTTTTGTTCCGTATCAGATAAATTCATAATCACTTTGTAATATTACTATACTATTTTAGACTAAATATACCTTTATAATTCAGTAGCGCTTTAAGTGAGAATCTAATTGAACTTACATATAATATTTATAAATCATATTCTTATTTAGATATATGTTTTTAAATTATAAATTCCTGTGGTGGTACTGTGAAAAAATGTAGCCTCAATTATAAAAGAAAAACAAAAAAAGCATTAAATCTATAGATGTGATTCTTTTTTTAAAAAAAATTGACTCAGCTTTGCCTTCCATAAATATCAAGGCTTTTTCCATCCACCATGAGGCTGAGGATTTCTTTAATGAAATATGTTCCTAAAATCTCCAGCACCACCTATCACAATATATAACTTGGAGAGGGTAACTGGGGAAAGAAGGAATTGACATATGTTGACCCCACTTCTGCTAGTATAATTCTGCTTAATGGATACTCCCACCAGAAGCAAAGTCAGAATCCAGTGTTATTTAATATTTAATATTTAATATCCAAGATTTCTGTTTGCAGTATCTTAAAATTGCAAAATACAAAGATATATTTTCATAATGCCCTTCTCCAAAGTAATGCAAAGTACAGAAATCTAGGCCTTTAAAAATAATCAGCCCCCCTTCTCTCCCCCCCCCCGCCATATACAATATTTCCATGGTTTATATTGGGGCTCTGTACATATATTACAAAGCATTATCAGCACAAATTTTATTACAAATTTGCAAGTGTCCAATAGACAAATGCATATGGCTTTTGAGATATAAAAATTGCATCATTACAAAAAAGA
This sequence comes from Liasis olivaceus, assembly GCA_030867105.1. NCBI lineage: Eukaryota > Metazoa > Chordata > Lepidosauria > Squamata > Pythonidae > Liasis > Liasis olivaceus. Next base: position 230,986,062 of record CM061348.1, on the reverse strand, counting down.
GTGAAAATTATACAGTTGGAAGAGAGGCCATTGAGACTAATGCCCTGCTCAGTGTCGGAATTCAGTTTAAATCATCACTGGCAGGTGGTTGTTCAGGCTCTGTTCGAACATATCCAGCAGAGGGGAGCTTGCCACCTCTCTAGATAATTAGTTTCACTGTGGAAGTTTCTTCCTAACATTCAATTAGAATTCACCTTCCTGAAATGTAAGACCAAATAAAACTGTCCATATGTAATGCCATTATATGATACAACTGCACTTGGAATACTGTGCACAGTTCTGTTCACAATACCTTGGAAAGCATAGTGAAGAGCTGGAAATGATGCAGAAAATGGCAATCAAAATGATTAGAGCGTAGAATGTCCCCTTTGCAATGAAAGATACATCATTTAAGGTGTTTTAGCTTAAAGCAGAAGTAGGTAAGAGATGGTATGATAGAAATGTGTAAAATCATATACAGCACAGAAAATGTGGTCGTATAGAATTTTTCTCAGAATGTTAGAACTTGGGTATAGTTACTGAATCTAAATGTGATAAAGTCAGGACTAATAAAAAGAATTTATTTGCACAATGGAAATGTTATCAGATGTGGTGATGGCATTTAGGAATCAAATGACTGGAAGAGAGGACTATTAGTGCTATCAGTCTTGATGGCTGTAAATCACAGACTGCAAGCCTTAAATAAAACTTTGTAGGGAGTAGCAGTGGTATCCTGAGGTTCTGGTTGTGAGCTTTCTGGATACTATGTGACATAGAATACTGGGCTGGATGGGTGAAATGATATGGGAGAACTCTTATGATCTTAAATTACCATAGAATCATAATCTTATTTGTATTATTTATTATATGTATTCAATTCAGTTTAATTATTCTTCTTAATTATTTATTTTCTGCAGTCAGTCCTGTACCAGCTCCAACTGCCTTTTGCAAACCAACTATTCTCTCTCCCATCTTAGCAGCAGACCTAGAAGGTTTAAGTTTATCAAGTTCTTCAGTCATTGATGTAAGTAATCATGAATTGATTTATTTTTTGTTTTTTTTTAAGTATGCTTGCACCTTGCACAATTTATTATTTAGACTTTCCCTCTCCTCTTTAATGTAATTGAAAGTGAAAAGCAGGGAAGAACTTGTTTTGAATTATTTTAAAAAGCCAATGCTTATATGATGTGTTCATAGAAGATAATTTTATAAATTACTATTACAGATTTTTTTTTTTTAACCAAAAGCATTTTCTGGAACGGTATGCCATTTCTTTTTTCCTGCCAGAATTTGCATCAACTTTTCAAGGAGCTTCCGCCTAACCAAGAGCTCACAGTTTAGTCTGACTTATCAGAATCATACTATATACTTACTAGAGAGTGTTGTATGGGAATAAGAAACTGGTAAGAGTGTGAGTTTTAGAAAAAGAATAGCGATTGTCCAAGGTATAAAACATTCTCAGCACATTATGACCCAAAGTTTCTTTCTTCTGGGGTGTTTGACAACTGCAAAAGTAAATTCATTAGTTGCTGCATTGGTATGTTGAACTGAGTGCCTTTCTCCTGTGGTTTTTATTAGGAAACCTAGTGGGATTTACTTCTGCTATATGCTATATTAAAATTGATAGTTCATACATACACGTCAAGGAAACTTTTCACTGTGAAACAATAATAGTAACTAGTATAGTGATATGTGGCTTTCATCTTACCTAAAATTTAAAATTCAAACACAAAACTTTACAATTTCATAAGACAATCAGTACTAGACCAGCCTGCAAGAGGAACATAATTGCTACGCTGATTTTTAAAAAGGTTATTTGTCTTGATGCCACAGGTGTGATATCATGAGAAAAAAATCAAGTCCATAGAGACAATGCTTTTATTTAGATCAACAGAACTTGTACAAAATCACTGTAAGCTTTCAAGATTCAAGAAAGGAAAATTAGGAAAATTGGTTGGAGTGGAGGAAGAGTAAGGAAGCAGGAGGTTAGATGGTGTGCTAGGGAGCTTTTAGGTATGCAACTTGGGTTTTATCAGATGCAGAGTAGTGTTAGGTTGTGGTAAAGGCTTTCCCAAAGCTTGCTGGGAGTAAGAAGCAAGCAAGTGATTTCTAAATTAATAATTTCTGATAATATAAATACCAGCTGTTAAGTTAAAAACTGTGTCTATTCTTTCGAAATATACAGATGTATTAGCTGGTGAAGAACAAGAAAAATCTACTTTAGCCTTTATGTTAACAAAGCTAGATATAATTTGGACAGTTATTTTCTGTAACAAAAGTGAGTCAAAGCCAAATTGGGTATGATTATCTGTGGTTGGAAGAAATGGATGCTCTAGCATTAGTCCCAACGGGTGTCTATACTGTCCTTCATGCCTATAGAATCCTGCTATACAAGAGCTTAAGTTGATTATTGTCGATGTCTCATGAAAACCAGTACTAACCATATTGATCATCAGAATAAAAATCCATAAAGGTAGTACCTTATTGGGCTTTCTTAAATTGTCCATGTAGACTGGTGCAGGGATTGCTCTAAGATCTTTCACATTGTTTTCTACCTTTTCTTCCCTTCCCACATCCAAATTGCCTGATAGAGTTTTTGACATTCAAGCTTACAGTTCTGTACAACTTCATTTGGTCTAATAGAAATATTGCCTCCGTGGATTTTGTATTGAACTTATTTAATTTTGCAATCTTTATGGCAATTAACTATTTATAATAAGATAGTTTTACTCCTATAAGTACATAATATCAGTGTGCCACATCAATGCAGTGTTTCTTGTTGTTTACATTATATGTGATAAAGAACATAAAATACATGCTAAAGTCCAGCAAGAATAAAACAGGAAGAGTATAGAGGAGAAGATAAAAGATCTAACACTGGAACCTTTTTGGTGCACTAAGAGTATATGCCCATCATGTATAACCAAGAGGAATTAATTAATAATACCTCAGAATACTTTTATATGTTTCTCATTTGTTTTTATACCTACCCTAATCATAAAAGAAAGTGAGCATCCTTCTAACACTTGCCTTGTTTTGCAGAAAGGATGCTAAGTTCAAGTATTTTTAATATTGTGGGCAAAAGCACCAGAGAGAAACTGTAACCAGTTATAGAGTCATATTTGATTTGGAAAAGACCACTGAATTAATCTAATCCAGTACTTAGTGCAGGACTCTGACATCAGCATTGAGAGCTCACCATCTTTTAAGGCAGAAGTACTATAATGTGGAGGTTTAAAGAATCCTTTCAGGTGTGACTTTTCAGATGGAATAAGGTACTACCATTGGAAGAAGGAACCTGAGAAGTGTTGGTGCATCATGAAACAACTGTTGGACTCTTAGGATATTTATTAGTTTTATCGCAGGGAAAAACCTGAAATGGGAAAAGTTTGGTTTTTAAATTACTCACAGTCTTTTAGATGTGACACTTTCCCTAGAAATACTTCCATGTTGAGGGGGGAAAGTATGAATGGAAATAGGAAGCATTTGCTGTCTGATCATGATAAGAAACCAAGATACAGTGTTCACATGTTCTGAATGTCAAATAGTATCAAATCTCAACTATGCTTGGTCATGTAAGACAGAAGGATTCCTGGTGAAAGCCTGTCATCCTATTAAGATATAACTGTCTAACACAATGGCTGAAATCAAATGAAGGCAATGAATATGCACTGGCTTGGTTGATTCTGGATTGTTTGCTAAAGGAAGGGTACTGATGCGTGCTGCTTGATCACTTCTGCTTAGTTTTGCTAACAAAAAATAGTTAAACATGCTAGGAAATAAGCAACCATCTTGAGTGTTAAATCCAAAGCAGGATCCATGAGTTATTTCTCTCTTCATAACCTACAACCATAAGTCAAGGTTTCTTCTTGGCTTATAGTATTTATCCTATTATTTATGTATTTATTTACCTTCATCAAGGCTAGAAACTTTTATCTTTAACAATGCTTTCCTTAATATACCTGAAATAAACAGGAAAAGATAAATGCAAAAAATTCATTTAGTTTGTCTTTTTTTTTTTCCTTCAGTACTTTTTAATTTCCTTGTTATCCAACAGTCCTCTTAAGGTGTTTTGGGTGTATGTAGAAAATTTGCTATTCTTGGTCTTAATTTTATTAGCAACATGCAGCTGAAAAATCCTCTTGCATTTGTTTCATGCTGATTTGTATTCCTATTTGTTCTCTTGTTTGGTTACAATTCTCAACTAATCTTCCTTATCTTTTATCTTCATTAATAGGTTGGTGACATCTTGGACAAAATGGTCCTTTCTGACTTGCAGTATTAATGTTTACTATGAACACTGTAGTTGACCATCTGTTATTTCAATGTTGATATATTAGACCCTCTATTTTTCTTTTTAACTTTTTTATGAGCAAACCCTTAATTTTTAAAGATTTCCTTTGTTTCCTTGTCGATTAATCTTTCAGTATCACCCTTTCACACATTACAACATATGATAAATTTGATAAAAATAACAATAATTGAAGTATGAAAAACAACATATAAAATATTAAAATCACTAAAATTAATTTAAACAGCCATTTTAAAGAGTTGCATCTTGGTTTTGATTTTACAATTTATATTTAACATTTTGCCCTTATAGAATACATCACCTTTAAAAAAACAAAGCTAGAGTGGAAATCAATTTTAACTTGAAAAAGATAATACTCCAAAATTTGGAGCAAGGCCCATGTCAGATATTCTTTGAATAACAATGTCCCCTAAAGGTCTTCTACAGATCTTAATAATCAGACAGGTTCTTGAGGCAGTCCTTTAGATAGCTATGTTCTAAGCTGGTTTTGTTTATGATTTTAATGTTAATATAGCACCTTGAATCCAAAGTGCGTATCTTTCACAGTCAAGGCAATATGATTTTATGATACAGATATTATCTAGTGCATTTTGCATTATCAAAAATTTTTGGACTTTCTGCAAATATGGCCTTATATAGAGCACATTGGAATAGTCAGTTTGATTTAGGGAAGATCTCAGCTGAAATTGCCACCTTTACTTGTATTTTCTGGAAATACAAGGAAAGCACATAGTCAAAGTGTAATTCCAAGCTACAGACTTGGCCACAATTAAATATTGCTATGTTAGATTTCTTTGATAATTCCCTACATAAACTGATAGAGCTGAGGTGGTTGTTTCTATTTGCTTCAGTGCTTGTATCATAGATTAGCTCCTAGCACTTCTAGCACATCTTAGAATTAAGTCCAGGGTTGCCTCTCCTCTATCCCATGACCAGATTCTAGTGCAGTCATTAAATATACTGAGAAATTTGTTCTTTCATTTTGCAATCACAGTCTTATGGTGTGTTTTCTTTGTAAAACTAAAAGTAGACCAGCTTTCCTACCCAGTCTGAGTTAACATCCATTCCAGTTGAGTTAACATCCATTTGGAATTAGGATACAATTCAGAGTTTTCTTCAGCAAAGTTTATCAGTTTTGATTTTATGTGCATAAAGACCAATCTGTCTGAAATAACATTCTTTTGAATTGGGAAAGGAATTAGTCTTCTAATACTTTAGATAATGTTGCCCATTGAAAGTCTTCAAAAGAAGATGTAGAGTCAAGAGCAAAGCTAGATGATAAATTTCTTTAGATATGGGTCTGCCACCCAAAGCCTAAAAGATAGGTTGATGCTGAATCTTCCACTTTGCCATGGCTTTACCTGTAGCCATCTGTCCCTAGGCCCATCTCAGTTCCAATATTGTAACCTGTTTGGAGAAGAATCACCTCAGGGAAAAGCTTGCAGTGAGAGGAGAGGGAATCATTACTCATCCCACGTACATCTTTTATTGTTTAAATTAGATCAACACATACTTCACTTGTGAGTGGACAAATCTACAACTGACAGACATGTTTGCTGCTGTCAGTTTTTTTTTAATAAAATAGAAGTGGTTTACAAAAAGCCAATACATAGAACAACAGACTAAATTAAGTTACATACAGTAAAAAATAATACAGTGAAACATTTTAACATAAACAAAACAGCTGAAAGCTCTGTAAAACAAAATGTCTTAGTAAGTCACTTGTATCTTAAAAAGTAAGTCAACCGTAGTCATCTAGTACAAACTACAATGATGAAAAAATGACAAAAAGTGTGTTGCAACATTTTAGATAATGTTGCCTATTGAAAGTCTTCAACAGAAGGTGTAGAGTCAAGAGCAAAGCTAGATTATATATTTCTTTAGATATGGGTCCGCCACCCAAAGCCCAAAAGATAAGTTGATGCTGAATCTTCCACTTTGCCATGGCTTTACCTGCAGCCATCTGTCCCTAGGCCCCAGGCTTATGTACTTTTGTCCCAATATTGGATGCAAGTACGTGGGTCATGGGGTTTGCACCTTGATGTCACAAGGTATGTTTTGTTATTTGCCTATGGAGGCAACTGAAACTCTGCGGATAGAATTCCATAGTCTGCTTACTACAATAGGAAAGGTTAAGGACACAGATCCTTATATATAAACCTGTTGTTGAAGGTCACTCTTAAATCCAGACTTTCATAACAAGGGGAATTACTTAACAGTTATTGAGATCATGTAAACCCTTTGTCAGGTGCAATGATCTCTCTTCAAGTGAATTACAGATTCAAGTTAGGAAGTTTTGTGTTTTGCTGCAACACGATACCTTTCCGGTTATTGCATCCCTTATAGGTAAAACTAAAAACACCCAGCTTAACTAAGAAAGCTATTAATAGAATTAAGAACACTTATATTTGCACCTTATTCTGACAGCATCAGTCAGTTAAAAATTTTTAAATGCAATATATGGAAATACTTTTTCTGAAATGGTGGTGTTCTCAACTAATTTCTATTAAAGATTAAATATTGAAATTAATGGGAAGTTTATATGTATCAGACAACATAAATATATAAGATTTCAAGATAGTAGTGCTACCTTATTCTTCCAAATAATACATACATACATACATACATACATACATAAAAATTTGGAATAATTTTAGAACAAGACTGTTTTTAAACATTTTCTGATATAAAATGTAAATAATGCAGTTTTCATCCTTGTTTTATCCTTGTTGATATTTTCTTTAGAAAATGAAGATCCAACATTTTTGTCAATAGGATCAGTCTCTTTAAAATTTCAATCACATCTTTCTAAGGTAACATTTACGTCCTCACATCTTTAGCATCTATCAGACATGACATGGGACATATTCATTGACCCTAAAAATTTTCATCAGAATCATGCACTGAAAGGGGGCAGCCCCAGCCAGACAAGAGGCTCATTTCAATTTTAACAGCCGTAATTAAAGGTTAATTCACTGAGTCAGGATTAACGAGGAAAGTACAAATGATAGGCAAGCAGCTGCCTTTATAATACAAGATTAGAACAATGCAATTACAATCAGAATTAGAAAAAATCAACTTCCTGAAAGGTTCTGTAATGAATGAACTGCATTTCTCTGCTGTTAATTGTGCTACTTAAAGATGAGGATGGTACAGCAATAATTTTATTGTAATATTTCTTGATCAACTGTGTCTAACAAGATAGTATTCTAAATTCAGCAATCACAATTGATACTTTGAGAATCACTGACAACAGTTAAAAAGGCAATGATTGCCATTAAAGTATAGAGGGTTGGTTAAACCAGAATATTCAAATGTAACACTCTATTTATTGAATATTTGTTCTTATTAATGGATTAGCTTCTGACACATACTTGATGTGGTGATAGTGAATATAAGGAGTAGAACATTCTTGCTGTTGTTTCTTTGCATGATAGTAACACTTTATTATAATAAAGGAAAGTAAAAGAGCTAGTTATTGCGAGATTGTGTGTGTGTGTGTGTATATCTTACTGCAGGCTACAATCTGGTGTTTACATAACAGTGATTAAAGAATAGGGAAGTCTTATGGTAAAGGAATAAATATCAAATATTTTTCATCTCATTTTGAAGCAAATTTGAATATATTTTGAATAAATGTTTATCTTTTTAAATGGGTCATTTCCTGCTGACATCTTAAAATTTATGACATTTTCTTTTTGTGAGGTGTCATAGGATTCAGAACAGTCAAAAAACTTTTGTCGTTACATATGCAAAGAAAATATTTGAACATCGTAAACAAAAGATGTAGAAAACTGTCCCTTAAAGCCAGTTTCCATCAAAAGAATTTGCATGTAATCAATTATTTTAACGTGTTGGGATACTTAAGAGTATTGATGCTTAAATCTAATAATCCAGTGGCATCATCCCAGGAAAAACATACAGTACTGTTTGAAAATTATGTAGCCCATGATATCAAAAACATTTGAGCACACTACTGCTATTGTGGTGGAAATGGTTTGTATGTGTAATAAAGATTTGCTTTATAAAATTAATACTTTTGCTAAGCAGGTAACAGCTGGTGAATCTGTCTCATATATTCTGTAACTTATAAAAATGTGTGGGTTATCATTGATATTTAGATCAACCCAAGCATTGTTTGGCTCAAAAACTGGCCCAACGTGCTGTTCTTTACAATATTTTGACATTAAAAGCTTGGAGAAAAGGTATTTAAGTAGCTTTTGGTGCAGGCAGTTGATAACTTTTCATTCATAATTAGCTCATAGAGAACCGAGAGACATTGCAGGGAAATTGAACTGTCAGTGGGTAGAAACAAGCATTTGACCTCATCACATTGAGTGGGGCCCATCATAATTTGTTCATTTGGTGCCCATCAGCCCAGCCTCATCTCTCATACGGCACCTCGCTGACCTTCCCTCTCCAATTCCACTCAGTTCAGCTTTAATTATGACTCTGCAGACCCGAAGAAATATTGCAGCTTGCTCTCAAAAACCCTGAACTGCCACTCACCAAAAGATTGGTTTTTAACAGGTAATAAATGCCCAGAGGAAATGGTGCTGTGTCCCACACAGAACATACCAGCTCCTTTGGAGATTTTCTGGCCTCTCAAGTATCCTAATGCCTAGTGGATTTAAAAAAGAAAATAAAAAACACCCTACATTTGTTACTAAATTCACTACTAGGTAAGCTTTTTAAATAGGAAGAAAAAAACCTAGAGTTAATAGTTTTATAAAAAGTGATTCTAGTAAATAAACATTAACTACCTTTTAATAATAGAAGTTTTAATTGCCTAAATCAGCAGGTAATCAACTGCTCCTCCATTCATAGGTTAAAAGTTCCCCTCCAGTTTAATAGGTTTTCCAGGTTAAAGGCACATCGTTTATAAGTCATAAACACATGCTAGCTTCTTCCTTCTCATTACAAATTAGGTGAAAAATGAACTTAGGAGCAGCTTTCAATTTTGTTTTCAAACCTAGCACATTATTGAAAAAAATAACTACTGTTTATTCTCTTAATCAACTGTGGATTTCCCTTTGTTGAAATTTGAACTGGTTTGTTTTAACCACTTTTTTTCTAATAGGTTATAGAACAAAGGAATTGTTGGTATTTTAGATTCCCACACTGAGGAAATGTATTAAATGGCTTTTTCTTCACAAGAAGAATAAATCTGCTCTTCAGTATCTTCAGAAAGACCCTGATGGTTTGTAATGCAGTCCATTTAAATGTAATTAGTTTAAATAATTATTGGTAACCTAAAATTAATATTGCATGCTTTAAATTTGTTACTTAAGGTTTTCAAGAAGTAGAACAAGAGTCCATGAGTAATGAACACAATAATTATCTCAAATTAAGGACATTTTGTAGACACAGTATTTTGTTGGTCTAATAACCAGGTGTTGCATTATTCTATATTGAATAATTTTGGTTAGGCTACACTTCACCTGCTCGTATCAGTTCTTTTAAGATAGTTAGTGCAGTAACCCATGAAAATGGAGATTTAATAATATATGATTGAAAAGTTTGAAAACCTAGTTTAGGCTCCAAAAACTTATACCTGAAGTCTTGAAGGCAAATAAAAGTATTCAAAACTACAGTGTATCCTTGTAGTGAATGTGAAACTGTCAGCAGGATTTTCAGGTCATTTGACAAAAAGGATACAGGTGCAGTAGTTAGCAGTGAAGGTGACTGCTAGTTTCATCAATCACTTTGCCTTTCTTTAAGTTGATACATAATGGACCCCTTCAATCAGCTTCCTTGCTCTTTGTCACTTGTTTAGGAAAAAGAAAAAAAGTAAAAAGGCCTGGCTTAAAGTCAAGGCTACAAAATGAATTGTTTCTTATTTACAGAAGGTAAGGAGATGTCACTGTGAGCAGAAGCTCTTCATAAAATGTTGAGTTTGTCAGTAGTGATAATATGCAGTTTGAAGCTTTCTTCCCATAGGCCTTGATGGTGCTTGTAAAAGCAAAGAGTTCAAACAAAAATATGAAATTAAGATAATGTTCACTGGCAGACTAAAACATTCATTCAAGGAAATGTGTTCATAAATATAGACTTTATTTACTACAGTCACAATTAGTGATATCAGTGGCACCAGATAGATTGCATTTATAATTAAGTCTTGGGCTTTTGGAATAATAATATTTACCTAATATACTATTCATAATTTGACATACAAAATATTGCACAATCTTTTCCTGTAAATGGCCTTTGTAAATGGAAATGGCCTTTTTGTGAGAATTCCCATTTCGTACTTTCAGAATTCCAGATGTCCCTTATCTAAATATGTTGTCAATTTTTTAAATCAGTATGTGAGATCTATAATAGCTAAATACATTTGGATAAGTCTTTTGCTGTGAATTTTTCAGAACCTGAGTGGGTAGGTGACAGTTACAAAATATTACCAGTTTCAGATATCTTCTCATTTCTCCATTATCAGGCAAACAGGCACCTTCCCTGTCTATCAAAAGATTGCAGCAAGAGACCTAAGAAATCTCTGCCTAGTAAACCTAACAGTAGATTAGGTGTTAAAGTGAAAGTATCCAGCTGTTAAGATTCCTATAATGTCATCTCTTTTCTCTTTTAATAAAGGGAAGAGTTTGTGAGAATCTTGTTCTGATTGCCAGGAGCATGACACCTTTTTGCTCCAGTGTTTAAAATCAAATTGATAAATAAAAGTTGGGTCTAGACCTAATCATAGTTAAGAATGATTAATTTAAGTACTATTGATTTCACTGGGTCTAATGATTAAATCTGGATCCCACACAATTAACCAATCAGAATAATTCTTTTCTCCCCATGCCCTTTACATGTTGCCTGAAAGTGGCTTATTTTCATTACAATATATAATCAGCATCTCAGTGATTGCCTACAAAAATAAATAATAAATAATGGGAACTTAGGTTGACATTTATATTGGAGATACTATTCTGTAGGAATCAATAGCCTTTATTTCTGAGTTAAGAGTTTTTTACCCGATGGATGATATTAACCCAGCTGAAATATTAGAATTTATTTAAAATATTTGCTTATTGCTTTAGATTAAAAAAAATCTTACCAAACAACTAAAAAAAATAGGTTAAAACTATTGATAAGAGCATACATTAAAACATTGTGTAAAATATATAAAATAAAAGAAGCAAAGAATTGTAAAAGAATAGCAAAATAAAAGCAATAAAAAGTTAAATTTCACAATAGAGATACAGTGTGTGTATCTCTCTGGAAAGAGCATCCTACTGAAAAGCCTTGTGGCCAACAGCCACTGTGAGCACTCCTAGTGTAGGCCCTCCAAATGTGATGTTAGGGTATGAGGAGGAACATATGGAAAGAGATGTTTCTTCAGACATTTAGAGATTGATACCAACACCTTGAAGTGGGACAATGAATGAGTGGAGTTGATAAATAACTGGCATGATGTATTCATATCCAATTCCAGTCAGTAATCTTGCCACGATATTTTGTGCAAAGTGAAGTTCCTGTGTGTGTATATATATATATATATATACACACATACATACAAACATACACAGTGGTGCTTGAAAGATTGTGAACCCTTTTGAATTTTCATTATTTCTGCATAAATATGACTTAAATGTGATCTGTTTTCCACACAAGTCCTAAAGCTACATTTGTTTAACTGGGTTCTCATTATCTGGTTTTAGGACTTGTGTGGAGAACAGATCACATTTTAAGTCATATTTATGCAGAAATAATGAACATTCAAAAAGGTTCACAAACTTTTAAGCACCACTGAATACACCACACACAGACACTTCTACATAACAAAAAGTTACCACAGCATGGATTACTGTAGTGAGACCATTTCAATTCCAAATAGAGCTGCAGCTGTCACACCAGCCCAAAATGGTGATGGGTGCTTTCCCCACAGAGGCTTCTTGTTCTTCTAAGTTCTGAAATGGATCTAAAATCAACCCCAAGCCACTAAAACAGTGTTGCTCAACCTCAGCAACTTTAAGATGTGTGGACTTCAACTCCCAGAATTCCCCAGTCAGCCGTGCTGGCTGGGGAATTCTGGGAGTTGAAGTCTTAAAGTTGCAACGGTTGAGAAGCACTGCACTAGAACCTTTAAGAGGAGTTCAATCCCATCCAAAGCAGGTTCAGCATCACTCTTCTGGACGCTATTTTATCTGGATTGAATGTCACTCTTACTAATTTGATGATTAATAAGAATGCTGGACACAAGCCTCTTTCCACCTTTATTCAGTATTTCCCCCCTATTTCCTGGTATTCTGATATTCAATTGTCCATGTAGATAATTTACTTCCAGTTGGGCTGATTGCTTTTGGGTTCAAATACTTTGAGCTGCCTTAGGAGCTTTGTGGAAAGTGGGATAGAAAAGAAGCCATCAAGCCTTTCTGATTATTACTTTTATTTGTTGTTGTTCAGTCGTTAAGTCGTGTCCGACTCTTCGTGACCCCATGAACCATATTGCGCCAGGCCTTCCTATCTTTCACTGCCTCCCTGAGTTTGCTCAATTTCATGCTCATTGCTTCAGTGATGCTATCTAGCCATCTCATCCTCTGCCGTCCTCTTCTCCTTTTGCCTTCCATCTTTCCCAGCATCAGGGTCTTTTCCAAAGAGTCCTCTCTTCGCATTAGGTGATCAAAGTATCTGAGCTTGAGCTTCATTATCAATCCTTCCAATGAGCAATCAGAGTTGATTTCCTTTAAGATTGACTGGTTTGACCTCCTAGCAGTCCAGGGGACTCTTAAGAGTCTTCTCCAGCACCACAGTTCAAAGGCATCAATTCTTTGGCGTTCAGTCTTCTTTATGGTCCAGCTCTCACAGCCATATGTTACTACTGGAAAAACCATAGCTTTGACTATGTGGATCTTTGTCGGCAAGGTGACGTCTCTGCTTTTTAATATGCTATCTAGGTTTGCCATAGCTTTCCTCCCAAGGAGCAAGCGTCTTTTAATTTCATGGCTGCAGTCTCCGTCTGCAGTGATCTTGGAGCCCAAATAAATGAAGTCTGTTACTGCTTCCATTTCTACTCCTTCTATTTGCCAGGGATTGATGGGTCCAGATGCCATGATCTTAGTTTTTTTAATGTTGAGTTTCAAGCCAGCTTTTGCATTCTCCTCTTTCACCCTCATCAAGAGGCTCTTTAGTTCTTCTTCACTTTCTGCCGTTAGGGTGGTATCATCTGCATATCTGAGGTTATTGATGTTTCTCCCTGCAATCTTAATTCCAGCTTGTGATTCTTCCAGCCTGGCATTTCTCATGATGTACTCTGCATATAGGTTAAATAAGCAGGGTGACAGTATACAGCCTTGTCGTACTCCTTTCCCTATTTTGAACCAATCGGTTGTTCCATGACCGGTTCTAACTGTTGCTTCTTGGCCCGCATACAGATTTCTCAGGAGACAGGTAAGGTGGTCTGGTATCCCCATCTCTTTAAGAATTTGCCACAGTTTGTTGTGATCCACACAATCAAAGGCTTTTGCATAGTCAATGAAGCAGAAGTAGATGCTTTTCTGGAACTCTCGTGCTTTCTCCATGATCCAGCGAATGTTGGCAATTTGATCTCTAGTTCCTCTGCCTCTTCGAAACCCAGCTTGTACATCCGGTAGTTCTCGGTTCACGTACTGCTGAAGCCTAGCTTGTAGGATTTTGAGCATAACCTTGCTAGCATGTGAAATGAGTGCAATTGTGCGATAGTTTGAGCATTCTTTGGCATTGCCCTTCTTTGGAATTGGAACGTAAACTGACCTTTTCCAATCCCGTGGCCACTGTTGCGTTTTCCAAACTTGCTGGCATATTGAGTGCAGCACTTTAACAGCATCGTCTTTTAGTATTTTAAATAACTCAGCTGGAATACTGTCATCTCCACTAGCTTTGTTGTTAGCAATGCTTCCTAAGGCCCACTTGGCTTCACTCTCTAGGATGTCTGGCTCAGGGTCAGTGACCACACCAGCATGGACATCAGGGACATTAAGATCTTTCTTGTATAGTTCTTCTATGTATTCTTGCCACCTCTTCTTAATCTCTTCTGCTTCTGTTAGGTCCCTGCCTTTTTTGTCCTTTATCATGCCCATCTTTGCACTAAACATTCCTTTGATATCTCCAATTTTCTTGAAGAGATCTCTAATCTTCCCCATTCTATTGTTTTCTTCAATTCCTTTGCATTGTTCATTTAAGAAGGCCTTCTTATCTCTCCTTGCTATTCTCTGGAAATCTGCATTCAGTTGCTTATATCTTTCCCTTTCACCCTTGCTTTTCGCATTCCTTCTTTCCACAGCTATTTGTAAAGCCTCATCAGACAGCCATTTTGCTTTCTTGCATTTCTTTTTCTTTGGGATGGTTTTAGTTGCTGCCTCTTGTACAATGTTACAGACCTCCGTCCATAGTTCTTCAGGCACTCTGTCTACCAAATCTAATCCTCTAAATCTATTCATCACCTTCACTGTGTACTCACATGGAATATGATCTAAGTCATACCTGAGTGGTCTAGTGGTTTTCCCTACATTCTTCAATTTAAGCCTAAATTTTGCAGTAAGAAGCTCATGATCTGAGCCACAGTCAGCTCCTGGTCTTGTTTTTGCCGTCTGTATAGAGCTTCTCCATCTTTCGCTGCAAAGTATGTAATCAATCTGGTTTCGGTATTGACCATCTGGTGATGTCCATGTGTAGAGTCGTCTCTTGTGTTGTTGGAAAAGAGTGTTTGCTATGACTAGCTTGTTCTCTTGACAGAACTCTATTAGCCTTTGCCCTGCTTCATTTTGTACTCCAAGGCCAAACTTGCCTGTTATTCCGATTACTCCTTGACTTCCTACTTTAGCATTCCAATCCCCTATGATGAAAAGGACATCTTTTTTTGGTGCTAGTTCTAGAAGGTGTTGTAGGTCTTCATAGAACCGGTCAACTTCAGCTTCTTCGGCATCAGTGGTTGGGGCATAGACTTGGATTACCGTGATGTTGAATGGTTTTCCTTGGATACGCACTGAGATCATTCTGTCGTTTTTGAGGTTGTGCCCCATTACTGCCTTTCCCACTCTCTTATTGACTATGAGTGCAACTCCATTTCTTCTAAGGGTTTCTTGCCCACAGTAGTAGATATAATGGTCACCTGAATTAAATTCACCCATTCCCGTCCATTTCAATTCGCTGATTCCCAAGATGTCGACATTCAATCTTGTCATCTCATGTTTGACCACATCCAGCTTGCCTTGGTTCATGGATCTTACATTCCATGTACATATACAATATTGTTCTTTACAGCATCGGACCTTCTTTTCGCTTCCAGATACATCCACAGCTGAACGTCCTTTCGGCTTTGGCCCAGCCGCTTCACTCTTTCTGGAGCTACTTGGAATTGCCCTCCGCTCTTCCCCAGTAGCATATTGGACACCTTCCGACCTGAGGGGCTCATCTTCTGGCGTCATATCTTTTAGCCTTTTAACATTGTCCATGGGGTTTTCTTGGCAAGGATACTTGAGTGGGTTGCCATTTCCTTCTCCAGTGGACCACATTTTGTCAGAACTCTCTGTCATGACCTGTCCATCTTGGGTGGCCCTGCACGGTATAGCTCATGGCTTCACTGAGTTACACAAGCCCCTTCGCCACGACAAGGCAGTGATCCATGAAGGGGTATTACTTTTAACAAGATGTGATATTGTGCCTTTTTAAAACAAGTTATATTATTAGTGGAAAACTTTGCAGATTAATTATTGGCTTAGTGAAGTATTTAGATATAATTATAAAACCAAAGTGTATAGCTTATTTCAGTGAAATCAGCTGCTTCAAAAGAAATCTGTGGCACAAGACAGAACGACTTAATATTCATAAGGAATCCTCATATTTCAAAGCACTCTACTGGCACAAGTCACATTTGCATTACTGCTCGTCAGATTTCCAGGACACTTGGAGGGTTTGGCTTTATGAAGTATATCGATGTAAAGCTTTCAGCTATGTCTTGTAAAAAACAGTGATAACCTTTTAGGGAAATTGGTGAATTATATTTCTCTGGATATTTTAAACAAAAGCATATACTTAGGTATGAGAATAAATTATGGGAATTCAGTGACATGAGGAGTGAATGACCCCAGTAAAGTTCTAGGTTTTGTTTTGTTCTTCCATTTTGTTTCCATTTATTTACCTGATTATATGTAATATGTGAAACTCCCTTTTATAAAAATAAATAAGAGCAATTACATCTGTTCTTAATTCTTTGTTAGAAAGAGTAACAGTAAATCTAAGTATGGCTAATGAATACTCTAAACTTTTTTATATATAAAGCTCCTTTTCTGAACAATTAGTGAAAAAAATGCCAGCTTAGTTTTTTCAGATTTACTGTGAAGTCTTGGGAAATTTATTGTGAAGTCTTGGGAAAATGTCATATCCTTTTTATGTTTCTCTGATATCACATTGATCAGTTCTAGCATAGTTCAGTTCCACTGATCTAAATAATGATTCAACCATTTCCGTTTCACCTTATTTGTACAAAGTGTGCAAGCAGACTACTTAAAAGGTTCTTAAACTCTGAATCGTTTACAAAAGTTCCATTGGTTTTATGTAGCATTTTGAGAGATGCTCTGAAGGCCACAAAAGGGATGGTGATGGTCTGTACTTTTTGTTATTGAATATCTGTATTAAACTCTTCAGTTAGGGCCACAGAGTTGGACTAGATTTTCATCAGAATGCTGATTATACTTAGGAGTTCTGTATTTTAATACATAAATCATAATAATGGAGGAGATTCATAATGAATCAGGCAGTCCCTCATATAGTCAGGTCTTAAGCAGTTTCAAGTTTGAAATGGTTGAAATTATAACAATTCTATGTGTTGTGAGCAGAAAACAATTGTCAGCCATTGTAGAACTTCCAGTATTGGAGTGGCATGAATATGATGCTAGTAGTAGTAAACAGTCTAGGTACCACATTTTCTACCAGTTCAAGCTCTAGACACTGCTAAAAGGAGGCAGTGTTGCAGCATTTTAAATGCAATACAGTAATGGCCAGGGCATAGGTCAGTATTTTATATTGATTTAGGAAGAGCAAATAGTTACGCACAAAGTCAAGTTGTAAAAATAACTATTGAGTCCTGAAGATGGATGGATAGTGTAGTTTCAAGGAACTCCCTCTTAATCTTTAGTGGGGAGTGTAACCCCTTCCAGAGCAGATTGAATCCCAGTTCTTAAGCCAGGCATCCTACTGACCAGCAGCACTTCAGTTCTGTCTAGACACAATCTCAGCTGGTTTATTCTTACCCACTTATCCAGCTAATTGCTGAATCCAAGCAATATTCAAGAGCATCGGTCACTTTTTTGGAGTGCAATGATATTAAGCAATACCTTAATGGCAATAGCTTAATGTCATCAATATATTGATTGTGCTTCATTGCAGAAAGTCAGTTAACTCTCCCTTGCAGTTTCGTATATTCAATAGGGGCATGATAAAACCCTATGAAAAGTTACAAGATATACTTAAGGCAAAACTTTCTGGGCATGACTCAACAGAACAGAGTTGTAATTACTGCAGTACAATTTTCATTTGGAAGAGGGAGCTCTGAAGTAGCAATTATATTTATTCACATAATGAGTGCTTTTTTAAATTTAAAAAAATGCATTTAAATGTTCAAAGTACTGGGAGAAATTGAATTAAGTCTCTGAGTGCATAAATAATAATGAATACCTTGTGATCTGCAGAGAAATGTAATTCTTTTAAGCTTCAATTTTACATCAGTTCAGTGCTTTATACATGGCAATCTATATAGGGAAATAAATCTCTCTCAACTTCTGATCTGCCAAGCCAAATGGAGCGGATGGCGTGTGTATGCTTGCCAGCATTATGTTTTTGCAGTCCCAGAGAGATAGCAAGAAATAATTTAACTGGTGCGTAGTGGTTTGCCATAATGGTAGATGGAGCACGTGGTGCGGTGGATTCCAAGTTGTACAATGTGGTCCTTTTTTGCTCCAGATGTTTTACTTTTTGAATCCTTAACTCTTGTGCAGAAAGATACTTATGAAGTATTGAGCTAGTAGTATCAATCTTGGCTGTCTCTACTTGTAATGTTATGACCTAGTACAAACTCTAGGCCTCTTTGATTCTGAAACTTAGAACTGTTTTCTGAATTTCATTTTAAAGATAAATTATCTGGAATGGTTTTATAAAATTCCTAAGATCAGGAAAAGTTTTGGAATGTTTTTATATATAACTAGCCAAAGAAAGCTATAATACATTGTAGCTCCAAAACTAATCTGCAAGATTACTTTTCTCATTGCAGTGCATTAATTGGCCCTCACCTGACTGCTGGATTGCATACTTTTGCAAGTCTATCTCAGAGAATAGAAGCTTCAATTGTACATGTTCTTTTTTCTTTTTAATCTATATTTCAGTCAGCTTAAGCAGTGGCATTAAATATTTTATGATTTTAATCTTAAATCTACCCCCCAAGAATCAGACATGCCATATCATAAAATAACTATTAGTGATTAGTTTGTATCATATAAATCTAACTTGAGTTGATAATATGGTCCATTACCAGCTAACTGCACAGAGTATTTTTCATTTTACACTCTTCAGTTGCTTTTTAGTGAAGTGTTGAAAATATGAAGCTTTTTCCTTTCTAAAATTGTATGCTGTCTGTCTGTTATTAGTGAGATAACAGCTCTTATAAATGTTTCAGTAAGCACTAAGTAGACAGTTATGTGCACTCTCATTCCACGCTTATTTGCTTACTGTAATAAACTGATAAAATATGTGTGGCTTGTCTCTGTATCTACAGACACATAGATTTCCTTTAAAAAATAATGTGTCTACTGAATTGATTGGTTATTTTCCCAAAACATTCAAAAGTACATAGATGACTTTCTTAACCATATGCCAGTGGGATTTGTTGTAGGTTATCTCACTAACTAAATGTACAGTGCATTCGGAAAGTATTCAGACCCCCTTCACTTCTTTCAATTTGTTATGTTGCAGCCTGATACTACAATCGTTCAAATTCTTTTTTTTTCTCATTAATCTACACTCAGTACCCCATAATGACAAAGTGAAAACAGAATTTTAGAAATGTTTGCAAATGTATGAAAAAGGAAAAACTGAAATATCACATTGGCATAAGTATTCAGACCCTTTGCAACAACACTTGAAATTTAGCTCAGGTACCTCCCATTTCTCTTGATCATTGCTGAGCTGTTTCTACACCTTGACTGGAGTCCACCTGTGGTAAATTAAATTGATTGGACATGATTTGGAAAGGCACACACCTCTCTGTAGAAGGCCTCACAGCTGACAATGCATACTGTATCAGAGCAAAAACCATGAGGTCAAAGGAACTGCCTGCAGAGCTCAGAGACAGGATTATTGCAAGGCACAGATCTGGGGAAGGCTACAAAAACATTTCTGCTGCACTGAAGGTTCCCAAGGGCATGGTGGCCTCCATAATTCTCAAATGGAAGAAGTCTGGCACAACCAGGACTCTTCCAAGAGCTGGTCACCTGGCCAAACTGAGCAATCGGGAGAAGAGCCATATTAAGAGAGGTGACTGAGAACCTGATGGTCACTCTGACTGAGCTCCAGAGATCCTGTGTGGAGATGGGACAAAGTTCCAGAAGGACAACCATCACTGCAGCCCTCCACCGATCTGGGCTTTCTGGCAGAATGGCTAGATGGAAGCCTCTCCTCAGTGCGAAACACATGAAAGCCTGCTTGGAGTTTGCAAAAAAGCACCTGAAGGACTCTCAGACTGTGAGGAACAAGATTCTCTGATCTGATGAAACCAAGATTGAACTGTTTGGCCTCAATTCTAAATGTTATGTCTGGAGGAAACCAGACACCGCCCATCACCTGCCCAATACCATCCTAACAGTGAAGCATGGTGGTGGCAGCATCATGCTGTGGGGGTGTTTTTCAGCAGCAGGGACTGGGAGACTGGTCAGGATTGAGGGAAAGCTGAATGGAGCAAAGTACAGAGATCTCCTCAATGAAAACCTGTTCCACAGTGCTCAGGACCTCAGACTGGGCGGAAGGTTCACCTTCCAGCATGACAACGATCCTAAGCACACAGCCAAGACAATGCAGGAATGGCTTAGGGACAACTCTGTGAACGTCCTAGAGTGGCCCAGCCAGAGCCCTGACTTGAACCCTATTGAACATCTCTGGAGAGACCTGGAAATGGCTGTCTACCGACAGTCCCCATCCAACCTAATTGAGCTTGAGAGGATTTGCAAAGAAAAATGGCAGAAAATCCCCCAATCCAGGTGTGCAAAGCTTGTCGCGTCATACTGAAAAAGACTGGAGGCTGTAACTGCTGTCAAAGGTGCTTCAACAAAGTACTGAATAAAGGGTCTGAATACTTATGCCAATGTGATAGTTCAGTTTTTCCTTTTTAATAAATTTACAGATATTTCTAAACTTCTGTTTTCACTTTGTCATTATGAGGTACTGAGTGTAGATTAATGAGAAAAAAAATGAACAATTGTAGTATCAGGCTGCAACATAACAAAATTTTAAAAAGTGAAGGGGGTCTGAATACTTTACGAATGCACTGTATATGTAAGTTAATAGAATTTTGACTGAGGAAACCTATTGATTAATCACAGAATTCTCTTTATTGTTAGCAACAAGATATCATGGTGAATGAGAAGCAAGATATGCATTCACCATCTAATCTATAATTGTGGGTGAGTGGTTCCCAGTCCAAAAAATAAAAAATAGAGAATTGCTTGTTTTGAAAGGAATGCCATGCCCTTAAAGGAATTTGTGGATGTTTTAAGATCCATCGTCTTTGGAGATCTGGATGATAGACCTTTGTGACTAGAAATACTAGTGTCAGCCAAGCTGGTCCTTTATAACAAATCTTGGAGAGTTTAGCTTGAATTGTTAACCTCAACATTGGATTACTGTATTGTACTCTGTATGAGGCTGCAGAAGCTACAGATGGTACATAATTCAGCAGCTAAATTACTGATTGGGTTGCTTCATCGTGTACATATTACACCATTACTAAAGTATTTGTACTGATTGCCAATCTGCTATCAAGCCAAATTCAAGGTGTGATGGGAAACATCTGGTCTGTGAGGCCCGCTCCCCCAGGCTCTTCTGGTTTGACTACCACTTGTTCTTCCCTTTTGAGTAAAGCCAATTCACCCAATTTTTCTCCTGCAGGAACAGGAGAAAAATAAGACATGGGCAAAGCTTATGCAGGAGGTAGAGAGCAATGGCTTCCTACCTCCTCCCCCACAGGAAAGCAACTTGGGAGGAAATGAAGTTTCTGTCTTCAAAGCTCCATCCCCTGATACCACCCAGCCTGCCAGGAGAAACTGAGGGCTGAATCTAATCCTGCAGTCAAGTCCAGAGTCTCCTACCGCTATATACAGAGTCTTTCAGAATAATCCCATTTATACTGCTTTCCCTTTCATTTTCAGTGAAAACTGCAGATTGCTGCATGACAAAGATGTACTTTCTTGGTTGTAGTGTTTGTTTTTTTGGAATTACTTTCCCTTTGCCATATACCAGGTCCGTATGCTTCATGAAAGTTGCTTCATGAAAACTCGTCTTTTTATGTTTATTTTTCCACTACACTTATTCTTCTTAGTATTTTCAGTCTTTTCACTGAAGTGTTTAATTTAACTGTTTCATTGTAATTGTAAATCACACCAGGCTTTATATGAATAAGAAGTCTACAAACACTTTAATAAAATATTTATTTAGTAAAATAATAAAATCATTACATATGCATCTATCAATGATTCTATCAATTCATTGGCTTTATAGAATACAATAAGATCTTGCTTTATATTTCAGATTTTGTGAAGACTAAAGAGTTTTTTATTTGAAAGTGGAGGGCAGGGATGATTGAAGTTAATCTTGCTATTAGCCTGTTAGGTTTTTTTTATTAAGTTTGCATCTTAAAAGCTTACTGAGATAATATTTTAGAGTTATTTTTTTCACATTTGCAGCTGTTTTTATATTCCTAATAGGAATGTATAACATTACCTTTTTTATTAGCAGAATATTGGGTCATTTATTCTAGTTAGGTCTACTCTATTTCATAAGGATGTAAGTATCTCAGGAAGAGGATGCTACTAATTGTGTCTTTCTCTGTTATTTATTTTCTTGTTGTTTTCCATTGTGATTTTAAAATCACAATGGATAATTTTTGGTAATTTTCTGCCTGTTTCCTAGAAATGTCACAGAGACATTTCCACTGAGAATGGTATTCAATCTGATCAAGTAAATCAGAATTTTCTGATATTCTAGCTGCACATAGAATGTAATATTGTCTGAATGCATCATGTTCTTATTTGACCCCTCAAAACTATTTAGCAGTCTATACTCACAAAATTGTTTTTCATGTATAACAGGTCAGTGCTCCTGTCTTTGTGCCAATGAAAACTCATGAACTCCTTCACCGAATGAGTGGAAAAGGATTAGCAGCCAATTATCACTTCTCAAGACACGCATGCATTTATAGTGATCAGATGGTATCTGTACAGGTGATGCTGACTAATACCACAGACCAGAAGATAGAGAATATCCACTTAAGTGAAAAAAAACTGCCAGCTGGCATGAGAATGCATGTATTTAATTCAATAGGTAATTGAATTCTTATCTTGAAACAATCTGGTCACTATTGTGTAAATTAAAAAGTACTGATTTGGATGTTTTTAAAAAAATCATAAGTGTATCTTATCAACAAAGTTTATGATTTAATTAGCCTTTTATATTTACTGAATGTTTTATGATGCAGTACACCATTTGCAATACCATTGAAATGTTTTGTATCCATGACCTGATTTATAAGTTTCTCTAAATTGTTTTCTCTCTCAGCAGGCATGATTAAGATGTAAGCTTATACTACATTTTTTTTTTACAAAGTAATTTCATATAAAACAGTACATCACTGGAAGGTAAATTGCATAAGCATCAGCAAGGGGCATATACAAAATGTGGGCCATGACATCATGATGCAAATTCTGCCTTTTACTTACTTGAACAGAATATCATGATGCAAATACTAAAAGGCAGAGCTTGCTTTTGGTACGTGTTGTGTCATTTTGGGGTCCTCATTGTTAGGAACAGTTGCCTGTGCTAAATAGTAGTGATAAAATGCTCTAGATTACAGGTAAAACTCGAAAAATTAGAATATCGTGCAAATGTTCATTTATGTCAGTATGGCAACTCAAAAGGTGAAACCAATATATGAGATAGACGCATTACATGCAAAGCGAGATATGTCAAGCCTTACTTTGCTATAATTGTGATGATTATGGCGTACAGCTTATGAAAACCCCAAATTCACAATCTCAGAAAATTAGAATATTACATGACATCAATAATACAAGGATTGGAAATAGAACAATATCGGACCTCTGCAAAGTAGAAGCATGCATATGTACTCAGTACTTGGTTTGGGCCCCTTTTGCAGCAATGACTGCCGCAATGCGGTGTGGCATGGATGCTATCAGCCTGTGGCACTGCTGAGGTGTTATGGAAGACCAGGATGCTTCAATAGCGACCTTCAGCTCCGCTGCATTGTTCGGTCTCATGTCCCTCATCTTTCTCTTGGCAATGCCCCATAGATTCTCTATGGGGTTCAGGTCAGGCGAGTTTGCTGGCCAATCAAGCACAGTAATCCCATGGTCATTGAACCAGGTTTGGGTACTTTTGGCAGTGTGGGCAGGTGCCAAGTCCTACTGGAAAATGAAGTCAGCATCCCCATAAAGCTGGTCTACGGAAGGAAGCATGAAGTGCTCCAAAATCTGGTAGACGGCTGCATTGACCCTGGACTTAATGAAGCACAGTGGACCAACACCAGCAGATGACATGGCTCCCCAAATCAACACAGACTGTGGAAACTTCACATTGGACTTCAAGCATCGTGCATTGTGTGCCTCTCCATTCTTCCTCCAGACTCTAGGTCCTTGGTTCCCCAATGAGATGCAAAAGTTGCTCTCATCAGAAAAGAGGACTTTGGACCACTGGGCAACAGACCAGTTCTTTTTTTCTGTGGCCCAGGTAAGATGCTTCTGACATTGTTTGTTGTTCAGGAGCGGCTTGACAAGAGGAATACGACATTTGAAGCCCATGTCCAGGATCCATCTGTGTGTGGTGGCTCTTGATGCACTAACTCCAGCCTCAGTCCACTCCTTGTGAAAGTCCCCAACACTTTTGAATGGCCTTTTCCTGACAATCCTCTCCAGGCTGCGGTCATCCCTGCTGCTTGTGCACCTTTTTCTACCACACTTTTCCCTTCCACATAACCTTCTCTTGATGTGCTTTGATACAGCACTTTGGGAACATCCAACTTCTTTTGCAATTACCTTTTGGGGCTTTCCCTCCTTATGGAGGGTGTCAGTGATGGTTTTCTGCACAACTGTCTGGTCAGCAGTCTTTCCCATGCTTGTGATTCCTACTGAACCAGCCTGAGAGACCATTGAAAGGCTCAGGAACCCTTTGCAGGTGTTATGGATTCATTAGCTGATTAGAGTGGGACACTTTGAGCCTAGAATATTGAACCTTTTCACACTATTCTAATTTTCTGAGATTGTGAATTTGGGGTTTTCATAAGCTGTACGCCATAATCATCACAATTATACCAAAGTAAGGCTTGACATATCTCACTTTGCATGTAATGCGTCTATCTCATATATTGGTTTCACCTTTTGAGTTGCCATACTGACATAAATGAACATTTGCACGATATTCTAATTTTTCGAGTTTCACCTGTATACCCTCAAATGTAGTGGAGCCCTGCATTTATAATATAACTTTTCCTACTTCAACCCCTTTCTCTCCCTTCCTCCCCAGTCACTTTTGAAATTTTTTAAATATAATTTCACTCAAAAGATATTCATGGAAGAAAATGGAGAAAGTATATTTAGGATATTTATCCATTTCTCCTGTCTCCTGTTGCTCCAAAACTACTTTGAAAAGTCATTGCTTGGCTGCAGAGGAAATGTAGAATTTGCAAAAATCTCCTCTTCCTTATTGCTTTACTAGATGCTAATGGAAGAAATCCTTTTCTTTGAGGTGTTTGGATGCTCTTTGGCATATTTGGATCTAGCCATATAAAGTTCTAAAAATACAATTTTTATTCAAGAGAGTCTAGAAAAAAAAACAGAACTATTACCTTTTAATGGATTCAGAAAAAGTAACATTAATATTGTTCGTAAACCCAATAGTGCAGCAGTCCAAAATTATCTGTAGATATGCAGGCTAACCATTCATTGTGGTTACTTTTCAAATTAAAGCAACAGCTAAGGACATAAAATCACAGAATTTATTCCTCAACATAATTTGTTAAACACTTGGTTTGAGGTTTATTTTTAACAATGAAAAGCAGGCAGTCCCATTATTTCTCCTGCAAGCCTTTGATCTTTTTTAAATAAGGTATTAAATACTATTTGGCTGTTTAAAAATGTTTTAAAATCATTGTGACAATTCCATGTTTTCTCTTCAATCCCCTTTTCTCTTTTCACCTTTTAATTTGAGCAGATTGATTAATCTCTTATGGATATAAAACACAACATTAATGATACCCTAATAGCATCTCTGTTATACATCATAGAGATACAGGCTTACAGAATTATAAATCTATCTTGCTTTGGTTTCTCAGGGTGTTGACAGACTGTTTTTTGAAACTTTAATTTTCTTTGATAAATAAACATCTTTCTAAATCTCAAAGCTAAATCAGACAAAAGTAGAATTAAGACAGCTTCTATAAATTGACATTATTTGAATATTTTATCATATTTCTTGCTGATAACTTACTTTAGCACACAGAGAAATATATAGATAGGATAGGATGGTTTATCTGTAACTTATTCAGTGCTTAGTGTAATGTTCACAACATTCTATTTACTAGAATCCCTTGAACCTGGGAAATCTATTACCGTTCCAGTGGGAATTGACTTCTGTGATTCTACGCAGGCTGCTAGTTTCCAGTTATGGTAAGTTATGCTATAGTGGCATTTCAAAAACAAATCGCTTATATGCAATGTAAATGAATAACACTGATGTCCTGTGCTATTGGAATGTTAACATAGTTGACTGGAATACTTTTTTAAAAAATTAATTCTCTGTAAGGTTGATTAGTATATTCAATTTTGAGGTGCAAAAGTTCTTTCCATCTTTTTTTTTAAGTATCTTAGTCATATATGAAGAAAACTTTCAGAGCCATTCTTTCACGTGTAATAAATCTATAATTTTTGTGTGGCATTGTTACTAAACATACAGAAGACCAAGCTTTCCTGAGAAGAATGAGCAGAACTTCTGCAATGAGCTGCTGAGCTTCACAAAGCTTTATAATGTTCTAGGTAGTAAACAAATTAAG
Source organism: Liasis olivaceus (assembly GCA_030867105.1). Lineage (NCBI taxonomy): Eukaryota > Metazoa > Chordata > Lepidosauria > Squamata > Pythonidae > Liasis > Liasis olivaceus. Next base: position 230,959,474 of record CM061348.1, on the reverse strand, counting down.
TTTACTCAGCCAGTTGTTATGTACATGCGGAAATTCTTTCTTAAGAGCTTCTAAAAAAAATCTGCAGTTGCAAGATTAAAGTGGACTCTTTTATGTATTGCCTGAAAGTTGGAAATCAGGAAGTGAAGGAATGTGTGGAATGTTTTCACAGAGGACAGGAAAGTATATGTAGGCAAAGTAGAAGTTCTGTTTAATTTCACCCTCTCATTCCATCACTTTCAGTTCTGAATCCTTATCTGTCCTTGCCACTGGAACTGCCCTGTTCCACCAATGGACAAATCTTTTCATGTGGTGAAGCATCTTGCTCTGGGCCATGGTGAATCATCATCATCAATCATCATTACAGCACTTTTTGCCAAAACATGCATAGAGTCATCCATACTTCTCTTATACCAGCCACATCCAATGGTGCTGGATTCTTCTATACTTAACTTGGATATTGCCACTGGCAGTTAGCTAACCCCATTTAATCAACTCCATCCTATACTATTACAATATTGTAAGGAAAGCTTAAGTAGGCATTCCCTTTTTAGGATCAAGGAGAACAGACACATAACTTCCTTGACTATCAAGCTATTGCACAGATAGCTTACCAAACTGTTGTCTCTCAATCTTTTATCCACCATTCTCTTCAAATTGTGAAGGATCCCCATTTTCTTAGCATTGTTCTAAGTATTGTTCACAGATCAGATCAAGACTAACATTTATGTCATATCACATCATCATCAATGACCATTCTTGGAGCTGGAAATGAGATGGACTTTGGGCTTTATTGCCTATATTATTATTCCTTTTGAATGGATAGCACTAGTTATTATTTTGAGACATCCTTGGTGCATCACTCACGTGATCTCCACTCAGCATCACATTCAACACATTAACTTACTTTGACACAGCCATATTTGATTATGACCTGCAGTTCCATGTACCATTGCTGCCCCTTCCAACACCAATTCTAGTAATACTACCTATCATTTCTTAGATAATGCAAACACCTGCCTTCATGATAACTGTTCTGCTACAGCAGTTGCTACTCCTGCTTTTGAAATGAATGGGCACTAATTGCCTGTTCAGATTTCAAGGAGTCCTCAGTGATAGTGTGCTTCTCCTTCAAAGATGGAAGGCTTTGAGATTGAGGATGCCTCCTCAGTCTCAGAGATCTGATCTATGTCTTTGCCAAATCCCCTTGTACATGATCAGTTGGTATTGTCTCTACCTAAAGGAAATAAACCATATGCTTAGCAGCTTCTTTGTATGGCTCTCAAACTTAGTTGTAGCAGTTCATAGCAGATTTCAGATTATACATATTGTATGATAGGGTTTGTTTTTATAGCTTGACTTTTTAATTAATGTGGGTATTTATTTTTTAATTGTTTGTGGGTTTTACTTTAATTGTGAGCTGCCCAGAGTCACCCATTGGGGGAGATGGGCAGCATACAAATTTAAATAAATAAATAAATATCTGCTCCACAGTAGCTCTCCTGTCCTTGGCAACCCTGATAACTGATGCTTGGCAGAAGCCAGTCTCTTTATCTCTAACTGCTTGACTAAAGAATATAAAGTACTGTAGAACAGAAGTAGTGTTATTTTATTTTCTGTCATTCATTGCCAAAATCCATAGTAATGGCAACCACTTAAAGCAGGATTCAATCTCGCAATCAAGTAGTTCCTGTGGATGTGGAAGTTTGGAAGTTTGATGCAATAGACAAATGCTATTCATCTCCTTCTCCTTTAGAAATATGAAATATCAGGCCTGTATGGCCTTTTATCAGCATTTACTGTTGCCTTTCTTACTCATCTGCTAAAATGAAAAAAGGGCTGACATCTTCCTAACCATACCCTATAGTTTGTCCAAATAACAGATTACAGTGATAAAGCATGTGGTGAACTGCAGTTGTAGCATGGGGGGGGCAATCACTGGCATACATAAATTGAAATAATAAACAAACAAACAAATGGCTCTGTTCTTCAAGTCTTAGGAAACATAACCCAATTTAGAGGATTTGCTCTTTGTTGGCAGTGGTATATTTAGCATGAAAATGGGTGATCAGTACTATGTTACCAGTTTTTTATGCTCCCTTTTAGTATTTCTGCAGCCCTAAGGATCTTTACCAATGTATTGCCATTGCCTTTGACTATCTCCGGTTGTCGGGAATCCATATATGCACGTATCTGGATAATTTGCTGCTTCTGGCACTGTGTAGATGACAGCTGCTCTGTGACCTTGGGATCACTCTCTCCCATCTTAGTCCCTAAAGGTCTTCATCAACTTGGCAAGTTGGTGCTTTTGCTGTTTCCGTTCTGTCTTTCCAGAGAGGACTGTCCTGATTTTATCTCTGAAGGGCTTACCTCCCAGCCAGCCAGCTGTCACCCTTATTTCTCTCAGTAAATCAGTCCAGACTCAGTGTCATTCTTCTACTGTGATAAGCCAGAAATTATTGGTACCAGCTTACTCAGGACTTTGGCAGAATTTTCCAGATATTCGACTTAGATGGCTTGACTAGACTCTAGGCTCTTAGTCAGCATAAGCCTCACAATGTAGTGTTGATCTTTCATACAAAGGAGGTAGGATGTGCTTGTCCAAACTTCTCTTTCTTTTCCTCTGTTTATGGAACTGGTGCCTTGCTTGTTGGATTAGTCTTATTGTGGTTCACCAGAACCTGCCACTACTCTCTCTTGGAAAAGGATGTATATCTCCATAGGTGGGACACACTTTTTCTATATGCCTTTACACCATTCCCTCTCAAACCAAAGGTCCTTTAAAGGCTCTGTTGAACTGGGTCTCTGAAATATGTTGTGCTGTAGTGACTGAGGCAACTGGCATTCTCCATCTGTGCCTCTCTTAGCAAGTACTTCTGTGTACCCCTTAAGTCGGATCATTATCAGAACTAAAGCTGAAATTACATCCAAACCTGAGATCTCTGAAAGTCATATTGTAACTTTTATAAACTTCTCCTACTCTGAGAGGTAGATGATATCCTGCTTGCACTAGTGCACCTAATGCTAGGAAATAGACATTGTTTTTAAAGTCTCTGTCGTCTTTAATTCTTACCCTGATAGTTGTCCATTACAATTGGTCTTTAAGTTTCCATTATTTCTGAAGTTGGATAGTCTATCATTATCTTTGCTGAAGTTCAAATTTGTCTGTCTCAATGTTCTATATAGTTGTTGGTCATACTCTGTTTTTTGCATCTTCTGTCTAAACACTTTTTATGGAAAATTTCTAATACTTAGTCTCCAGACCAACCTTTAATTCTTCTTTGGACCCTTTTACAGTTTTGCCTACCTTTTTGCCGAAGCTTTATTAATTATTGGCTACTATAGATTCATAACGTCTCCTAGAAATTAGTGTTCTTGGTGATAATCACTTCTGTGAGAAAAGATGGGAAACAGAAGACCAAATGTACTTTCAGTTCCAAAGGTTGCAGTAATTAGACATATTATTGTATATACATCAACATGAAATCATAGCTGCCAGTTCTTTAGATGGTATTGGCCTTCACTTGCATGAAGTTCTTCCCAAGAATCTAGGATGTTGTAATGTATCATTGTAGTATATGTGCAGATCTTTGTAATTGACAGATGGAAGTTTTGTCAATGTGCAGATTTTCTAAGTGCCATCCAAAGTTTTTTGGAATGGCACCCAGTGTGCTGATAACCACTGGGACCACCACCGGTTTATGCCATAATCTTTCAGCTTCAGTTTTCAAATCTTGATACTTTGTGATCTTCTCCAATTCTTTGTTTTCTATTCTGCTATCCCCTGGTATTGCCACAATTATCCACACTTTCTTCTTTTCAACCACAGTTAAATTATTATTAAATTTGATGATGATGATGATGATGATGATGATGATGATGGTTGGTCACACAGTCAGCCAGATGCTTAGAATGGATTTGGCATTTTTATCCACTTATTGAGTCCTTCCCAAGGACCTGAGATAGGCAGATGTTATTATTTGATGGTGTTAAAGGTATCGTTACAGGATATAAACTGTTCCAAGTAAAGCTTCCTTTTGCAATTGACTGATGGTGATTTTGTCAGTGCCGATGGAATTCAAGTGGTGCTCCAGATGTTTTCAGATTGTACCTAAGGTGCCTATAACTATTGGTACTATCTTTGCTTTCTTTTGCCATAGTCTTTCTTCTTCTATTTGCATGTCTTTATATTTAGTGATTTTCTCCAGTTCTTTCTCTTTTATTCTGCTGTCTCCAGGTATTGCAGTGTCCATTATCCAGACTTTTTTGTCTTTCTTATCAACAGTTGTTAAGTCTGGGGTGTTGTGTGGCAAGTGCTTGTCTGTTTGAATTCTAAAGTCCCAGAGCACTTTAGCTTCTTCATTTTCTATTACTTTGTCTGTTTTGTGGTCCCACCAGTTCTTGCTTGCAGGCAAATGGTATTTCTTGCAGATATTCCAGTGCACCATTGTTGCTACTTCGTCATGCCATTGTTTGTAGTCAGTCTGCTTGCAGCAGCTAACTAGGTAGGTCTACTGTTTCTTCAGTTTCTTTGCAGAGGCACCATTTGCTGTCTGTTGCTGTCTTCTCAATTATGGCTTTGTATGCATTTGTTTTAAGGTTTGGTCTTGTGCGGCCAGAATTAGCCCCTCTGTCTCTTTCTTCAACTTTCCTGCTCTTAGCCATTGCCATATCTTGTTGTTATCTGTTTTGCCTACTAGTTTTTTTGTGTACTGTCCATGTAATACTTTGCCTTGCCATGTCTCTTTTCTGTTCTTCGTTTGGTCTTTCTGATAGGCCAATTTGGTCTCTTTGGTATTCAGTAAGCCTTCATGGTGTACTAGCTTCAGTGCATCTTCTTCACTGTCCTTCAGATATTCTTCCAATGCCCTTTTTTCTTCTTCACCTGTCTGGTGTGCTTGTAACATTCCATGCCCACCTATGCTCCTTGGTATGTAGAGTCTGTCAACATTGCTGCATGGATGAAGGGCATAATTCATTGTCATTATTTTTCTGGTCTTCCTATCCAGGGCTTTTAGTTCTGCTTGAATCCAGTCCACTATTGCAGCTGTATATCTAATGACTGGAATTGCCCAGGTATTAATCGCCTTGTTGGTATTATTATTTGACAATTGTGGGAGAATATAGGGCAAGTAATATTTAAAGCAATTATGTGTGCAAATTAAGCACATTGTTCAGTTCAATGAGAGAAAAGGAAGGAGTAGCATATTTGTTTAAATGGAAGAAAAGCAGAAGGAACAGAGGGTCAGCCATTTTATTCAGTGGGAAAAAGACTTGGAGTTTGGAGGGATTCATTGAATTCAAAGCGAGAGAGAGGCAAAGACTTCAGAGAGTAATAGGAGATTTTGGTTGATTGGTTGTGCCTTCAAGTCAGTTTTTGACTCCTGGCGACTGCCTGGACTAGTCCCTGCAGTTTTCTTGGCAACATTTTTGGAAGTGGTTTGCCATTGCCTGCTTCCTAGAGCTGAGAGAAAGTGGCTGGCCCAGCTGGCTTTGTGCCTGAGGTGGGACTCGAACTCACGGTCTCCTTGCTTCTAGCCTGGTGCCTTAGCCACTATGCCCAACTGGCTCTCAATAGGGGAAATAAGGGAAGTTTAAAATGCTTCAGAAGGAAGAACAGTTGAGTCACTGATAAGTGTAAGCCTTGTTCTTATTAAGAAAAGAATGCCCTAGGCTCTGGCAACTTTATTTTAGGTAGATATTCTTTTCCTACACCTGCAATTGATTTACCAAGACCCAGGAATGAGTAGTGCAAATGGAGAGATTGAAGGGGGATATCCCTGCAATCTTAGTTTGGAAAGGTAATCTTTTTATGTAGCTACCAGAATTGCTGTATAGAAGTTGTTATTGAAGGGATTGTTGAAGGCACCCACTTTTATTCAATCAGGATCTTTTTCCCAACTAGATATGCCTGCCAGACTTCATTTAGTGCATAAGGGTACCAATTCTGACTGAAAAAGGAAATTAGCCCCTACAAACAGCGTGAGCTGGTATTCCATTATATAAGTCTCCTGCACCTTGTTTTGTTTGTTTAAAACATTTTTATACTGGTTCCCATCAAATACAGTGGTACCTCGGGTTACAAACGCCCCTTCTTATGAATTTTTCACGATACGATCAGCTCCGGCCCCAAAAATTTACCTCGCCGTGCGACCTCCACCTTGAGCTACAACCAGATCCGCGGCCATTTGCCCTACTGCCACGTGGTTGCAGCTTCCTGTGGGCGAGATCGCGGTAGCAAGGAGACGTTCGGTGAGGCTTGTGGTGTGTTTTGTGGCATTTGGAAGGTTTTTGGTGTGCTTGTCAGCATGGCTCCAAAGAAAATGCAGAGTAGGCTTGGCAAGAATAAGGCTTTGAAGAAAAAAGTGGGGAAATTTGCCTTGTGGTGCAACCAAATTCGGAGGGTGGATTAGCCGTATTTACATTGAACCTTATGGGGAAATTTGCCTTGCGGTGCGACCAAATTCAGAGGGCGGAACAGATTAACCATATTTACATTGAACCTTATGGGAAAATTTGCCTCGCGGTGCGACCAAATCGAGTTGCGATCAGAGTCACGGAACGGATTAAGTTCATAATGCGAGGTACCACTGTATATTGAAGTGGTATCAAAATAAGAATAACTAGGAAGTAGGCTATGCTTCGTTGTTGCTGAATTCAAAGTAGCAATCTGGAAATCAGCTAGCTGAGGAATTAGGGGGGAAAGTTGCTAAAGAATTTATAGATTATGTAGTTTTATGTTCCATATATTGAAACATATTTCAGATTTTCCATTGTCTTTGGGACTGGAAAGTTATCGCTGTGCAATACTTTAACAACAACAGTTTATAAGATTCTTGCAGATTGTAAAAGAGTATTAAAACAAGTTTAGCATTTTCCTTTGCTTCATAGTAACAATATTTAGTGTCAGTGGTGAGCATCTATAAAGGCCACTATGCTATTGGTATATAGTATGCTGATTTCATGTTAAATAAAGTAATACTTTAAATTTTTCATTTTTACAAAGTGTTTGCATTTCAAGTGCTCCTTGCTCCATATAGTAATAATTCAGTCTCAGACTTAAGACCCTGAAAGCTTGAGAATTCTCTGCAGTGATGAATATAAGCAGTGTAGCATAACACATTGATTTTATGCATATCATCATCTTTATGTTTTGGGAGGTCTGCTGTATTAGTGATATATAAAAACTGATTACCTTCTCCAACAGTGTCTAGTAATTGTTTATTATTTTCCTATTAGACAAACAAGAAAGATCAATATTCCTCAACACTGGTCTGTGAGTAACATCACTGTAAATAGATTTGCCTCAGACACCAGTGGTGGTTTCATTTTAATGATTTGAACAATGTGAACCCAATGACACAATTCAAACTAAGCACAGAGTTTAGAGTTGGAGAGAAAAAAAACAAAAATAATTGGTTTTCTCCTACACTAATTTTTAACACTTGCAATTTGGGGGTTGGGGTGTGTGCTTTCGAGTCATTGTTGACTCCTGGCGACTGCCTGAATTAGTCCCTGCAGTTTTCTTGGCAAGATTTCAGATGTGGTTTGCCATTGCCTGCTTCCTAGGGCTGAGAGGACATGACTGGCCCAAGGACACCTAGCTGGCTTTGTGCTTAAGGCAGGACTGGAACTCACGGCCTCCCGGTTTCTAGCCTGGTGCCTTAACCACTATACCAAACTATACCAAAATACCAAGTATCTGATGACATCATCAAGTTTGTATTTCAAATTAACTGTGAATTACGTAAAAAAAAAGAGTTTATCTTGATAAAAAGGGAATGGAATTTAATACTTTTTGCTATAGAAGTATTTTATATGTTTTTCCTACACTTCTTCATTGGGGACATATTCTTCCTAAGTGGAGGAATCTAGCAGTGAAGGCAGGAAAAAAGATTGGCAAAGGGAAATAGATTCTCTGTATGCACAGGCAAAGGGACTGGAATATGACTAATACCGAAGTACTAAATGTATAAGACTATAGGTTTAAAACTTCTCAGAGCCTGCTCACTTGATGGGTCCACAGAACTCAGTTTGATGAGACAATGTGTGCAGTGGCCACCCCATTTCCTCCATTCTAAGGACACAGCATCAGGTCTCTTCTTGTCATCTTTTCCTATGGAATGGGAAAATAAGCTGCTCAAGATATTTAATGGTGACGTGCAGAAGGTGTGTAAGTTCACCCCCTTTACTCAAAATTATTGCAGAAGCTTTTGCTGGCCTGAATGGAAATAAACAGCAGACTACCTGTTTCTCTTAGCCATTCAGACCTGAACCCCAGTGACCAGAAGTTGTACCTTGTGCTGTTCTCTGCAGCCCGCAGTTCCGTTTTCAGCCCTCTGTGGTGGTGTGTTGCAAAGATAAAAGGTCCCTACCATGACTAGAAACTGTTTTCATCTCCCATAACCACTTGCACTATATGTCACAAGAAATAGATTTTTTTCTTACACTTTCTAAACAGGGCATATGTTCTATCTACACTGGTCTTTCAAATGACTTTACATTTGTTTGGAATATTTTATGCCCACGTTGCAACAAACAAATATATGTGGCATTCATTTCATAGTTAGGGGAAAGTTCATCACATAAACCAATTCTGATGATAATTATTTTCTTACATTGTTCCAAAAGGGAGAACTTTGTCTTACATCAAATGTAATTGATCCTGAAGCAGTGTAATCACAATTACTCACTTTCTTAATTAGCCTGCCCAAAATCAGAAAATGGAAACCGATCGGCAGTGTTTAAATCAATACCTTTGTAGTAAGGCTTGGGTGGAAAGGGAGATAATGGTAATGGGTAGATCAATTGGTTTAGATGCCATGCATTGACTGTGTGTTTTGCATCACAAAATCTACACTTTTAAAGTAACCAATATATTGGAGCTAGTAATTCAGTAAAAAGCAAACTGTATAATAAAGTAAAAATTGATAATAAAACATTTAGAAGTTTTTTTTAATTAAGCAGTTCCTTCTATAAATTATGGTAAAAGAGGGGAAACCTAACAGAAAGAATTAAAAATGTCTTAAAGGGTTCCTTCATAAATGCTGCTTTTATTAAGCTAAGCTTTCAATAAAAATTAATTTCTCTTTAATTAGAGAAAGAATCTTTAATTTAAAGGTTATACCTAATGCTTCTTTAGCAGAGTTAGGAAGGTGTTTATATTGCATATTCATAATAGTACTATTCTTTATTTTCTGAAATCAGCAGCCCACACATTGTTCAGTATTTCAGTATATATTTTAGCACTACAGAGCCAGGCATATGTCTGTAATAGGTGACAACAAAATAAGTAATTAAGTTTGGCCTTAAAAAAGGCGTGTTTTTTTTTAAACCTTATAGTCATATAAGCGTTAGATGTGAATGTTGTGTCATTCTTGATACTTGGATAATTGATATTTTGGGGAAGTTATCCTCCCATGGCCAATCTCTGCAGAGTACAAGTACAGTAGCTATAACTGAAATCTTTTGAAACACTGCATATTTTATGAGTTTTCACCTGTTGGGGTTTTGGATGATCAGATGAATAAAAACATGTTACAATACAAGTTTTCTAATTTGAAAAATTATATTCCTTGCTATATTCCACTGCCTTGCACCTGTACTTAAACCCAGCTATCTTGTAATGTTATTCAGCCCTATCTACTGAGGCAAATTTTGTTCTCTTGTTAGCATGCAACATTTTCATGAGTAATACCCCCCTTCTTATCATATGGTTTATTTATCCTGTATAACCAGCCCACGAAAGTATTTGGAGGAAAAGTACTTGGGGGAAAAAATTACAACTATGCTGCTTTTTAAAAAATGGAGGAATCATTACTTCCCCCAAATGTATTCTGCAAGCTTATTCAACTTCAGCTTTTGATAGAACATTGGTTGTCCCAAAGATGTAACTTGGGGCAATCTAAGCAGCACTTAATAATATGCAGAAATTTGGAAAATTACAATATTTTCGCCATAGACAAAGGACTCCTAAGCAGGTTTTTTTATTGTATTGTTAACTCTTCTGGAACAGGCAAGTTAGCTACTTAATTTTTTCTTTAATTTGTGATGTAAGCTTTTGGAGTTGTTACTTTCAAAGCCTCATTGATCATATTCATTAATGTTTTACAATCTTTTCCCAGTAAAATTTATTTATTATTTACTTACCTACTTATTTGTCATTTTTGTGGCCCACCCAATCCAAAAACTCGGTACAGATGAGTGCCCAAGACATTCAAAGGTATAGTGGAATGAAGTTGTATTGGCAGGCAGAAAGATACTGTCTGGATTTCATTTATGAAATACCAGGAGGGAGGATATTGTATGGACTTCAGGCGGAGCAAGTTTCACTGCAGGAAACCATGAACCATACAGTGTTCCTAAACTCACAGCTAACAGACACTCTCTATAAACAGCAATGTATTTTAGCACTCCCAGACTGCAGCTTATTTTAGTGAACATATGAATTCAAGCAAAATAAGGTTTCATATCCACTTATCCTGAGGCTATGCATTAAATGGGTCTAGCAGTTTCATTTTTCTATCATTATTACATTTTACTCTTAAAAATTTGGGCAAAAAATTAAATCAAAGATTGATTTCATGCAGATTAATCAGATAGTTAAAGCATACACTGTATAGTTATCACATAAGATTTTTAAAGTAGGTTATATTGTAATTATAGATTAGAATCACATTTCTAAAAATAATTAATCCTAGATTCACTTCAAGATATTAGTTTACTAAGATAATGTACTAATGATTTGTTTAAGTATTACAGGTAGTCCCCAGGTTACAGATGGCCCATAGTTAAGAATGGAGCCTACTATAGCAAAATTTGAGTTAAATACCCAGTGATTTAAGTTAAATATACAATGGTTCAAGTTCATTACACAATAATATTTATACAGTATTATACAGTAATACTGTTCTGGCTTATATACAAATTTGACTTAAAGACAGACCTTGGGAACGAACTCATTCTTAAACTGGGGACTACCTGTATAGTGATTTGAGATTAGTTTTTACTTTTATGGTAATCTGCCATATATACTACTTAATAAAACAAGCACAGCTTTTATATTTATCATGTTATGTTGCTTATCTATTGATCAATTTAATTTTAGATTTCTAAGGTCAAAAGACTATCTAAACCAATAACAAACGTTTGAGATTAACTTAAATACTGTGGATATTAATCAAATTGATTTTTCTGTTAGAAACTATTGTACCAATATTTGTAAAGACAATAACAGGGACTTCCCATTAATTATGGACTTACTTATTATTAGCATTATGCAGTAAAATAATATTTTCATGCATCTCTAACACTCAAAAAGCATCCTAGCCTATTTGACAAGCATGTTATTATTTTAAATTGTCCAGCCTCTATTGTGTGAGGCCTCAGCAAATGACAGCACCTTATCAGCCCTGGCTGATATCAGAAAGGGTTAGAGCTGGATTACTTCTTGGATGGAGACTGCCAAAAAATTCTAAAGTTGTAAATTTAGATCAAGAAATTAAAAAAAAAAAAATCAGAAGAGAGCAAACCAAAAGAGAGAGCGTGCCAGTTTGGTTTAGTGGTTAAGGCACCAAGCAGAAGACTCTGAGTTCTAGACCCACCTTAGGCATGAAAGCTGGCTGGGTGACCTTGGGCCAGTCACTCCTCTCAGCCCAACTCACCCACAAAGTGGTGTTGTTGTGGGGAAAATAGGAGGAGGAAAGAGTATTAGGTATGTTTGCCACCTTGAGTTATTTTTAAAAATAATAAATATGGGATAAAAAAAATCTAAACAAAAAAGAAGAAAAAACCCAGTTCCGTACAATTGCCATGATGCTACGTGGCATTTCCATGCAATCACTAAAGGTTGAGCTCAGCCTGAAGGAGTTTTCACCTGTATTATTATGGGAGACCACTACATTTGCAGAATTAATAAGTTGTTAACTATGTTTTATTTATATTTTACCTTTCTTCTGAAGTGTACTTTTTTCATCCTCTACACTAAATTGATAATGTTTTCTGATTCAACTATATGGACCCTTAAGTTCCTAAACACATGCCTGAATTTCCAGGTTCCCAGGCACATAAACCCTGGATCAGTGAAAGTCATGAACTGTCTTTACAATTACAGACTTAATATTTCAGGTATTGATTGGTCCATATCATAAGATGAACAAAAATAGTTCTTTTACTCTCTGTCTTGTGTATTTCAGACTGTCTCATCTGTTTCTCCTATCTTTTCACAGTGACTCCTCACTCATATTTTCACCTTGCATTTTTCTTTTAATTATTTGACAAATAAAGCTGTACAATCACTTAAACTGCAGGCATGGGGTCATTGTGAGGCTGTCCTAGGAACCTGAAGAGGCACCTGAATTTTTCCTCCAAGTTCAGAGAGAGGCTCTGAATCTAATCTGAGAAGGAGAAATCTAATACTTGATTTCTCTGCACATACCTGAAGTTATATCTACAGTCTTTTTAGAAATATTCACATTAGATAGGGAAAGCAAGGAGGATTGGGAAATAAGGCACCAAGGAATCAGGGTGGTGTTGAATCTTCAGAATCCAAACCTTTTCTACTATGCCTGGGATAATTTAGACTAGCCCTGGCTCTGGTCTAAATTCCATTGTTAGCAATAGAAATGGAAATTAATTTAATAAACAATACTAGGAAAAGTAACCTCCTTCATTTTCATCCTGCCATTTTGTCATAGGTAGGATGCTGGATTCATAACATCCTTCTGCCTTGCTCGGTTTTTTGGATACAGTTTGCCATTATTGGAGATAGTTGTACTTGCTGGGCTGCTTCTAAATCCCTATATTTTAGCTTTGTTTTATGGTACATAAAATAGGAATCATATGCCACAGGATTATTGAGCTGATGAATAATAAACCACGAACAAATTACCTAATCAGAGAGAAAAAGAAAATGAACCTAATAAATAAAAACTATGCTGAAAATTAAAATGAGCCTTTCTCTTTCCCTTCCTCCATATTCTGGTGAGAGTGAAATTATATTTACAGTTTGGAAAAAATAAGTTTTTATTCCTTTTTTCATAAAAATGGACATACAATTTTCATACAATTTTCATACAATTCTCACTTCTCTGTGTTTTTTTCCACAGTACAAAGGATGATCAGTTCAGTGTTAGTATTCAACCTCCAGTTGGAGAGTTACTTTTACCAGTAACTATGACAGAAAAAGACTTCAAGAAAGAAAGAGGTGAGAAATAAATTTCAAATTAGATAGTTTTTTGCACATCTGCAAATGATGTAAAAATTATTTTATCTTAAAAAATTGTAAGCATCCTAAACATCTTCTGTTCCAGTGTTTCACATTCCGGAAATTACCAATCAGGCTATATAGCCCTACCATCAAAAACTCCACATCCCCCTGAAGCATCTTCTTGGATGGGCACGTCTCATTTTCCTTTCCCCTCTTTCTGCCATGTATTTTACTACAAATACCGAAAAATGGTATTAAGCCAGAGCTCCTCATTAGTCATATTAACCAATATTAAGGTAGTGTTCTGCCATTCAGCTATAATGGGGATCTCTGGTGTTTAAAAGCCACTATTTTTGCACTGTATAATAGAAAATGATGATTTTATGCTCAAATTGGTGTACCTGGCTGCATAATATCTTCAGCTACGTTAAAAAAGGTTTATGCACTTAGCTGCATCATTTTACGCTAAAAGTTTTGATTTTTTACAATAATAATTTAATATTTTTTTTAAAAAAAACCTAGAGGTTGTTAATATGCCAAAATTTTACTTGGTTTACCTGCATAAAATATACATGAGGAGCTCTTGTGTATTAAATAAAAGTTTCTTCTGAGCTGAACTCTGCTCCTGGCGAAATATCCATGCAGCTTTCTGTTGCATGGAAATTATTTACCACTGTATTCTTGCATGTTTTTCAATTTCTTAACTTACCCTATAGTACCAGTATTCCCTGGTAGGTCCCCATCCAAATATTAACCAGGCCTGACCCTGCTTAGTTTCTAATTGCAAACATGCTCAGACAGGTTCTGCCAACTGCTCCATATTTCATTCTTTATTATTCATTAGCTTCTTTAAATGCTTTATGTGGGATTATATTCTCATATTGTCAGTTCCTCCAGTCTAATATATCACATTTTTTCCCAGAAAATTCAAAAAAGTGTTTTTTTGTTAAAGAAGTCAAGCACATCAGAATAATGCCATCCATGTCTTTCCTTCTTGCATTCAGTGGCTTGAAATAAATGATGAATAGCTTAGCAGTTATTTCACTTGGATTATTTTCATGCGGTTGATACCTGAAATTAAAAATAAGGCCAATAATTTCTTTTTTAATCTGTTGATAACTATTTGCTGTTCTTACTTTTTGCTGGCCTAAAGCCTACTTTACGTGAGCCCAGCAAACCAAGGTGAGTGAGCATCTGAATTTTCTCATATTTTTTGTGAACAACTTCCTTCCACCTTCTCAAATTGCCATCCAGCAGCATAGTTTTAAGCAAAATGGGATATTGTACTCTGTCCCTCTCCCGTTCTTGTTGTATGCTTGCTTGCTTGGTGTTTGATTGAGTTTTCTATGCTTAAATGTGACTGAGAGCTTTTTTTCCCCCATGGCCGGCCATTCAGAACCATGAGTGCATAGAAAAAGTGCACTTTGAGAATAGCTGTGGCCCTCTATGGAGTTGTTGCCAAAATTCCTTTTTCTTCTGCCATTTTACTTCTGAGGTTGTTGATTATTTGTCTGAATACATCTGGCAGTTGTTTGCTATGTTTAATAGAGCAGAAAGGCTACTCTGAATAAGCTATTTGAAAATTTGTTTATATGAAGTATTTGTAAATCCATGGAAGCCTCTTGACATTTCAGTATGGCTCTTTCTGTCTTCCTGAATTCATTCTTTGGTGCAGGATTGATGCTGGGAAATTTACCACTAGTTTAAAAAGCCTTTTATTTAGTATTGTCTTAGTTAAATGTTTCAGCTGTTTTATAAAATTCATAATAATAGAAGTCTCGCTTCTCAGCTTTATGTATTTTATAAATAAGATTAAGAAACCATTTAGAAAATATAGAAAAGGGAATTCTTAAGCGGAGCTATTAAACCGGATTGTATCCAGATTTGGCCTGATGCAACTAGACTTGGAAAAGCAGGAATCCTCCAACTACTGTATAGTATCAGGGATGCCTGCTGAATAGGTATGTTCATATTATGATGCAGGAAACAGAGGAAAATCCCTTAAAATCAAGCAGAGATATTTTGCTTAAGGGATTTGCTGCTCATGGAAGGCTTCCCAATCTGTTTTTGGGCATCCCAGCTTCAGAAACATCCCATTTAGCAGTTCTTTCCAACCTCTATGTAGCATTTCATGCAGAGGCTTACATGGAAAGAAAGATACACTGAAGTGTGCTGTCTAGATCTAGCACTCTGATCAATTCCCGCATCACACTATCACATAAAATGATATGATTGGTTTCTGTTTAGATTGTTGCTGCAACACGCCAGCCCATTGTGGTGTATTCAGTAAACCATAATTAAACACGCAATGGCTTAGTGTGATATACAGATTTAACCACTGACTAATAGTGAAATCCAGGATATATCTACTTAGAAAATCTGATTCCTATCAATAGCTTCTGATTAAATTTGCATATATTTGCAGTCTAAATCTCTGCTCATATAGGAGTCTCCTAATTTTCCATAGTCTTTTAGGGTAAAAGACCTTCCAAGCCACCAAGAGTCACCCATGGGGGGGAGATGGGCAGCATACAAATTTAATAATAAAGAAAGAAAGAAAGAAAGAAAGAAAGAAAGAAAGAAAGAAAGAAAGAAAGAAAGAAAGAAAGAAAGAAAGAAAGAATAATAATATAATCAATATAGAATGATTTCTGAGTTTTCTTTCTTTTCTGAAGTGTCTCAAACCTTCATATCTAGAAATATTTCATAGTTATTCAGATCTAAAACATGTCGAGATAATGGATTTCTTAAAATAATAATAATAATTTTTGAAATTATTTTTACAACAGAAAGAAACATACATGTTTACCGTATAAAATGTATGGTGAATCTCTGAATATTCCTGCTTCTTAAAGTTTTTAAGTAGACCTAAAAGGTGGGAGGGGGTATTAGTGCACATGCTGTGCATAATAGGCTTTGCTGTGCTACCTCACAGTTTTCTGTTCCAAGTCAGAGAAACATCTTTAGGAAAATTCATTCCATGGCATAGTTTGGAACAGCAGCTTAAGTTTATTTGATTTTGCTCTCTACAATCAGTTTAAATTATGCCTGTCTTTTAGCTTATGTTTCCAACTGCAAATATTGAGCAGTATTTATTGATGCAAATCCTTTAACAATGCCAGTGCTAAGTCTTTCTGTAATATGATATGCTACAACACTTCACGTAGATGTCATACTGTTTTCCTTAAACATGGCAAAGTTCTTTGGGAAGAAGCCGAAGGATCTAATCTCTGTCAATGATTTTAATATTATATTAGTAATTTTTATAATGTCAAACTAACTAAAAATCCTGAAACCTTTGTGTTTCCAGCTTTATAGTATAGTTTAATTAGCTTGGATATTTGTTAGGAATGCTGTTATACATTTTTATAATTAGATACAAGATCTGCAATTTTATTATTATTATTATTTTTGAAATCTAATTCTTTTCCATGGCAATTCCTTTTTCTGGATTTTTTAAAAATTTCCATTTTGGTCTAAGTGCAGCCAGTAGGTTTCATTTACTAAAAAAAATGGCTGTATCTTTAAAAAAAGAAAAAATCCACATAATGTTTGCTTGATTTTTATCAAGATTTATGCTTACATTTTCTGTCTCCCTAACAAGCAAGGTGTAATTCTTTAAATGGTCAGGCATTCCCTATTTTCTGGCCTTTAACTACCACAAGCAATCATATTTGATGCCCCTTAATTAGAGCACCTTTTTTTCTTTTCAGGTTCTTTTCCACCTCAGCAATCGAGACAATACATTTGCTTACCATGCTAAGTGTTCTTTTGCATGTAAATTAATCTTGATTCAGTTTACACTGTCATGCTGAGTGGTACAAATTGCCTATAACAATAAAACAGCATGAGTTAAAAATAAAGGGGGGGAGATAGTGGTAAGGCAGATTGAATGTGTGCCTTACTTGATAGGATGTTACTTTGCTTTATGCCAATACATTAGTCAATGATAATGAATCTTCTGTTCTGAAAAGCATGGTTTAGTTGATTTTTTAAATTTTACTTCAATGGAGCAGTACCTTGTCTTTATAAAACAAGTTAGACAAACCATTAATGACAAGAGTGTTAAGGTTAAATATGAAGCAATGCATTCACTTCTCTGAGTGCTATCCATCTTTCCATTTACAAGAGCTTGACAAAAGTACTGGCTTTGTACAACATTTCCTTTAATTACATGGTACGGAAAACAGGCTTTTAACATAAACATAGTTGCATTCATTTATTCAGCATTTGCTCTTCAATAGAGCTTAATGGAGAAGGTTTAAATCCTTAATGAGTACACACATCTTTCAACAGTGTTATGTCAGTCCTGTGCTTTGCTTAAAAGCAGCCTTAGATGACTTCTGTATTTATTCAAAGCATTTGCCTAATGTCAAATTTAAAATATCTGCAACAGAACATATGGTTCAAACTAAATTTGCTGTTTTTAAAAAAGCTGGATAGTGTTAATATTTTCTTGAGTAAAGCATTTTGTTTAAAAGAAAAAAAACCTTCAATATTAAAACAAGTTAAGTGTGATAATACTTTCAAATGTATTTTTCTGCTTCTAACACTAGCCATTACTGTTTACTACCTATCTGTTTAGGCAGATCTGAATGGACTTTGAGATGGGACTTGGATGTGCTTGTTCTTTCCGTTTGATCCCAGTGGACAGAGGGCACATGTGTCTCAATTCCGTGCCTGTCTGCAGTAAAGTCCTGTGGCACATTAGTTATTATTGGCAAGAGTTTTCACAAGGCAGTAGTCATACTTCACCTGATACACTTGAGACAGGAGGCTGACCCTATGTTATGTCTCTTTGTTTTGTTTCGTGCATTGGTTTCCAGCCTCCTTTTCTTTACATGTATGCTTCTTAAGTTGACTTTTAAGGGAAATGCCCAGAATAATGCATTAAATCTTTTGGTGTGATTGAAAAAGCTAAATGTTGATCAAGCTTTGTAGGACCTAGCTATTACATCTCTGTCTGTTATAGTGGTTATTCAATATCTTATTGTCAGCTGCAGAGGAATTATCAAAAAGTACTTACTTCATGCAACTGTAATTTGAATAATAGAAACAACTGGCTCTATATTTATACTGTATTCTTAAAAATTATACAGAAATCCTCTTGAAAAGAAGAGCTAAACTTTTAAGAAAAACTAAATGTATTCCCAGGTGCTGTACTTTGTCTTTAACATTAATTGCATTGATACCCAGCTTTTACCATTTCAGGAAGGCTGACAGGTATGAATGAAGCATCCGCTACAATCTCTGTGGCACCACAGAACACCACCCGTCTTGTGATTCTGCAGAAGGTAACAAGTGTAGCAAACCTCGGTGGGATTCCTTCTGGTGAAGATAATGTCCACAGGTAATCTCAGTGTAAAAATCTTTTTTAAGTTTAACACAGAAATGTTATATATGAAGAGATGGCTATCTGGGAATCTCCCTTAAAGTTTGCATTCAAAGTCAGGTTTGGTCTTTAGCACATTTAAATGATACTGATTTAATAACTTGGGAATGCCCATTTTTTAATTATAGCAACAATATCCTCCAATTAACTCTCGCAATCTGTTTATAAATAATGTTGCGCGTGTATGTGAATCTATCTATCTATCTATCTATCTATCTATCTATCTATCTATGGAAGTAAATTCTGTGTGTGTGCTTCCTCACTTGCCTCAAGAAATACTCCTAAATAGTTGTAATACTTAGGAATAAAAGCTAGAGGACTTCTAATGAGGACTGATGGCAGACTACACATGTCCAAGGGAATGGAGATGGCATTGCAGCAAGATCGGCGGCATTACGGCAAGATTGGTGGCCAGACAGAATTTTGCTGGCCGGCCAAACCTCTTTGGATGAAGGAGAGATCATGAGATTGCCCACTTGCACTCCAGACAGCTGCTTCTCATGGGTAAACTGTAGGAACTGAGGTTTTGCAGCCAGCTCATGAGTTGAACAGCTGGGAGTCAAGAGGTATCCATTTTTAACTCCTATTTTTAAGTTTCCTGGTAGCACTTTTTCTGATTATGTGGGACACTACAGCATACTTGTGGATGCATCACTGGCAGAAACTAAGAAATCACTACTTATCAATGTGCAGAGAAACAGGATGAAAACAAAATATTGCACAGGCCACTGTAAATTAACTGTCCTTATGAAACTTAATAATTACTGTACATAACAGTACAGGACTAAATAACAAAGCTATATAGAAAACCAGTGCATCAGATGTAGGTTTCTAATATTGAGAACTAAGTTAATTTCAACATATACAGTGGTACCTCAAGTTACAAACGCCCCACCTTAAGAAAATTTCGAGATACGACCAGCTCCGGCCGCAAAAATTTACCTCGACATGTGAACTCTGCCTCAAGCTACAAACCGGATCCGCGGCCATTTGCCCTGCTGCCACGTGGTCACGGCTTCCTGTGGGCGAGATCGCGGTAGCAAGGAGACATTCGGTGAGGCTTGTGGTGTGTTTTGTGGCGTTTGGAAGGTTTTTGGTGTGCTTGTCAGCATGGCTCCAAAGAAAATGCAGAGCTGTATGTATTTACATTGTGTAAGATCTTGCCCTGTTCGTCAAGAGAAACTCCCGTGACACGTGTAGTTCACAAAAGAGGTTTACTCAAGCATAACGCAACAGTTACAAGCAAAGCCAGGACTGGCTTGGTACAATACATTGGTTCCTTTATACCTCCCCCCTTCCCGCGGTTTCGCCCCACGATCGCGTTACAGGCTGCGGATTATCAGCGCCCCAGTGATCCCCCTTAATTGTCCAGATGGCAGGTTCAGCCTGAGTCCCATTGTTCTTTAATTGTTGTTAGCCCTTGGCGTGGTCATTGCTTTCGTTGGGCTTCTGTCGCGCACACAGCCGGGAGGGAGCTTTCCCTCACGCGCTGATTGCTCTTCCTCAATTCCGAGGCTCTTTCCTTTGTCCATAGCGCCCGCGGCCCTCTGGCGTTAACACAAAGCATCCGCTCCAGATTAGTGAAGAGGTGCCAGGTGGCCCTTTCATTAGCACTTCCTCTTTCTGCGCTAGCGGCTCGAGCGGTGAAACTGACTAAAGCGCACCTGGGGAATTTCCTAGCCAGTTGACACATTGAACCTTATGGGGAAATTTGCCTCGTGGAGCGACCAAATTTGGAGGGCGGATTAGCCGTATTTACATTGAACCTTATGGGGAAATTTGCCTCGCGGTGCGACCAGATTCAGAGGGCGGAACTGATTAACCATATTTACATTGAACCCTATGGGAAAATTTGCTTCAGGTTGCGACCAATTTGAGTTGCGATCAGAGTCACGGAACGGATTAAATTCGTAACTTGAGGTACCACTGTAATTTAAAACATCTCCATACTGCATACTTTTTCTCAACTTCCAAACTGTGGCACGTATCAAATTTTAGAATGTCTTGAACAAGAAATGCCTGTCTTTGATGACTTCTCAGTATAACAGTGTGACTGTACTCATTTTAAAATAATATTTGAATGAATTAAAATTCCATTTCTACTTCAAAAACATTAAATAATCACTTAAAAAGCTATTGTGATGGAATGGAAGTATGAAGGCCAAACTCAGGGAGGGAAACATTCTCTTTCGTCTCCTGAGGGGCGAGGAAGAGATAAGAGGATGAGGCTGGCACCTCCCTGAGGAATTCACTCTGTTTTGACTGGCTCACTTTGGGAACTGAGGTTTCAGTCTGGGAAGATTCTTGCTAGAGGTTGTAGCTAATAAACATTGCTGAACTGAATCTGCATGGTCTCCTGGAGTTCCTTGGGCTAGGCCTGACATCAAACTTCCCATCTCTTCCTCGCCCCTCAGGAGACGAAAAGAGCATGTTTCCCTCCCTGAGTTTGGCCTTCATACTTCCATTCCATCACACCTATATAGCATTCGGTTTCATTGATCTTGTTTTGCAAATTGTGTAGTAGAATGCAAAGTATGCTTCTAAAATAGGATTCCACTTTTCTTGTCTATGTGATTGTGATGAAAAATGGAACATTATGAAAGAAAACATGTTGCAGATAGCCTATTTATGTGCAAGACTTGAGCATTTTACTAACACTTTCAACCACTGCTTTTCCTGGAGTCATTCCCCATTACAACCTTCCTAACAAAATAACATTAAACTGATGGATTTATCTTAATTAAATATGTAAATTAGGTATAGTATATGATCAGTTTTACTTTTAGCTAAGTGTACAGGGCTCAGTTCACATTTTCTGTATCATCCTATGAATGCATTCGGTGGTCAAGGAACCACGGTAATACTACTTTTGATTCCCACCATAATCTCATAGGGAATTACAATAATGAATGTATAGTTCCTCTTCCTTACTGAGGAGTTTTTCACAGATTTATGTCTATGTGTATTTTGATGGCAGGCAAATATATTACATGTTTCAAAAATTCTATGAAATTCTATGAAAATTAGAAAGGACTATGAATAAATGAATTTGGTTTACTTCCATTCTTAATGTTGTTAAGAGTTGGGCAGCATACATGATGATGATGATGATGATGATGATATGATGATGTTTTCATTGTACACTGAAAAGTTTCATTACTGCCTATATATTTTATCTTAGGAAACTGAAAGAAAGCTGATGTAATTAACATTTATTCACCTGGCTCAAACAACTGCTCTGTTTTGGTGAGGACTGATTGTAAATGAGTGATGTACCTGTGTACCTGGCTCCTGCTTATCTGTTCTCCCCCAAATAAACAGACAGGTTTCACTTGTGAGACTTCTGAACTGAGAAATCATGTTATGATTCATTATATGCTTTGCAAGACACAGTTCATGTGCCATGAACAAACCTTGATTTATTATTTAGACTTGTAAAGAACACAACAAGCCAGGCTCTCTGGTTTAGACAACACAGTAAATAGCTAGCATTTGGTTCCTTTTTACCACTCTGGATCTCAGGAAGAACCAATTGGGAATGAACAAGGTGTGTGTTTGGTTTGCCATCCATGCTGAATGCAGATAAGTTTTCCCATAGTCTACTAAATTCGTGTTAGCACTTTGATATCCTTTTATGGCCTTATGGTGATGCAGATAATCAAATAGGAGACATGTACAGAGTTTTTCCATTTCAGATTGACACATTTCTAGGGCCTGTCTGAGAATGAGAAGAGATACTGTAAAGTGCAAAGAAACTGTCAGCCCTTTGAGGTAAGCTAGATCAGGAAACAGACACAGGAACTACTGTAACTCTATTTTATTGTTACATGGTATAATAACAGAATCTTGAAAGCCTGACAGAGTTTCCCTTTTCCTCCCTCTCATACTCAAGAGAATCAAGGTGGGCCAGCCTTGAGTTTCTTTCCCATTCCCTCCTTTCTTTCAGGGCTAAACAGATGTTTTTGTAATATAACATCTTGTAATGTAATTCTTTTTGGAGTTGCTCTGTACATTTTTGCGACTTTTTTTTTACAGCTTTTTGGGAGGAATAAAGAAAAGCTCTCTTCCTGTACTGAATCTTATGCAGGTATATTAGAGCTACTGTGCTTCCTACAAAAATCAATGTATAAAGACACACATTTTATTTTTAAAAATAGCTTTAAATGTTTCCTGTGATGTGATCCTTTTATTTACTTGGTGCAAACAAGTGCTGTATTAAAGATATAGTCTGGATGATGTCAACATTTAGTATTCTCTGTAGCAACTTCTTTCTTGTTTATATTTAGATTAAGTCAAAGAATGTTGGAATGTATATTATTGCATAGTGGTGTGTATATTCTTGTTTATTTTATATTCTACAATTTTGCCACAGTTGTGTCTTGCTATCTATTATAGATAAAACTCAAGTCTTTCTTATCTAATTTCCAGCTATCAGTGTGGAAGAAAAAATAGTTTTATTGTGCAGTACACATCTGTCAGGATTTAGCTTTTGATATTTGAAATATAGTTCCATGGATCATCTTCACCGGGTTAAACTTCTCGGTGAACTGCTTATGCCATGACTCTGTTGCTACTTCTTATGCATACAGCTGTATTTTCCCTTATCGTCTTGATTTGTTGTCAGCTGCAAAGCTAGCAGTTCTCACCCCTATCTCCAGATTCTTTATGAAGAAGTTAATAATCACATCCTTGGGGAATCCGGCTTGTTTACCATACTCCATCATGAAAAATGACCTTTTACTTTGCTTCTCTGCTTTCTGTCCCTTAATCTGATCTTTAAGAGGACTTCTGTTATTCCATGACTGCTATGTTTTTTTGGGAACCTTTGTTGTAGAATTTTGCCAAAGGTTTTGTGAAAATGAAAGTAATCTTGTCATAGTACCCCCAATTACATACATACTAGAATAGTTTCATCTTCTAATACAGGTATTCTCAAATTTTGAAATACTTTGACTCTGTAAAATGATAAATGAATTTGTTTATTTGCTCCCCCCAGCCCCCCAAATAAAACTAATGATTTAATTGGGGTTTGGCAAGAAAAGAAATATACCATTTATTCAAAGATCTAGCTTTCATCATGCAGCTTACTTTCATCAGCAGTACTGGTAGATTGGATACATTTATCTTTTCTCCTACAAAACTTTTTCTATTTTTTTAACATAATTTTTATTAAAGAAATTTTTAACAAGGTAAGAACCATAAAAGAAAATAAAGATAATAAAGAAAAATAGTAAATAGTGAAAATAGAAAAAGAAATAGGAAAAGAAAAGAAAGATTAGTGCTGCTCAATTCCAAATGACTTATTATCTACCTTAAATCTTTCTCTTAACTGTGCATACAAAAACCATTGAAAATTAAATCCCTTGGCAGCCAATTGTTCTTTTGATTTAATCTTATATTCTCCATGTCCTAACAATGATAAATTAACCATTTTTCTTTACCTACTGTTTCTTTCCTATAAAATGCTTCTTGTGCTGAGACCCATAAAGACATTTTCGGCACAATCTGAGTTTAGATCTGTTCCATATTCTCAATATGGCACTTCTAATATAATGATTCTTAAAATCTACATTAACCTTAACTTTATCGTACCATAGAAAACCATGCCATCCAAGCCTCAAATCATGCTCTTCTAATTCTAAAATTCTTTTATTTCTCAGCAAAACCCATTCTTTCATCCAAACTAAGCAGCAGGCTGCAAAATACAATTTTAAATCGGGCAGTCCCAATCCTTCTCATTCCTTTGAAAACTTTTTCTGTTTTCAAAGTCTAGAAATGTAAAATAACCAATAAAAACCCTGAACTTCCATGTATATGCTTCTACAGACATTCCAAAGACTACAGTCATGCTACTAAACAACATGCTGGAAGTCAAAAGCTAGTGTGAAATCATCACTGCTGTGATCAGTGGATGGTTTTGGCAGATGGCTTATAGCTAGACCATGAGTTTAATTATCTCTCAAAATTCATTCCAGGATTTGCTCTCCATTTTGCTTGTACAAGCCCACTGTGGGCTTGTCAAGGTAAAGGGGAAACAAGTTTTAGCAACGCTTTCACTTGGTCTACACAAGCCTGAACAACTTTATAAAAAATGTACCACCACCACCCTCACCCTCCCATTGTATCTGATACAGGTAATGTGACCCCATACTTTGAGATCTTCTGCTCTGGTATTATAAAAATCACCTGATTTTACAAGTCTATGGCAGCAGGGACATGAGAAGCTGGAGCAATACTGGCTCAAGGGTCTGGAAGAGGGATGAGTGGAAAGGAGGAAGGGTAGACATCTAGAAAAGGCTAGATGCAGTAGCAGACAGAAGCAAAAAAAGGCAGAGAGAAAAGTAGCAGAATCTATCCTAACAGAATAAGGAGGAAGGAGAAGCAAAGAAAAGACAGAGGTAAATGGGAATAAGTAAAGAGATGGAGCATTCTGATACATTACATTATATTCATCCAGATTATTTGGGGAGAATCCCATTCTTTGGCACACAATTGAAACTGCTATGTGCATTCTGAAATGGAACCATCCAACAACATTTTTAATTTGTTTTATTAAATTTAGAGGCTGCCTATCTTCAGACAACTCTGGGCAGCTGACATTTTAAAAAATAAGAAAAACATAATAATAAAGAAAATCAAATGTCCATCTAGAAAAAACATACAATATACTAAGGAACATTTGTAGCATCTTCAGCTACTATCAAAAATGTAATTTTTTATTTCCTATAGATGGCTTGAATGTTTCTTTCAGCTGTTTTGCTGCACAGAACATGGAAGTTTTGGATGCTCATTAAATATGCTTGTCATCAGGGAGCAACATTTATGGTTTTCACATTAAGTATGCTCAGTTGTGATCTTTTGAGAAATTGCACTGGTTGTTTCTGCAGTTCAGTTGCAGATCATTGCTGAAGCTTATTTCATATTATTTCAGGAACAAGTACAAGTTAGGTATGTCAATATATGCAAACAAATTTGCAGCTCTCAGAGAGTTGCTTAGAGAGTAAGATATATTTTACGTTATCAGAAATTACGAGACTACCCCACTTTTCTCCTTTAAATACCCATATGCAAGTTGATTTGGCTAGTTCCTCTTATGTTATGGTAAAACACGTCAATAAACAGTAACCCAGTGCCATAGTGTGAACTCATAGAATATTATCTACCACACCATTTAGGCAATAGAAGGCTTATTTAGGAGAGTGGATGGTAGCTGGCATAGGATCCAATTATTTAAGGGATGCCTGTCTCTCACAGTTTCTACCCATGTGGTACGATCTGGCAGAGTGGGCACACTCTGGGTCCCCTTGATTAAACAATGTTATCTTTTGGGACCTAGGAATGTTCCTTCTCTGTCTCAGCACCTACCCTCTGAAATGAGCTCCCCCCCCCCCCCAAGATCCGTATGGCTCCAGCCTGATGACATTCCTAAAGGCCTTGAAAATTTGCCTATTTTTCCAGGCCTTAGAAGGGGGGGGGGTGCTCTAATTCAGAATGGAGCCAGAGTGATGTTTTTGCCTTACATCACCAGTAGTGAGATTGGTGATGTTACTTTGTTGTGGAATATATGATTACTATACTGGAATTTAATAGAGTTTAATAAAGGCAATTGATATCCCTCACTAGTAAAGACAGTTTCCTCATTTTGGAGCATTTTTCTTTTAATGAAATCTGATTTCCAATGTACATTTAACTTTGCATGCTATCATATTATATTATATCCCATACTGAAGATTGAGAAGTAAGAAATAGTCATAAGTAGTGCTTCGCATCTGTCATTTAATAGCACTAAAGTTGTATGGATCGTTAAAGTCACATAGATTTAACAATGTGATACAATGTGTATGCTGTAAGCTCATGTGTATGCTGGACCAGTTCATATTTCTAATTCTAGGCATTTGGTGTTTGGGTGGCATGACCTTTTAACCATAGTTTCTTTGGAAGCAGATATGGAATAACTTTGCCTTTGGAGAAATGATACTACTAAAATTACCAATTACTTTTTTCTATATGCAAGAAATTACATTTTACTAAATCATCAATTATATGATTAGAATGCTATTACTTCTTGATGACAAAGCTGTGTTGTAATATGAAACTTCATTTATGAGCAATGCAGCGGCATTCATGATCAGCTGATAACCCACATGCACTATATTTATATTATTTTCTGGAAAAATTGAACTGGAAAATTTTCTGGAAATCCTTACACAAATTAGGTTTATCTGCACAAGGCATTTAAGATAAGGAAATTTTCATTTCCAACCACAAATGTTCTGATAACCTATAAAATGAAAAAAAAGATCCTCTTAAAATAGATTCTTAGATTATTATACATTTCTGTATTTTAAAATTTGTATAATATTCCTGATAAACATTCATAAAAATATGTGTTGTTTTTATAGTAAATATAAATGTAAATAACATATTTTTTCACATACTTGCTAGAGCTAATCACTTGGGGGAAAATGATTAAACTCCCAACTGCCAAGCTTGGCTAATACTGTATTTGGGAGTTTACATGGGAAACATGCAATTTCCTATGCAAAATTAAGCTCTAGAAAATTTTCTGCCTTACATCACTGAGCATGGATAAAGTCTAGTAGTGATGATGGTCCAAGTATTTCTGAAGATTCATAGTTTTGTGAGCAATTAGAATAATTCCACAAAACACGGGGAATACATTGCAGACTCTTGCTCTGGGATATGTTTGTGACACTCATGAAGTTAGTGAGTGTCACAATTTTGAATTTGGCATTTTTGAATTTGGCCATCAAGCTCAGAATCCTGAGTATGCTGCTACTACTGACCAAGTTCCATTTGTGAATACTCCCATTGGCATAAAAGAGATGACATTTTATATGTGTTTAATTCTTACAATCCAATAGAATTCTTCGCTGTAGCAACTGCTAGTAGACTATTCTAGAATTTAAATATTCCTAATGTTATTTGAAAACAAATTTTTCCAGCCTATAGTGTGTTAATGGCCAATTTTTAGCCATTATTTCATATACCTAGGCTTGTTCAAAACTTTAAATTTTAGTTTTTGAATTATCTGTTGAAGGTTTTGCAAGCCAAAATATGTTCACAGAGCAAGGATACCTTTTCCATCATGACACTCAGCTTTAAACTTAATGTGATATTAATTTTCCTTACTTTACTTAGACTTGACTTCTAATGTCAGTACTGGTTTTCAAACATTTTCCCCAGTTAATAACCATCCAGTTTCAAACCCATAGCCTTCCATTCCTCTAGTAATTAATAAAGTTCCAGGACATGGTTATCATTACTCATTAAGGAAATACTCTCAACATCTTTCCAAAATAAAAATAGAGGCACTGAAGTATAGGTGTGTGTCCATATGTATGTATATATGTATGTATGTGTGGGCTGTGTATATGTATCTCTTCCCACCCACCCCCATTCCTGCCAGTGGAGAAGTTAATGTTTATGCTAATGTGATGAAATATTTTTTCTGTGTTTCAGAAGTGGGGTGAGGCTCAGAAATATGAGAGGCTATATGCCTGATATTGAATTTAACTGATTGATTGATTATATGTTGTCAAGTCAGTGTCAACTCTTAGCAGCAACACAGATAAATTTTCTCCAGGGTGATTTGACCTGTTGTCAGGTCTGCCAGTGGTGCACCTATCACCGTTGTAATTGAGTCC
The DNA here is from genome assembly GCA_030867105.1 of Liasis olivaceus. NCBI lineage: Eukaryota > Metazoa > Chordata > Lepidosauria > Squamata > Pythonidae > Liasis > Liasis olivaceus. Next base: position 230,931,228 of record CM061348.1, on the reverse strand, counting down.
ATCCACCTTGCTGCTGGTTGTTCTCTTCTTCTCTTTCCTTCCACCTTTACCAGCTGTTCTAGGATAGCTAGGTCTTCGCATCATGTGTCCAAAAATGATAAATTGAGCCTGGTCGTTTGTGCCCCAGAATTCTGGATTGATTTGTTTGTTTTCTTGGCTATCTACAGTATTTTCAGGAGTCTTCTCCAACACCAAAATTCAAAAGTATCAATATTCTTTCTATCATGTTTCAAAGTGCAACTTTGGCTTCCACAGAGGGTCATAGGTAAAAACCATTGCTTGCACAATTTTGATCTTTTAGGTATGGACATGTCACAGCATCTGAATATGTTTTCTAAGGCCTTCATTTCTACCCTATGAGGTGCTGGTTGGTGACATATAGACATGGCCAAAAGTATTGTACCCCTCCATTTTTCCCCTAAAATCCCAATTTGCTGTGAAATAAGTTGAAACAGACCCTAGTAAATGGTAGCCACCATTCTTTTTTCCATAGTCTGTAGAGAAGACACTTTGCTTTGGCTGTATGACTTTACATATTCTTGTAAATAATAAAACAAATGAAAATAGCATTGTTCCTCAGCCTTTTCTAAAACCAGTTTGAATACCTGGCATCCCCCTTTCCATGTAGGACTCTAATCTGTACTGGATGATTATTTTGTCAGCATGTGAAATTGTATCCTGTTAAGTCTCCCTTCTTTGGTATTGGCATGTAGTCTCTTCCAATTTATTGTCTACTGTATTGTTCCCAGATTTGCTGTCACAGTTTGGTTCTTCTGTGGCTTGCCATAATTCTGTAGATATTCCATCAATTCCTGTAGTCTTCTGACTTGGTAATGATGGAGTGCTGATCTAGCTTCATCTTGTAGTAGTAGAGGTCCTTGTAAATAGGGAATATCCTTTAATGTTGAATTTAATATTGAATTATCTCCCTTTAATGTATATTGCTGTCTGTGTGCAAAGATTATCTCTGCAGAATTTTACTATTTATGAGTCACTTAGAACCAAAATTCCATTTTAAAAAACAGTGTATTAGTTTTAAGCCTGCCTGTGTGCTGTTTGGATTTTCAGATGAATCGAGATAGGTAACGCAACCCTCCTGATTGCTGTCCACTAGAGGGCAGCACTGCTTTTATATCTGAAATTAAAGAGTACAAAATATGTGGATCGCTTTTTTCTCTATGTTGTTGTCAGCTGATTCTCTAAGCAGAGCATGTTTGCAGGCCAGTTTATGTTTAAATGGACTATGGATTATTTGTGTAAAATTAACTTTTTCTGACTGAGAGCTCAATTTTACAACTTGATTATTATAGCTGCTTCTCATGGATGGGAACTAGACAATGCTAATCTGTTTATAATTTCCCTTTTTAACCCAGAGATACTGAATTTTGCAGGGAAACCAATTCTTTCTCAGAGTATAAAATGTCATAATAACCTAAGAGACATAGTAAATGCCAAAATAACTATTAAATGTTGATACAAATCAAATTGAGTTTTTAGTGTTTTTCTATATTAAATAACTGTACACGGCATTCTCTTCCCCAGGCTGGAATACTTGAATGGTTTGATTTGAAAGTCGAACTATGGTAACTCTCTTAGAGGAAGAATAAAGCTAAACAGAATAATACCCTGCAATCATATGTTCCTAGATGGAACTGTGAATCTGCCAATATAACAAAGGGCAGGGGTGTTGCTTCTGTGGCTTTACTTTGTTTGAAGCACAGCTGGAGAAGAAATTAAAAACTTCTGGGTGTGTATGCTAAATTGGAGAATCTAATTGTTTTAGAAACTCCATGTTTCACCGTGTAGTTACTTTCTAAACTGACTTTTGTTTATGATTTACAGCTCTGTTTATGTCACTGATAAAAGAACAAGAACAATTTGAAAAGCTTTTGATTACTTTGGATTGGTTTATGCTAAGTTTATGGTTTACAGTAGTTAACAAGGTTGTGAATTCTTTTCATGTCTGCTCAAATACCACTCTGGTATTTCCCACTGGAAGATCAATTCATTGTGCAATTTCATTACACATTTGTCAACTTTGGGCTAATTATTTTTATACAGCTAGGACTGGGCCTTTGGTGATCCTCTTTCTTACTAATAGGATTCTGTCTGCTTCAGCAGGCAGTAAATGAAGGCTTCATGTAGAGAGTAGGAACAAAGTTTTAGCATGAATGGGCTATTGTAACAGCTTCTGGTAAATTTGAAAAGAGAAGGAAACTGAACTTGGATCAGAACTACACTAAAAAAAAAAAAGCATGGAGTAGTCCTAGTTGAAAAGTGCTGCAAATATTTTGCAGCCAGAGATTCTGTATGTGAATAAACAATTAGAATCTTTTTTAAAAATAAGGAATAATGTAGAGGCCTTTTGATTTTGATTTCTGGACCATCTTATAAACCTTTATCTACATTCTGAGAGTGAAGAAGAGACTGGGAATAGAAGCACTGGTTTAGAAATCAGCAGCTTATTACTTTAGAATTTAAATCAGGAATATTTTTCCTGATTAGACATTGCTTTATAGCTTTCTTTGAAGGACAAGGGTAATCATATATGCTTTGAAGTTTTATTTTTTTCTTCTTTATGAAAGTTATCAAGCATTCCTGTAAGTATAAGATTTGCTTTTCAGAATGAGTATACATCAAAATGATCCACCTTTAATTTCAATATACTCTTCAAAAACAAAACCATCCCCATGCAGTTTATATGCCACATTATTATGCATATGTATAGATAATTGAGAAGAGAAGGTAAAAATTAAAAAAGGTGCCTTTCATAATCCCTGTCAGATTTCTCTAATTAATGGGAGTACACAAAGGAATGGTTTTTTAAAAAAATTATATAATTTAATTATTTCAAGTGCTTTATTTAACTTGCATGTTCTTCCCATATAAGAAAAATATGTATTTATGTATATTTTTCTTTTGCTAATAATTTTAGTACAATTTTTTTTAACTTTTAATTTGTTGTTAGCTTCATAAATTCACATTAGAATGTTTAATTTTAATGAGAAATAAAGATATGGTGTAGCTGTAGTTTATAATGTATACAATTTATTTAGGACCCAGTAAATTTCGTTTTTCATTTTAGTATTTGAGGGAAGAGTCATGAGGAGTATTTCAAAATGAAATATTTGTCCCAGTTTACTTGCTTTTATTTCTTAGAATGCCTCTAGGCTTCAGGTGGATCACCACATCTTTAGAATTAATGATGGTGGGCAGCTGAAGGGCTCCAGTGTGCTACCCTAGAAGTGGCAAGGATTGGTGAAATTGCCACTCTTAGTATCAGAGATAAATTTAAGAATAGCAGCAGGGCAACCATAGAATGCTGGATAAGAGAAGTGGGGAGACTAACAACAGTTTAAGAAAAATAAAACTACGGAGAGGTTATGGAGGCTGCAAAGCAACTTGGTGAGATTAGGGATAACTTGGGAAGTGTCTGTATATACATGCCTTGGATATATGGGGCTGTAATGTACAGGATATTCCTTTGCCATGTGTAATGGTCTCTTAAGTAGACCACCTCCACCATTTTAGAGCCATTACGTTCTCCATTTAGTGGCTGTTCGACATGTCTGTGTATGTTTTTTTTTACTGACACACATGTCTTTTAATGTTGTCTGGGTGTTATTTTATTAAAGAAATTCTTACTTCCCACAGCCCATAATATTTGTGACCACACTTGCTTACCATTTTAAATAGATTTGTCTTTAACAGTAAAGTGCTGTATGAGACTCTACTAGTCATCTGACTTGCATAAGTGCTTCCAACGTTAGCTTGGCTTAGATACAATAGCAACGTTAATCCCTGCCACATGGGAAGTTAATACTTGGTTGAAGACGGACTGTACGATTTCTTATTATTACAGCAAAGTCTTCTTTTTTCAAGAGATTCTGGGGTATTTATTTCAAAGAGATTTCTCTAACTAATTACTTAAGTGACATGAAAAGCACCCAATCAGAATTGACCCCATTGTGCCTTTGGGCTATGTTTGCTTTTATAATAACATTGACTTTATATCGCTTGCAGTTTAGACTAGAACAAGAGTAAAATGAACCTTGAGGCTATGAAAAACCATGAGAGCCCCAGTTCTGGTGCTTTTATTATGTGAAATCAGGCATAATCGGCTTCTGTAGTCCCAAGACACAAATGATAAAGAAATAGATTAATAAGAGTATTGTTTACTTAATTATCACCCTTTCCAAATTGATGGGAGAAACATAGATTTTAACATTTTGCTAAAGGGGAAAAAAAGACTAAATGGTACTATTGGTATTGCTTTGATAGGAATTTATTTTCTTCTTGGATGTGAAGAGTGAAAATAGTATGTTTAATCTAAGTAAAATAAATACATTGACCTACGAAGAGTGCATTTAGGAAAGGCTTATATTTTTCTAAATTAGTATAATGTGTTACAAGATTTTGATGCTGATATACTTAATTTTTTAAAAAAGAAATTACTTTTCATTTAAAGAGAATCTGCTTCCTGCTGAAGAGGCTAATATTTTAATTAAGTCTAGAGTGAAGCTTTTTGAGTATCTGCTGATAAACTCCCACTTTTATGTTGATGGTAATTAAACAGATCCCTAAGGAGCCCAGGAGGCGCTGCGCAAGGCCCATGCTAATTGTCAGACATGAGACACTGACCAGTTGGTTTGCTCTTGAATAGCTGATGGCGTGCTGTCAGCACAGCAGTTTTATTTTTATGTATTGTGAGCTGTTGTCAGGGCTAACTGGGTCCTATTGTGGCTGAAGATGTTGCGCAAATTGAGGCAGATGGCTCTGATTCAGACACGTGTCATTCAGAAAGGGGAGAGGGAATTGGCCCTGCAAAGTGGGGTCACTGTGGGTCGCAGACCTGCTCCACACTTGTTAGTGTTTTCAAAAGCCCATGTGCAGCAACTTTGTTGTGCCTTGGGTTCTTCTCCCTGTTTTTTTCAAGCAGAGGAGGGGCGGGGGCCATTTGCTTTGTGGAACATCGAAAAGTAGGCTCTTGCCATGTCTTTCCATCCTGTCTCTCGGGCCTGGCTGTGCATGTAGAATGAATTAACAGGATTGACAGAAGTTCATTGTGCCTAAAATGGCTTTTCAATCAGTTGCAGTGCTTAAAAGACTAGTTTTGCTTTTAATTCCATGTAATGAGTAGGTTTTTCATGTTTTGGAATTTAGTAATAGAGGATTAGAGCCCACGATTCCTTTTATTGGCTAAAGTCATTAGAAATCTATTTAATGTTCAGATAAGTAAAAGTGAAAAGATTTGTTAATTTGGAAAGTTTGAATCTTTGAGGGTGCTTGAGGGTGTATTTTGTGGAGGACCTCCTTTATTGATTACCATATATATTATATCAACAAGACTTTAGCTCTTGAATGAATACAGTTAACCTTCAGATCAGTTATGTACTCTGAGAAGCTGTTTCAGACAAACTTAAAACTGAAGTATTGCTGTTTTAAGCATTCTTAGTTTTCTTAGATGTAAATTACAGCATTGTTTCCATATTGCATAGTGCAATGTTAATGGTTTGACTTTGGAGAAGCTTTCTGTTCTGTGGGTGTCTTCTGAAGTTTCATCCCATTAATCATTGAAACAAACACTGCATTTTATTTTAGTTTTGTAGGGAAGCACTCACCAATTTTGTTTTTAATCTGTTAGGTTTGCGGCTAAAACTGTGCACAGTGGGTCACTTGTGCTCGTCACAGTGGAGCTGGAGGAAGGATCCACAGCCCAGCTCTTCATCAACACGGAGAAAACAGTGATTGGCTCCATTCTACTGCGGGAGCTGAAGCCTGTCCTGTCCCAGGGGTAACCCGCTTACATCTGGACTTCAGAATCTGGCACACCACAGCAGTGCCTGGCATCCACTACGGCTGCCTTTCATTTATAATAATAGCCTTTCCATCTGGCAGTGGGGGAAGAATACACTCTTGACATTCTTGTCTCCTGTTTTAGAATGCTATAGTGTACCTCTATCACACAAACAAGTATTTTGCATCAGTCCCCCTGCTTTCTAACCAAAGAAACATGTATTTTACTGTCAGTTAAATTTTAAATGTTAGTTACACATTTTTTCCCTTTAGCCCAATTTTCCCTTCACTCTAATTTCATTATAATTTTTCTATTTTCTATGAAGACAGAAAAAAGATGATTAACACTGTTACTTAGAAAAATCAGTAGAAAAATCAGTTTAATTAGAACGTTAAATAATGTTTGTAGAAATCAGTATGAAAAGGTCCATCATGTAAGCTTTTGGTATGGAATTTGGGGCGGCGGGGGAGAGTCAGTTGAAAAGAATAGCATTTTTAGTGTTTATTGCCCAGTGGCTGAGTCTGTATTTAATCATTTATTTGTATCTGCTTACCGTAGCTGCCATAACACCTAAACATTGAGATGATAATAAAGTCACGTTATGATAAATACGAGTTTTTCTTTTTTTTCAGATAATTGGATAACACCCCTATTGATCTATTGTAGTCAATTGTTTCCATAATCAATAGTTACATACATACATACATACATACTAAATAATATAAAAGGCCACATATTTAAATACTGCTAGAAAAAAATGTGTCACTAAAATAGCACTAAACAGTAGACTGTGCAGATACTTCAGACAAAAAGAGCTGCAGTGACTCAAAGGTTTGGTGCAGTGACTTTACAGTCTACCTTCACAGTCTTCTGGCCATGCAGTAGCTCACTGCATTGGGTATCCCAGCAAAATTACTTCCTGTGCATGTACTTGCATCCTCAGAAGTTCTTGGGAGGTCCACAAGTAGTCGTGCTGAGCTTTTAAGAGACCTTCAGAATCCTACCAAAGAAACAATACCCTGTACAGTCAATGCATGGACTGTAATAGTTATTTTTAAAAGTTGTTAATATTCCTTGTATAAGTACAGTACTATTAAATTTGTCCATTTTAATAGCATATGAATAAAAAACTAATAAATTCCATTTCTGAAATCTTCTTTTCGAACAGTATTGCATTTGTTCAATTCTTCTTGTATAATAGTGGTCTTTACTAGTTTCTGCATGTGCCTTTTTAATGGATTTCTGTCTAACCAGTGTCACTTCTTTGATAGAACGCTCTGCTTCAGCAAAAGCTGGGGGGAAAAAAACATCTGGAAAAAAAGAAAACAAGGTGGGCAGAAATTTTGTGCATTCTCCACTGTCCCTCCAACCCCCACCTCTATTTTAAAGACTATTACAAAAGGTCTTGGAACTTACCTGGAAAGTTTTATGGTGGCCACAATGGAGACAGAATTGTGATATATGAGAACAATGCATTGATAATAGGACTAACATTATTGAGTTCAATAATTATCTTGATAATGCACATAAAACTGATACGATCTAAATCCAAGTCTGTTTTTCTTGAGTGGATCATCAGTGAAAAGCTGTTTTAGCTTCTCATCTTCTGTTAGCTTGAGCTAAATATTTTTTTTCTGTAGAAATCTGAGCAATGAAAGTAAGAAAAATTAATCAGTAATTTCCGATTAAAATGCATTTTTATTTATTTATCTGCTGTACTCTGCCATCTAGAAACTCAGTGGCGTAGTCACATGGTATTTCTGTACCATGGATGCTATACACCACTATCATTGGTGTATCTCATATATAAGAAAAGGCTGCAGGGAATTCACTGTTCTACTGAGCATGAATTTGATGAGGCATATTGGCATTCTTGGCAGTGTCATTGGCTGAGGCCCAATTTTATATTTTGCTCCCATTTGAAAATTATTGCTCTAGAATTAGCTTATGTGATACCTCTGTAACATGTCAATGCATCAAATGCCATCTGATCTTGTGTAGTATTGCATCACCAGGGCCACTGAGGTTTAATATGAAATAATTTATGACTTGGTTCCAGCTAACATTCTAAAATTACATAAGGATAGAGATCCTCTCATAAATGCAGCCAATTCTCGCCACGCTTTTTCAGCCTGTTTTGCAAAAATGTACAATGCAATAAAGGAATCCTATTCTCACCATAAGCCGAGACCATCTTATTTATTACAACATTTATGTATCGCTGACACTATATAGGGTGGTCAAATTACACCTCTCCACTGCTATCTGTTTGCTAAATTGGTTAACAGACAAGTAGCAATGGGAGGAAGAGAAAGGAGTAGTGGTAGTTTGGCTCTTTTTAATTAAGATTTTGACCCAATTGGTTCAATCTCATACTGACTTTAGCTAGGAGGGGAGCTTCATAACCCTTTATACAGTTCATATCGATAAGGAAAACATGGGAATATTGCATGATTACTTAGCACTGAAGCAACCTTTATTCCAGGGACTTTGGCTCTCAGTTTTACATGAGGAAACTAAACAAGTATGATACAGGGATGTCCTTCCAGACTGAATGTGTGGTAGAATATTGGTATATTGAAATATCATTTAGGTAGTTATTGAACCCAATTGTAAATGGCCAGTTCCCCATTTGAACTAACGATATGCTGACTGAAGCTGTGATGTATCCTAATTTTAGTCATGTCTAAGTATGCCTCATGAAGAAGAGGGGAGAACATATGGAGGTTGTATACTGTCAGTGTATAGGAAATTAAGGCACAAAATTAAAGTTTAGAAAATCCAAATGTCTACATTTAAAAGCAGATTTCTAGCGCTTCTCATTGATGTGTGCTTTAAAATGTGGGCAGTACTTACACATTTTTCAAAAATAGAGCTATAGCAGAAGCATATCTCTGTTCAATGGGAAAATCTCAGTGTGAGTATATCCAAGGCAGAAATGGGCAAACTGGCTCTCAGATTGTTGCAGAGAAGCCCTGTTGAAATTTCACTACAAATCACTGAACACTGATGGGGTAATCTTCTGCTGATTTCTAGTAGAAAACCAAAGAAATAAAAAACATGATGTACTCATATAGACAACTATCACAAAAACTGCCAGACCACCCTTAACCCTTCTGGCTTATGACCATCAAAAATAATAGTAAAAAGGGTGTGGCCCCTGAATGCAGAAGGATTACTGTCTGTGATCTAAGGCACTGAACTCTGAAATAATGTCTTATAATGCAATATCTTGCTGGAGTTACAAAACTCAATTTCTTGACTCAGCAAAAATAAAGGCCTTTATTTTGTATGAAGAGCTAGCTAATAATCTAAACAAGTAAATTTTATTTAACTAGATGAAGCAGTAAACCTGCCCCATGAGGTTTCCATAAGCTCATTATCCTGAAGACCCCAGAATACTAGAGGTAAAAATCTCTGAAATATGAAACCTTGTTAACAATCTTCTGGATATATGTATCAGTAAAGAAACAGATTTTCCTGTAAATTAAACGTTACTGAGTCTGCTATTTTGTTAAAAGGGTTTCTATATACAGGTAGTCCTCACTTAACGACCATCCATTCAGTGACCAAAATTATGACGGCGCTGAAAAAATGGACTTATGACTCGGGCCCAAAGATACAATCATTGCAGCGCCCCTGCAGTCATGTGATCAACATTTGGGTGCTTGGCAGCCCGCCTGCACTTATGCAGAGGTGCTGTAACTCCCCCCACCAAAAGGGCATAGATTGAGGGAGAGATAGGCAGGTGGGGGGAGTTGCAGCACCCATGCAGTTGTAAACAGTGCTGGGCCGGGCTGGGGCGGCTGCGGCTTCCAGGGGCATCTGCAATTTTGTACTGTGCTGCAGCAGCCCTCAACTTGCATGTGACCTGCGCTGAGCCTCCCAGGGTCTCCCCCACACCCCTGAGGCACCCCTGTGCTCCTTGCCTGGGAATCTGCTTAATGATCCGCAATTGTCACTTAACAATGGCAGCTGGGGTGCTGGGACTGCAGTCACTAAGCAAAGCAGTCACATGACAATTCACTTAATGACCATATCGCTTAGTGACCTAAATCCCAGTCCCAATTGTGGTTGTTAAGCGAGGACTACCAGTATAATTAACTTTCCTATTACTGAAGTGTCTTTTTATCAAGCATACATTTCTAAGATATTTAACTGGCCAGTAATAGAGGATTTCCTCTATCCGACACATACTATTTCCTGATCAGACTTTGTAATTTGACTCTTCAATAGCATGTTAGTTTTGAGTCTTAGGAGTAGAGACGAATTCTGAAGTATGGTCTGGTCTAGCATGATCCAAATTTATACATACTGTTTCATGCAAGTGATTTACTTGAGCATGATGACAATGTTCAGCTGTTGAGCTTACGCATATGGTTATCAGCAAGCATTGCTTACAGAAAGGCATGTTTTAGGTCAGACAGTGGAACTTCATGGTCATGTAGTTCTTAACCGGACTCCACATAGTCTGCGTCTATTGACTGTGTTGGCCAGGCTGATGGGGATCTGAGTCCAAGAACAGCTGGAAGATTCTCAATATGTTATCTTCACTGTTATCAAGCTTCTCTAATTAGAAGGATTTCAAGTATTCAAAGCGACCCGTGTAGCTATAAATCTAGGCAGGTAGGACTTTTTCATCATGGCCCTTTTAGCCTTTTACAGTGTTTGCAAATGCACCTCTTTATTTTCATTTATCATTCATTTCCATGCCTGGCAATGAAGTAGCCGTTTATAAAAGTAAATTAAGATTTGTGGTCCACTGGTTATTTTTAATGCAAATTTTATATTACTTTTCAATATTGTAGTTAAATTCCAGCATCAAAACAAATGCATTGAGAGATTATCACTGGTCTATTTCATTTGGAAGTATTTTATTTTATAATGTGTACGTACATGATTCTTGTATGACTTTTGATTTTCTAGAGTAATGCGTGTGTGTGTGTGTGTGTGTTTCTATGCTTTCTAAAAACCAGTTTATACATTTGTGAGCATCATTTTTTTCTCTCCTGTTCCTCTGAGGATATAATCCTTTATAACATAGAAAGGCATCTCAGGGGCCATAGGATAATTCAGAATTCTTCTAAAATCAGAGCAAGAACTCTATCCAATCCTAGAGGGGGAAATATAGTGTAAGATTGCCTTGGTAATCTGTGAGGTTGATACATTGTTGATGTGGATTTAAGGCAGGGCAGGGGCTGTAGAACTGCTGAGTACAAAGCCCTCCCAGTCACCATGCCCTTGATGAGAAAAGTGAGCATTTAGACTACATTGGAAAATGTACACTGTTTAATGAATGTTCATGGACAACAGTCCCCTTCGTCTTGCTTGATGACCATTTTAGGCATCTGATGGACTGTTGGTCGCCGGTATTTATGTTGTAAGTTTCCACGCCTTTTGTTGCTCATACTGCTGCGAACAAATGTAGCTCATCCTTCAAAAATGGCTTAAATTGAATTTCATGAGACATTTTTTATTTCTAGACTATTTGTATTCCTGACAACTTGCACAGGGAAATAATTTGGCTTTTTTCTACTATGATGTTTGCCAAGTTGCTATCAGAATGAATAAAGGTTTATTTAAAATCCTTCTTGGTTAGATCTCTTTTTGTATGCTTATTCATTTGGGAAATGGACCATTAATTAATAATTGTTCTTAAGTTTAATCAATTGCTAAATTACTTTTTTAAAAACATTAACCCCGTTCTTTTAAAAAGGACCATTCCAGCTTGTCAAATGCTTTTGTGAACAATCTAGTGAAATTAATAGTGATTATATTTTTCTGGAAAAATTTAATATTCCATTTTTGGAATATATATAATCCATTTTGATTTTTGATGGAATCAATTGTATTTTTCATCCATTTTTTTAAAAATGCATGTCTCCAATATATTATTTCGTTCTTGATAAATTGTAAGTAGAACATGATTTGAGCTCTTCATTCTTTCTTCTTATGTGTTTATTGTTAATAACCTTCAAAGAAGTCATGAATCCAGGATCATGTTGATTGTTTTTCAGATTGTTGCTGTTGTGCCATGTAATTCATGCTGTTTAACATTTATTCCTCTTATATATTCCAAGCTTCTATTGTCCACGGTTGTCATCAGATGTGAGATGGATTGATCCAACATTCCCTGCTAACAGTAAGGACAGTCCTGGTTGAGTTTGGCAGATTTTGGCCAGTGTGCCAACAGCCCAACCCAAATCCAGTTTTATCCAGGTATGCTAATGCTATTCTTTACAAGCAAGAATCCCTAATTAGAGAATACCTTGCAAGCCAAAGTGCTGTTGCACACATCACTTCAGCTAGGAGATACATGAACTGAATATTTTTATTCTGAAAATGAATTATTTAAACTAATAACCTAATGTTATTCATTTTAATCTGCCCATTTCTATTTAATGAACTTTTCAAAATCTCTGTTCCAAAATACTTCTTTCAAGGTTTTATTAGCTCTTGAAAAAAACTGAAAAAAATTAGATAGGATTCCTTTTAGAACTTTTATAGAAGTACAGGTAGTTCTCAGTTAACGACAGCAATTGGGACCAGAGTTGCCATCTCTAAGTGATGTGGTTGTAAAGTGTGACATCACATGACTGTGCCGCTTAGCAACAGCAATTCTGGCACTCCCGGTTGCTGTCGTTAAGCAAATCACCATGGGTTGTTAAGTGAGAATGTCACATGTTCACTATTTGTGACCTCCTGCCAACTTCCCCATTGACTTTGCTTGTTGGTCTCAAATGGCAACCATGTAACCGTGGGATGTTCTGATATCATAATCACAAGATGGATGCTGACCACCTGGATTACAATCATGTGACCATGGAGATGTTGTGATGTCTGGAACTCCAAGGACCAGTTGTAAGTCTCCTCATTCAGCGCCATCACAAGTTTGAACAGTCACTGAATGGTCATTAACTGAGAACCACCCATATCTCTGTGTGGGCAATTAAGCAGTATTTCCTGCACAGTGCCCATCAGCTGTGATGTTTGGCTAGAAACTGCAGCTTCAGGATGCAGGTGTGCATTCAGTATAATAAGCCCATGTGAAATGACTTAAGATTCTCTTTGCTGAAGCGGTTGAGGCCACTGGAGGCAACATGATCTATACTGCTGAAGTGAAGAGGCCACTTGATTCACTTTGACCAAGCAATTCAGGTGTCTTCCAACTGTTTATGGCTGCTGCTGCAGAAGAAGGATCCTCCTGGTCTTCTTCCCAGAACTGCCCAAAGTACTTCTAGGCTCAGCAGTTTCAGGATTGCCTGTAACAAGCTGGCTATCTTCAGCATAAACTGAAATACACACTGAAAATCTTCCAGATTAGAAGGAGTTTGGTCCTCATCATGGGGGCTCCAGCCCAGCTGGTTTGGGCATATGTCTGCTGTGGACATTCTAGGGCACTCACCAAAGCCAGCTAGTCTGGAAGACCTTCAGCACACAGGTGCAGATGAGGTAGGCACCTGCCACCCAGTTTCCCCACATCCATGGCCAAAGCTGCTAACCAGAGCATACAAAGGGAGGCTAGCTAGGATGCACAGACCAGGAGTTATGGCCAGCAGTACTAGAAGAAAGCAAATGGGGCCACTCTGGCCAGGGATGCCACTTGCCTACCAACCTCCACCAGCACCTGCTAACCATGGTCTCTGGCTGCTATGCTGGAAGGAGATGAGTAGGCAGGACATGTTGAACTTCCTTGACTAGTGGGTACTGAAGGGGGAGCAGATGAGGTTGCACCCTAGCTTACCTTCCCCTGCCCTGCTTTCTAAAGGTCTAGGGCTGCTGAGGGACAGTTTTGAGCTGGCTGCCCCCATTTACATGCTACAAGATTCCCCTCAGCCTGTGCCAGAGCCACCTAGTCTTGGCCAGCATTTTTCATCCTTTGTTTGTAGTGTGAGCTCTGTTATTGGTCTCAGAAGCTTTGGAGGATGCTTGCTTTGAAGCTTCATCAGAGCAACATACTGTACTCCTTTAAAGCTTCATACAGTTCAGCTTCAGGAGTGCGGTATAATAAGCCCACATATTTTTGCTGGCTATCAGTATATTCAATAAGGCACACAAAGATGGAGAAATAGTCCAAATCAGTTTTATTAAGACTACATAGATTAATAATGGCATTATAGTCTGTGTACAGAAGTACTCATTTTACCCTGTTACAGAAAATCAAATGCAGAAGACACATGAACATACTCACAGAGACAATGCACTAGGAACATCTGCCCCAGGCAAATTATAGAGCACCCTTTAGCATGGAATTAAACTCCAGCTTACCCTAAAGGCAGTCCTTTTATACCTTGAAAGTAAGCATTCGAGATGCTTTCTTCTTCTAATGTCCCACATCTGCATTTTCAAGAAGCATATGCTTAGAAATTGCTTGCTTAGCACATCCATTGCCCATCAACCTGTCACTTGTAATTATATGACTATGTTTCTTTATATTCTACTCTAAAAAGAATAATGGATGCTGACCATAAGCAGAGTTCAGGCTTGACTCACAAAGAAAGTCCTCCTTCCAAAAAGGAGGAAACTTCCTTCCAAGGCCTACAGTAACTCTTTTTTCATACAGTTAAGTAAATGACAGGCTAGCAATATGTAAAAAGAAACTGGAGAAACTGAGTTTCTTAAATAAATATATAAATAACCTAAATAATCCTTAAGGAAAGAAAAAATGTTTATAATCCAAAAGTACTGGATGTCAAGTAATTAAGACCAAAATTATGCTTCAGGAAAAAACAACAAAGGAGCAGTGGAGTCCTTGGTGCTCTTTGAGCTTGGTTGTTTGCTTGCAGACGTTTCATTACCCAACTAGATAACATCATCAGTGCTAGTGGGTGTGGGGTTTACTCCTTGTTTATATACAGTAGCTTCCCCTGCCAGTGTTGGTGGGGTCATAGTTTTCTCCTTGGTTGTTAACTTGATTAGGGAATTGTTTTCTGCTTGATTGTTTGTCTGGTGTTGATCCCTGCTTATCTGGGTGTAGACTGCTGGAAAGGATGTGTTCTGGTCTTTTTGTTTCCTTCTTAGCTTTTTTATTATCTCTTTTGAATGGTGTGTAATTGTGATGTCTATTGATGGCTGATTTGTCTGAATGCCAAGCTTCCAGGAATTCCTAGCATTTTTGGATTTAGCTTGATCTAGGATGTTCACAGTTTCACAGTTGAAGCTATGGTTGAGTCTGTCCATGTGTTATGAGATTAAGGAGTTCTCAGCTTAACTAGTTCTTTTTCTTTATTTAATATGTTGAGCTGAAGGGTCCTACTTTGGAACACATAATTGGACCTTTTCTTTGTGGAACCTGATCCACAAGTGGCAAACGTATGTTCCGTCACAACCCATGTCCACAGGGGGGAAAAAATCATACAGATCTAAGAAGGGGGGAAAAAGTGGTCTAGATAAATTTAAAATGGATTCTGCCTTAAAGTCCCAACATTTGTCATGAAAAATAATTCCTAGCTTAGTTTTATTCACTGTGATGTCCTCCAGATGTGATGTGCTGACCTTCCACAATTTGCAGCCATAACTGGAAATTGTGGGAGTTAAAATACATCTGGAGGTTGTGGGGTGAGAGAAGAGTGGATTGGCTTTTTGGACTCAGAATTGCAAAAGATAAAGATGTGGTAGCTTGTATAATAGTGTTGATCTTGGTTAGCTGTGGTTTAAGTCCCAGAAAGTGACCTTTGCCAATTGTTGGGCTTAAAAACCTTCTCTTAAAAGTAGCCGACCAGCCATTAATTTGTTGCAGCCCTGGTGTGTGTGTTATTTTGGTTTGTTTTTTGTTTGGAAAAAGTTAGCAGCTAAACTTTGAGTAATTGAAAGTAATTTCTGATTTCTGCAGTCTAGTGTAATTGCCTAAAAAAGGTGATTTGGTGATTAGGATTCTAGAGTGAATTGTGTTCTTCAGGTTCTTGCAACGTTCCTGCATCAGGGGACTTGGTTTCAGTGCCGTGCAGCTGCTGGAGCTGATTTACAGTGCTGCGGCTGTGGCTGGTCATAAATAAATCCTCTTATATAGTTGTTATGAACACCTGTTAGATCATCTGTCAGCAAAGCACTGTTCACATTTATCACGGTGCGATAGTTATTTTACTTCAATCCATTTCCAACTGACTCTGCCTCCATCACTGGATTACTATTACCACACCATAATCGCTCGTTTCCACTCCATGTTACAACTTGCAGATAAAAGATTTCACTACTTGGCCAAATTTCATAAATAAAGGAGCAGTTCAGTGCAGTAAAAGTTTATTTTTGTCATCATTTGTCACCCCATTATTCTATAAATCAAATGGAATAGCAGTATTGCTAGCTCAGGCGTTGCTGTCAGCTCTATGTGTGGAAATGGTCCGTTTCTTCTTTTTAGATGAGATGACATGTCTTTCAGACTTAACCGGCTTATGGCTTTGTTTCACCCATTTTATTTTATTGCCCCTTCAGAAAATTCCTTGGGGATGCAAGGAATAAAACAGGATTGGAAAACACAGTAAAACATCCTGCTCTTGCTACGTTATGTCCATTTCCTACCCTCGTGATTGCTCATTTACAAACCCACAAAAATAATGACTCCAGATATAAGACAACTCCTGGGCTTTTAACAACAAGGTCTTAGGTTCCCAGCTGAAAGGCCTGGTCTAGTTTTCATTTGCTTAAACATGTTTTGGTCAATTTTATTTCTTTCTAGATTTCTATAACTGTTTGAAATTGTCTTCCACCTTCTCTCACACCATGTCATAACTGTAATCAAAGGAACATTGTGCCACATACCCCTTTTGTGGAAACCACACTGTATATTTTATAAGAAGTTTATTTAACTCTAAATCATACCAATTTGTTATATGTTGTTCTTTTCAGGCTAGAAAGAGAGAATATATAAGAATATTATAAACTGGATTCCAGGGTGGGTCTTGAAGAGAATAATGTCTCTTTGGCTTAAAGAAGAAAAAAAGGAAATAAAATAATAAAGGAAGAAGCTAATAGAAAAAAGGTTTATAGATGATATTATACTTCCAAGTTGGTCCTAATTCAAGTTATGTTCTTCATAGTTATGTACTCATAAATTCAATAAAGTCCTTTAGTATTACTATAAAAATGACAGGAGGGAGTTTTATGTTGTAAATTTTGTTACTCTTCCTGTTTTATGTAGGAATTCTATGCCCATTATGTCATTAATTTTTTTTTCAGTCTGAAGGACTCAGGCTCTCTATTATTTATCTCTGGCACAGGGTAGGGTATTATGGAACAAATCTGTATACTTATGCATGAGGCAGTTGTCAACACTGTATTCTGTTTGGGAAATAAATGGTCTATAATATAAGCATATGTTTCATCACAGAATCCTAGAATGTAATGCTGGCTGGGGAATTCTGGGAGTTGAAGTTCAGATATCTTAAAGTTACCAAGGTTGAGAAACACTGATCTTGTCCAACCACCTGCCCCGTGCAGGAATCCACTGGTATAGCCATTTAGCCTCTGCTTAAGCATTTCTACTAAGGAGAGCCCACCATCTCTTGAGGCAGTCTCATTGCTGAACAACTCTGTTAAGAATTTTTTTCTGATGTCCCACCAAAATCCACATCCATGTAATTTCAACCCACTGTTCCTTGCCCTGTCTTCTGCAACAGCTCTAAACAATTCTGCCCCTGCTTCTGCGTGGCAGCCCTTCAGACATTTGAAGACATGGATCATGTCTCCCTGTGGTCTTTTTTTCTCCAGACTAAAGGTACCCAGTATCTCCGACAGTTCCTCGTATGTTTTGTTTTCCAGAAATTTCTGTTTTCATATTTATATTTCAAATTTAGTTACCAGCCATCTTACTCAAAGAGCGACTCTGGGCGGTTTACAGTAAAACTTTTTTTTTCTTTACAGTGATAGTGTTTTTTTCAAATTAAGCAGGGACTCAGCAGAGGCATTTTAAGATGAGTAATAATCAGTGGATAAGTTAAAATTCTATAAAACATAAGAAATGGAAAACTCTCGCTCAGATAATTCTGTGGACCTCATTTTTTAAAATTTATTAGCTGCCTCAAGTGCTGAAGATAGGAGTGTTATTTTAACTCATGAGATCACATGAGAAGAAATTACCTGAGAGTGAATCATTTCAACACACACACACACACGCACGCACACACACACACACCCAAACTAAAGCAAGCTACGGCCAGTCTTATTATAATGTCACAACTCCCAAAGCAAACCCCTAGTATTAAAAATGTGTTACGTAAGCAAATTGATTTCGGCATCATTTAATCCTTGCCCTAGACTTTGAAATAAGTTTTATGGCTATATATTAGGCAAAAAAAAAAATCCAATTAAAGAGAAAATTGGCCTTTTCTCCCTTTCCTTTTGGAGGAGAAAGAATATCAGAAATCAATACATTTCCTTGATTAAATTCATCATTGGTATTATTGGTTTATTCTTGTGACTAAAGGCAATCCATTGCAATAACTTCGACTCAAGCAAACAAACAAACAGAAATCCATATTGATCTGGTAACAAAAAATCTTGTAATGGGGGTTATATTGACAGTGGCGGGGGGGGGGACCCAGTAAGGTGGCAAGGGTTCTTGCCTAGAACTTGCTTTTCCCACAAATCGCCCAAGGGGGACAATGCCGCTGCTAGTTCTCTGACCGGCCTGCATCTGGGCCTTAATGTAAAGCGTCCCAGCCATCCAACACTCTGGCATTTGCTATTATAGGGCACCCAGACA
Source organism: Liasis olivaceus (assembly GCA_030867105.1). Taxonomy (NCBI): domain Eukaryota; kingdom Metazoa; phylum Chordata; class Lepidosauria; order Squamata; family Pythonidae; genus Liasis; species Liasis olivaceus. The sequence continues at coordinate 230,912,731 of CM061348.1, read as the reverse complement.
GAAATGAGGCTGTGACTTCAGAGCTGCACCCTGGGTGACAACTTGATTTTCTGCTTTCACCGTCAGCAGCAGCCTCCCAACATGATGGGGCTGTTAATTTGTGCATTTCATGGTGTCTGTTGAGGGAGGGTTACAGGAGAAGGGAATGGAGCATGTCCCAGCCTCGGAAGCACCTGTCTGCATTGATGGCACCGAGCACTTCTTATTAGCGTGCAGGTCTCTAAATGCAGCCCTAGGATGACAGCCTGGCATTCCCGGCACCCACACAGTGTGACAGGAGCCGGCAGCCGGTCCCATTGTTTGCCCTTGATGAGCATGTCATTAATGGAAATGGAAGAAAGTGAGGGCCACATCAGTATTCAAATAGCCTCCCTTCTCTCTGCCATTCATCTCTCCAGGCTGGGATGGACAGCTGCAAATTTCCTTCTGTGACGCCATTTGCACATGTTTTGCAGAATTATCCCTTCTATGCAAAATTCTGTATGCCTGTCCCTCCTCCTTCCTCAAATACACAGAGAACATGTTGAAAAGAGAAATGAAAGAAATAAGGGTGGCATGCTCTCTTCTCCACTCTGGTGAATTATTCTTGTTTAATTGGAGAATATTTTGTGCATCCAGGAAATGAAGTTCCCGTTGTTTAAATTTGCCCTGAGAATTAACAGCTTAATTGCATCACATTTTCCAATTTTGGATTGATTTGTTTGTTCATTCAGGGGCAACCCATTCTTCCCCTGCCCTCTGTCCCAACTTCAGTATATCTAAACAAAGCCCACAGGAAGTTCAGGATCACACTCTGACTAAATTTTCCCCCAGTAGTTTGCACTAGTGTTCCCTTCCCAGGAATGATGGTTGGGAATATAGCTTTACCCAAAGCGAACTATGAAATGGGGCAATGTACCTTTCATTCTGTCTAAATGTCTTTAGACATTTAGCTGTCTAAAACAGCTTGAGCAGCAGAGAGCCCACGGGGGGAGGGGCGGTCAAGAAAAGTCGGGAGGGTGGGTAGGACCATGTGATTGAAGCCCTACCCCTTTCACGGTGTGCTATGCACACCTAAACAAGGAATGGAGCTTTCTTCTCTTGGTTGTGGTCGCCACCTTGACTTCCTTGACCCCTCCCTCCGCAGAGCCGTTCAGCAACTTCCACAGTCCTCTTAAATGGGTTCATGAATGTTAAAGTGTGACTGTATTGCTGAAGATGGAAATTAAGCATGATCTCCAGTATAGGTATTACTAATTTTCTGTTTTCATCTATTTATGTTTTATGGAATATGTCCCATTTTGCAAAAAAAGAGTGACAGAAACGGGTGACTCAGTGACAGAAAAACATTATAAGCACAGGGTCATTTTTTTCTACTGGAAAATATCTCAGGATGCTGATTTTTTATTCTGAAATTTCAGTAATCTGTAACAGGCAGAGTTTTAGGGACATCATGGGAAAACAGCAGAAGATTACAATCAGCACCATAAAGGCCTTCAAAATAAACTCACTTTAATAGAGAGAGAGTGCATATTTTTTCAGATTAATCTTTAAACATATGTTCATAATTGACTTCTGCTATCAATCCTACAACTTCTAATGCAGGCGGGCAAAGAAATTGAGTGTGCTTATTTTTAGAAACATGTTGCTGGAATTTCCAGCCATTATTTGGTGCTGCAGGTTTCATGGGTACAGGGTGACCATGTTTTGACTACACAGAGTTACAGGTACATGTGTCTGTATGAGTGCTGGCTTGAAATGGATAATCCATGAATATTCATTTTAAAATAGCCCTATGCAATGGAACCGCCCAGAAATCTAGACTTGGTTCTGCTAATTTTTTTTTACAAAGTGATACATTTTAATTTTGTTCGCTTCCCAGAGTCACTTGTTGAGATGGGTAGCCATATAAATTGAATAAATAAATAAATAAATAAATAAATAAATATTTTCCTGGGAATATTTTTCACTAGTATAAAGCTGCAGCTATAGAGGAACTAAGGTAAGGACAATTAGGTGTTCCTCTCTAGGGAAAGGTAGAGAGAAAGGGAAAAAATGCCCTTCATTTTTATATAATGCATTTTTTAATCATAAGAATTATGATTCAATCAGAATCAAATTGAATCAAATTGAATCAGCTCAGTTTGTTGAAACCAATTGACAATTCAAATCAAACGGAGGGTTGATTCAGACTCCCCAGCTGAATTCTCCATTGCCTGTACTAAGTCTCTGTGACTCCAGCCAACAGTGAGCTGAATGTGTTCTTGTCTTTTGTCCAATGGTTTCTGAACAGCATCAAACTATCTGCAAAGTGAAATGTCAGCACCAATACTATTAAAGGTCCACAACTTTTCTTAACCCACTCAAATTTTACCCATCAGTCCAGAGTCTTTGTGTCTTCTGTCTTATGAAACACAATAAAATGCAGCAGCAAAACAGGCAGAATTGTGGACCTTTGTGCAATGCTACTTCTGAAGGAGATGGGAGCATGGCGGGTAGAGTCTATTCATCCTGCCTTCTCCTTTATTCATATTGTTTAAGGTTTGCTTTGCACAATCTTTCATTCCTCCATTAATTAATGGTGGAAACAGATATAAGCAGAAAAATGGCCAACGTAAGCAGTGCATTAATTTATTTTTAACAAATAGGAGTGCCTCGTCAGGGGAAAAAAAGCAAAAAGCTTGAAGCATCTCTCCATGTTTTTGTTCCTATTCTCAGGCTGCTTATGTGGCCGCACTCTCTGCTTCTATTTAGAGCTTCCACAATCAATTTACTATGACATTAAATAAAATATTGTGGAGAAGGGAAGGGGTGAGAAGTACTTTTGAGAAGCTGTTCAGCTTGAATCATCAGGAAGAGGAAAGCAAACAGTAGGGACAAGTTCCAGTCTAATTGATGTTATTTAAAACATAAAGTTAGCTACAGCCAAAGAGCAGGAAAAGGTACTCAACTCTATGTTGAGCGTTTGTGGCCTGTGCTAAATGGAAAGAGGTGAAATCAGCTCTTCTGAAGGCCCAGGACATTATGGCTAAATAAAAATAATTAGTCACTGAAACAAAACTGGGTCAATTGTGTAAAGTGCTTTGCTGAGATTCCAAGAATGGCTGTTCTAATGAGGCCCCCAGATTTCACATTATGTCCCATTTTTTGCAAAAGCTGGTCTTCCTGTATTATTAAAACTATTTTTTTTTAAAAAAAAAAAGCTTTATAATGTACATCATTTACGTTTAATGTTTTCTTCTCAAGCACCTCCATTTCACTAAGTGCATGTAATATTAGTAAATTGCAATAATTCACCTCCTGGCCTACATGATGACACCAAAGAGTGGCAAAGAGAACAGCAGCACATTATGAGACACCTGCCAGTGTGCTTTCCTAGTCACATTGGTCACCCTGAGCAAATGTGATTGTACAAATGTGCATTTAAGGGTTGTTTTTTTTCCAGTGACGGCAGTTCCTTTCTCTTCATTCACCATTCTTTCCATTATAAGGAAAGTATTTTCTACATGCATTTTGTATTCACAAAAGTAATTTTACATAACAAAGCACTCTTCCCAGTGTTTTCAAAATACTTTCTTACTTGTACTTTTTACTTTAAAAACAGGTTTGTAAAAGTGCAATATGGAGTGTAACTATCATACCTGTAGAACTCAAGACCATAGCTTAAATTGGGTCTTAGACACAAAAAAGAAATTTGCAGGGTCTGCCCTCAGGAGCTTCTCTTTGGTGGAACAACCTGCCTTGCATCGTTGTGAGACTAGAGATGTTGGCCATGGTGATTGGAGACTGAGGGGGCCAGGATCACCTTATTTCTTCTCCACTGGACCTGAACGTCAGTGGGTAGAAAGGGGATAGGTTTAGGGTCTGGATATATTCTGACAAGTTCAAGATAGGGAGCCTGACAAATTCTGATGATGAGTATTAGGGTAGGGCCTTTGGGGGCTCTCAAACATAGGCACTCTATCTCTCCACCATCTCCCTCCCTCCCTTCTCATTGTGTTTTCTATCTTTTTCTCCCTCTATTCTTCTTCCCTTGCCAAACCATGGCACACATCTTTTAGGTCTCCTTTCCCTTAACTCTTAACAAGTTTGAATAAACAGCCAATGTAACCTCTTCGTTTTACTTCAGTGTTCCTGAAATCATCATACCTTCTTCAGAGGATCTCTAAGCAATGAATGGAAACATCTCTGCTGTTTTCTTTCTTTCTTTCTTTCTTTCTTTCTTTCTTTCTTTCTTTCTTTCTTTCTTTCTTTCTTTCTTTCTTTCTTTGTTTTTTTGTTTAAAAAAATGTGCAGTGAATTAAAAGACCATCTGGGTTTTGGGGCCCCAGAGCTGCATGCTACCAGCACTTCTACATTAGAAATGCAAAATTGGTCTTACGATTCCTAAAGCAGATCTTTAGTTACTAGCTACTGCTACATTTTGCACAGGAGCTTTTTGTGAGGGATAAGCTAAAAGCTTTTAGACTGGACTCAGATGTCACCCCAAGATAATCATACTGTGGTATGGTGGTGTTGGCTTAGTGTACAGTATGAACCCAACCACTATTTTTATAATTAATGGTATACCTTAGTATTTTGTGTGAACCCAACCAATTATGTCTTAGTCAATAAATCATGGTTAAGCATAGCATGGCTGAAGACATGTGAACCCAGTGAATAACTACTAGGTCACCCTCATACACATGCTTATTGAAACCCTCAAGAGCTCCAAAAGGTTGGTGAAGAAAAACACGCTTTCTTTCTAGAGAAATGTTGATTTGCCCTCAGAGCTTTTATTTCCTTAGCACAGTGATGCACTTTTCCAGACACTGCTCTCCTTCACATCTTGGATTTAATATGTTTTAATCCAGATTGTCATTGCTAGACACATCATTAAAGTAACATGTAATTTAGGCCTATGCTGCCAATATCCATGTGAAAATAATTCCATATTTAAGACTTAGTGGACCAGATATTCTTTTGGTACTACTGACATCTCAAGTGCAGTTCAGTACTTGCTGAGAGGGTTTTGTGGATCACATCTGATGACACTGATTGGCCCCTATTTCAAACTGGACCAATTTGTGCTAAATTGTACCTGTACTCCAGGATTGGGCAAATTGGGCATGGGAAGAATGGCTAGGGAGCTATGTGGAGTAAGGGTAAGAAAGAGACACTGCTTCATATGGGCTAGCCAGAGTAGTTTAATATTCCATATGAAGATGCTCTGTTTGAAGATGACCCCATTCAGTCCCACAAGTGGAGTAGACAACTTACGGTTCAACAAGAGAAAATGTATGGGAGTCTTTTGAGCATCAAGGACGGTTTGCCAAGCAGCATGGGATGAGTGGGAAATTACAGTTACGCCTCTCCTAGGATTCCCAGATACAGTGTTCTGTAACTTTTGTCATAAGTGGGAGGCGGACAGACGTTGGTAACACCTCCATCCTAAAAAAAAGAAGTACAGATCTTGGGAGAAGGGATATGCTGTCTGAGGTCTAGCAGCTTATTTTCCTAAATCTCTTCACATTTTTTCATATTTGTTATGAAGGCAATTACACATCTATGATATTCCTATTTGCCTGGGCCATGAATGAAATGAAGACTCTATTACTCGAAAGCAATGAGGACATGCATTATTTTCCTGCCTCCACCATTTATTCTACAAAACAGCTCCAAGCAGAAGCTCCTGTTTAGATTTCTCTCTTCTGTCAAACTGAGCATATTCTGAATACAGTTATAATTTTAACGTCATTGTACACTGTAAAAAGCTTCATTTGCAGTGGCTAAACAATGAGCTAAGATTAACAGCTACCAAAATCTGCTTGCCATTATGATACTGTGTATTCTAGCAGAGTGACAAGAAGAGGGAAAAAATCATTTGTTTTATGTTCTGGAGTGGTGATACCAAATGCACAGGAAATAATCTAGTTTACTACAATTTAAAATAAATTCAGAGCCTTTCCAAAGGATTTCAAAGAATAATCTTGATTCCTTCCTAGGGTTATATTGACAGCTTCTAAGTGGTGGGCTGTTCATTCTAGACCACAGAGACTGCACTTGACCATTGACTGGTATACCATGGGGGGCCCTCCAAAAGGTGGTGGGTAGCCCCAGACAAAAACAAACTTTCATTTCATTTATATTTAATTACAATCACATATAATTAATATTATTCTCCAGTCATGCATTTAATAATTTCCCCTTTTGTCACATGATATATTACAATTTATTAGCAACAAACATGGGCATGGTCTCGGTGGGCCAAATCTTTTGTGAGCTTCACCTGGCCTGGGTTCCTGGTGAGTTTGTACACCTCTGCTTTAAGTAATGGAATATTAAGGGTAAGATACAAATAATGCTTTATTTCCATCAGCTAGAATATCCATATCATTTAGCATTGAATAGCACCTTTGAGTGTTCCACATGGGTAGGGTACCAGATATCTGAAGAGGATACACTATACTGTTTAACTTTTTTGGCATCTGCGACAAAAATTACAGTGAAAAACTGCAAAAAACAACAACAAAAAAACACCTTAGGCCTACTTGTATACGAAATTACTCTTTCCATCATCAGAAAGACCGGTCTTTCAGCTGCAATATTTTTCCAACAAATCTTTATTTTCCAGAACATATGCTAGCAATAATATAGAATCAATGGCAATGTGCTTTTCAAATTTCACCACAGAAATGTAAGACGAGTCATATGATCTACAGACTATAGAGATCATAGATTTGAAAGGGCTGGATTGAAGCCAATTGCTGGAATCAGGAAATAAATTAAATAGCATAAATCTAGGCTGTCAAGTCTGTCAACGGACAAGGGAAAGAAAGAAGCAGACAATTTACAAGGTCACAATACATGAAAGTTTGAATGACTACTGTTGTGAAAACAGTCCAAAATAAAATTAAAAACCAAGGCACTCAAAAAGCTAGACAATATTTGTTTTTAAGGCTATGCTTGCTGGACGGAGGACTTGTCCTCCTTTTTGTCTTCATGTCGTCCATCCAGCAAGCATAGCCTTATGCTTAGGCAAGTCCTCCTTTTGCCAGATATCTGGTAACCCTACACAGGGATTAACTTGTCATTGTTATAACCACTGTTACAATGGCTTAGGGTTGAAAGATTGCCTATGATCACCAAAGCGTTCTGTTTTGTTGCTGAAATATATTCAGTAACAGCAAGGAGAAGGGGGTAGTTTTATAGCCATTTTGATGTTTACTTTCTGATTCTGCTGCAGTTCTAGCTAGGCGACCATTCCCATCAAAATCATTTAGCAAACTAGTTTGATGAGATCCAGATACATACAGTATCATGAATGGAGAGGCCATTGAATTAGCTGTGCTCATCAAAGCACAAAAGTCCCCATTTCTAGATGGAGGAATTTGTCTATAAAGGCCTCGGTCAAGGGCTACAACAGCTACTCAGATACAAAAGACATACAGAGTATATTGATGATGTTCCCTCCCTCAGAGATGTTATTGATAATATCCCCAAAGTTCTATTATATTCATATTTACAAGTGTATTTGTTAAAAAAGAAGTGTTTCAAGCAGGAAAAGCACTGTCAGAATGCTAGGAAAATACTATTTCAGTACAGAAAAGTTTACATAAATGCAAGAAGGTACTGAATTATCAGTAGTTGCTATGGTCTGTGTCACATCAAATTGCTGCTTTATATTTGATCATTTCTAAAGCAGTTTTGTCCCTGTTCTCCCACTTTTTCCTTCTTCCTCTCTCTTCCCCAAACAGCTGTGTGTTTCATTACCCAACTAGGTAACATCATCGGTGCGAGTGGCATTCAGTGGCACTCACACCGATGATGGTACCTAGTTGGGTAATGAAATGTCTGCAAGCAAACAACCCAGCTACGTAGTATTTGTGACACAGGACTCGATTCCATGCATCTGATGATATTGACTACGATTCACAAAACTGCATGCAATAATATATGTGTTTCAACTGTGCATGCACTTTTCAAAATAAAATTATCACATGGAAAGCTCTCAGAATTTAAACTTGTATATATTTGCTTAAAGGCAGCACTATAAAATGTTGAACAGTTCTGGGCAACGCTGTAATTCAGCTTTCCCCAGACTTTGGTTTGGGTGTACGTTAAAGCCTTATCATGGAGGTATTCATAATCTTGCTCAGTAAAATGGTTATGTTAGTAACATGAGGGATCCTGACACAAGATTCAACTAGCAATATATAATGCTTTTTTTTTTTAATGTAATCCCTCAGTGGAAATCCAAAGCATAATTCAGGCTGCATATATCAGCATAATTCAGACTCGTATCACTCGTTCTGCATGTGTAGACTCAGCCCTGGTTTTCTTAATGTGGATTTTCTTTATGCACAGGCTGGTGGAGAAGACTGGTATCCAAGTTAAAGCAGGTCTAGATAGAAACCAGCAAAATATTCGTATAAAACCCTGTTTGAGACATTAGTTACCACACAGAAATGAAGTATGCTTTTGTCAGCTTGGTGGGGTACTCTATAGCAGTGACTCTGTTTTGGGCCATCGCTTTATTAACACATAAATAAATTATTTTGGGTTGTGTTGTTATACTAGTCTACAAATGTATCTTGGATTCTGATTGCTTGACATAGTTGGGTGGGGGTTTAAAATGTTATTACTGCAGTAGAAAGGAATAGGTTTTATGACAGGAAGTAAAGATCAAGATTAAAACTTTTCAGATTCATATTTTTATCCTACACTTATTTTTTAGCTTCATTCCTTAACTGAGCAAGGCATACTAAAGAAAGTTATTATTATGAGGTGGCCACATCCCCAGGGTATTATGAGGTACCTAGCACAGTTAAACTATCTCAAGATAACCATGTTCTCTAGAGTTGTTTTATTACTATTGTAAAAAATCTTTATATGGTGAAAAAATTGTATTTTTATGCTAGAAGAAGATGAAAAGGGCAGTTTAGACTGTTGAGTGGTAGTTTCAGTCTGAGTTTGGTGCCCACAGAGATTGTAAAATGTCAGAGAATGGGGTGGCCACTTTGATAGGCTTCTTAAGATTCTAAAGGAGTAGATTAATCTCTTGGAAATTCATAGTTGGAACGTTCTGCCATTAACTGGCACTTTCCAGTTATCAAGGGACTTTATGAAACTGAAAAAGTCCTATTACATTTACTAAATAGGCTTGCTGGCTGGGGAATTTTGCGAGTTGAAGTCCACACGTCTTCAAGCTGCCAAGGTTGAGAAACACTGCTATAGAGTATTAGCTGCTCTTGACTGTACTTTGGGCTTGTTAAAACCGTAACAGTAGCCTCACCATCAGAAAAACCCAAATTTAACTATATACATAATGGTTTCTTTTTTGAATGTTAAGCTTCATGGTATTTTGTACCTTGAACTCTAGATCTTTCTCAGAGGACATCAGCACCTTCTGAATGTGACTGAGTAGCAACTATTTTCTTCAAGCTTACAATGCTGAAAGATGTTAGGATACCTCTAACTAAGTTTTGCTGCACCATGTTGTACCTAACATTTAAAATATATATATATATATTTGTATCGAATTTAATGTTGAAATCCAAAACAAGAACATAAGACACTTCATGGAAGTTGTCATGAAGAATATGTCTATCAAACAACACCATTTGGAACTGCCCACCGAGGAAGTAGTGGAATCAGGGTAAAGCAGTACCTCCAGTCCTCAACCTTTACAGGCAGCCCAAAAGGACACTATAGATGGTGGTATCAAAAGTTGCTGAAAGATCTAGCAGAACAAACAGGGGCTCACCACTCCCTTCCAAGTCCTGCTGCAAGTCATCCACAAGAGTGACATATGTAACCCCTGTCCCATACCCAGGCCTGAAACCACCTGAAAAGGATATGGATCCAGAGAGTTGTAGTTGAGAGTTCTACAACCTTGCCAATAAATGGTAATTAGAGACTGGCCTATAATTCTCCAGGATGGGTGGGCCCAATGATGGTTTTTTGAGGAGGGGGTACATTGGGTTTGAAACAAACCAGAATCAAACAATGATTTCCGTTTAATGAAATCAACAGTCACCATAACAAGGAACAATGGTTGTTTCTAATTAAAGCTGGAAGGTGCCAGTCTTCTAACACTACAAAAGGAGAGAATATTTGGGTTGGGGGAGGAGAGAGACCTTGCAAAACTAACCACGTTTATTCATATGGGGGGAGGGAACTATGCTTGCTGAGTTTTTTGTTTGTTTATTTTATTATACCTTCTATTCAGTGAAACACTGCATTGCATACAATGTTACATTCTGTGATATATTCCTCAAATCTACTTTGGGGATTCAGTACCAATATTTGGGGAGCACGTGAGAAGAAACTGCTTGGTAGGCAAACACTGTTCTGCTTCCAGATGGACACAACTGGCTACAACCCACTGATTCCCAAAAGATCTATGGGAACATACGGGATATTTCAAAATGAATAGGGGTGGTTCACAAAATGGTCATGCTGTTTGTGCAGTCCAAGTACTTGTATCAGCAATCCACGGATCAGACAGCTAATTGACTGCTCAGTCAAATGTTTTGAGGTTCCAAAAACATGTGTCTCACCTTTCACACTTTATAATAAACCTTTACTTTAAATAATCTGTTGAAAAATATATGATGCATTTTAGTGGCTGAGTGCACATACCCAGTTTAATATACAAAGCTGAGATATAGGCATAATATAAAAACCTTATATTTTCTGATTGCTAAGAAAGAAAAGCAAAAAAGAAAAAGAAAAGGGGGAAGAATAGTATTCCTAGTATCCTCACTTCAATAGTAACTGACTGACTTGCATATGAAGCCATCAGAATAATGCCAAAATGTTACACTTGAATAATTATGCATTTGGAAGCAGAGGTAAGGTCAAAGTATTTTTCATATAAATTAAACTGGTATTGTCATCTGTTTCAGTGCATTTGGTAGTTTGTTTCCTACATGTAATGGTTTCTTCTGGAGGTTACAGAGTCATTTTTAGATGTCCCCCTTCTTGGTGTTACATTCCCACCCCCTCGGGAAGCTGGGCTCAGGAGTCCTATCCATGATGGGATAGAATATTATAGTGTGGTTTGTGCACTAGCATCCTTAATATTTCCTTCCTTTCAGAAGCAAATAGACCATACCCTTATCTGAATGCTAATTTCCTAGTTAAGGCCCTCCCTTGCTGACAAGGGACTGAAAGAGTTTTAAATCACAGATGTAGAGTATCAAATGCAATAATGCTCTTGCAATAGTGCATTGAAGCCTCAATTAATTAACCCTTGGGCTAAGTAGGCAGGTACACGTTGGTGGCCACAGGCGGTGGATGGATGAGATTTAAATGTGTATCTCATTTCCCCAGCACGGAACATGCCGTTTGGTTGAGAAAGGAGTCATTTTGCACACTCGCCTCATTTACTCTCAGTTTTAATCCCTTTAATTCCACCTGAGATCCAGGCAAGAAAAGAGGACGAAAGCGAGGTGTAAAGGCTACTGAGCTGGTCTTTGTTTACATACTGCTTCCCCTGGGGGACCCCCCCCTTCTCCCCCATAACAGAGCCATGGCTTCTGGCCTTTTCATTGGGCCTCAAGCCTCCAAAGCTCTTACCATGGGTAAATACAAAAGGGAAAGTTACTCTTGTTGGTCCTAAGAGTAGAAGTATATATAAAAACCTAAATTCTCTTTTAGACCAATACTTTTACTAGGGCAACTCAAAGGTAACAAAGTGTTTTTGGGTTCTCCAGAGCTCTTCATCCGGCAAGATGGAGAGCAAAGAAGAAAACAGAGGAAAAGACGATGACCAGGGCCTGTGTTCAGGAAGGAATGTGGAGAAGACTACAGACATTCAAATGAGGCTGTCCCAGGGGCTGGGAGGGTTCCAGATTCCCTGCTGGGCTAAAGTAGCATTTTTCAAAGTTGGCAACTTTTAAGATGTGTGGACTCCAACTCCCAGAATTCCCCAGCATGGGGTGGGGAAGTCTGGGAGTTGAAGTGCACACATCTTAAAGTTGCCAGCTTTGAAAAACATTGAACTAAATGATGAAAATATAAAAACCAGGTACACCATGCTAAGAAGTGCTCATACTTTCCCAAGTCCTTTGAATTGGCTTAACAAACATAATAAAACAAAATGGGAGAGAAAGGGCTTCACTGGGCCCACCTTAGCTGGGCTGCAGAAATCTGGATCACCGCTGGATAGCAGCATCAGGTTAAAGTTTTCTTTATTTCTTTGCTGCCATTTCATGACCATCTGGATTTCTGCAACCTAGATCTGGTCAGCTTCACAAGCCCCCCTCTTAGTGAAAATGTGGGGGTTAAGGGAGGAGAAAATGTCTGGGTTCCAACACTGTATTAAGACACTGCTTATCTATGATTTATTGACCAAACTACAGAAACTTGAATTCACCCTACAGGTTAAGCCAAGCTGCCATGTTGATTAAGTTTATATGATACAATGAGCCAATCATGAGCCACATGTGTCATATGAACCACGTTTATGGGGGTAGTTTGTGGTTCATTGTGTGGTGTAAACTCAGAAAATTGACTTAGCTGAGTTGCCACAGAAGGCACATAGAAATTCCAATAACTTGACTGATATTCAGGTCAAAATCATATTTGGTGTATCCATGGTGTGTGTGTGTGTGTGAAAAAAGTCCTAACAGTAGCCACAACTGTGCAATTGGCCACACATAACAGCAGATGGGGCTTTGATCGCACCAATGAGCTGCCCTCACTGATGCCCTGGACAGCATATCAAACTTCTTGTTGTTGCTTATTCAATCTTTTGATAAGTCAGACTCAAACAAACTGCAAAATACTTTTGGTTTCTTGACATCAAGCAGAGCTAATTGCACTGCACACCACTGTGAATTAGTTCTTCCTTCTCCCTAACTTTAGCTTATTAGATGGGAAAACGATTTGTCTTTAGAATGCTCCAACCACAATTTTTTTCAGAACTCAAGATTCAGTTCAGCTCTAAGCCTCTCTCTCTCTCTTTCTCTGTGTGTGTGTGTGTGTGTGTGTGTGTAAAACAGTGTTTCTCAACCTTGGCAACTTTAAGATGGGTAGACTTCAGCTCCAGAATTCCCCAGCCAGCCTTGCATCTTAAAGTTGCCAAGGCTGAGAAACACTGGCGTACAGTATTGCTATAGGCTTAACATATATGTGCACTATTTTATTTTTAATGCTACCTAAGCTTTGATTTTCTTATCTTCGGTCTTGGCATTCTTCATCCTCTTCTGGTCTTCGGTATGATTCTCCAGATTCGGCCCTGCTTTGCTTTATGGGCTTCAGACCACTCTCGGACTAATGAGCCTTCAGCAGTATAAACACCACCCAAACCATTTTAGGATCACCGGCTAAGCTTTCTCTGTCCATCTTCACTAGCCATTTGCTATCTACTTCATTTTAGTTGCCAGCCATTTTTCAAACCTCCATTCTAGTTCTTCCCCTAGAGTTCTCTCTGATGTTTTTTAAGATTTCTTCCTTGATGGCAGGTCAGTCTCCTCTGAGGCAAGTTGTCCTATGTGAATTTAAACCCAACGCTTACTCTCAATTTCTTATTATCAGCAAAGCTAGCACACTAGCCCCCCCACCTACATTTATTTGGATTTGAGTACAGAAGCCTGGATAGGTGATAAGACAGCAGGGAGACAGGGAGACGGCAGGTGCATCACATGGGTTAACCATGGATGTGGTTATCCCAATCTATATACATCGTGCAAATCTAGCCATATGTTTTATAAACTATACTTTACAATTTAGGTTTAATGTGTTGTTAAAACTTTCCCAATGGTGATTTAATCAATAAACTATGATTAAACAAACCATGACTTAGTGCAATGTGTGAAACAGATCTAAAGGTTGTTGTGGGTTGGTATCAAAAGTCCTAATATTCTTTCAGCCAGTAGGACTAGAGTTGTCACTGCTGTTTTGAACAATATTAGAGAATTGTATAGGCAAATCATATGGACCCTGAAATTACTTTAAAAGTGCACCATGAAAAGTAGTTCTACAGTAACCTATTTCAGAACTACAAGCTGTGTATGATATGAACACTGAGCTGGGTCAAGTGTAAGTATGGCAGTGGACAGACATGAGTTGAGAAATGCTATGTGCATATAACGGAGGAATCTTTGTGTGAGAATGTCAAGCATTCATAATTTGCACAGGATTTTTTTAGTCCCTAATGCAATGTTTCTCAGCCTCAGCAATTTTAAGATGTGTGGACTTCAACTCCCAAAATTCTGGCTGGGGAATTCTGGGACTTGAAGTCCATATACTTTACAGTTGCTGAGACTGAGAAACACTGCCCTAATGCATACTATAAGTCACAAGGCCAGCCTTGCCCTAAAATTTAAGAAGCTACCATATAACCAGATCAAACCAGTGGTCCATCAATTATCTAAATTTCAGACAAGAACCTTTCACAACTCTATCAGGAAATAACCTGGGCTTTGTACATGCACACGTGCGCTATGGCCTTTCCCCCCAAAATCTTCAATATATTGCTTGAGCCCTACATCTTAAAACAGGCTTCCAGATCAATTTTTATCAAGGATTTTCAGAGGAGATCAAAGGATGGCTTCCGTTTGTTAAACATGTATGCTTTCTGTCCATTTTCTTTTCACTCCTCCCACTCATCAGTTGATCCCTTATAAAGACTGAAAAATTGTACACTGTCTTCTGATTGGCAACAGCTGAGAGCTTTCCACCTGGAAGCACCAGCAACTGCTTCATTTCCAATGTTTTAACACAAATAGGTTGGTATATGAAAGCTGGCTTCTTGGATGATATCATAAAAAGGAGATAGAGTAATGATAATTCTCCAGATCAGGAAATTTCTTTCTTCATTTCCTCTCGATTATTTGAACCTCTTTTCTGAAGAAGATCCTGACATTGATATTTGAACAAGAATTACAGTGTTGAGGTGTATAATTGGGCTGTGCAAAGTTTTTGATTAGAAGCTTTGCTTCAAAGCAATTCAATCAAATAACCCTTTCAAACTCAATCTTTGAACTGAATACCTGAATTCATGCAATGCATTAAATTGAATTGGATACCTTCAAATGGATATTGCAATTCAATGGACTTTTACTTATCTGCATGTACATTTTTAAAAAAAAATCAAACTGACAATGTGGATTGAATGTACCTGACTCGGTAAATTAATTAATTTATTTAGATTGTGGGTTATGTGCATGCCCCTAGTAGTCGTCTATTAAGGCATTATTCTCAGTGCTAATCTATAGCCAGGGCTCCCAATATTGCACTCCTGGGTATCAATGTATGTGCAAATACTTCCCTTAGGGTCTATCAGGCTCCCTAGGTGGTTGTAGCTTAATGCTCTCTTTAAAAGTGTTTCACTTGCTGAAAAAACAAAAGAAAAGGGTAAGCCAGGGAGGAACATCCTGGGGATCAGGAGAAGGACACCAGGAAGCAAAATCACAAGTTAGACAACTGGTAAACAAAGAGGACCTGCTTACCATAGCAGGAGTAGCCAAGCCTACACGGTAGCCATTTTGTGAGTGTTCCCATAACATGGTCTCAAAGTTCCAAATGTTTCCAGGAATCCAAGAAAATTCAGAAACTCTTGATCTGTTCTATAGAAACTGAAGAAATGTGTGTCTCTTTCCCTCCATCTGGCAGAGCCCTACCAATGGCAAGGGTATAGGGGACTCCAGTAAGCCAACTGGGTATTCTTCCCATAGTATATGTAAAGGAGTCTGTCAAAACAAGACTGAAACCAGTTTTACTCCAGCTGGTAGAGTGTGAGAAAGAACATTTGGGGGATTTGACTGGGGCTAGTAAAGGCTTTTAGAAGGCAAATGCATTTAATTTTGCTGTGAACCTAGGCTTGCTTTTTGCATATACACAATAAATATAATACTACAAGATATCCTAAGACTCCAGATCATTGTCTTCCAAAACAGTAGTGACTTATAAAGATAGGCGTCAAACCATTTAAAATGGTTTTTATTTTATTATTTTAGTTTAGTTTAATACATTGATTTTGTTCTCTGTAGCTGAATTCACACAACATATCAACAGACATATGAATTGACATGCTGTCTATGAAGCTATCAAAAGATGTAACCAAACACTTCATTCACATGCAAATTAATTGCCACTTATGGAGCTCCCCCAACCAAGACAAGGCAAAATTGACATAATACTGTAGAAAAATATACGCATCCCTTGCCAACCAACAAACCTTCCTTTCCCACATCTGCACTAACAACATTATCTAGGATATTAATGTAATGTTTGCAACCCAAAAATCTAGCTCTAACAACACAACATGCTAACCCTGAGTTACTGAGTTACTATTGTATCACACTAAGACATGGTTTGCTAACCAAGCTACAGTGGCTAGATTCACACGTAACACTAAATCAGAGATCATGGTTTACAAACTGCAACAGCTTGGTTCACACATTAGACTAGGCCAAGATCAAGCAAACTCCATTATTGGCTTGTGCACACCCAGTCTGAGTATTTGTGGGTAGCTCTGATTAAAAGTGAGCCTGATTAAACATAGTTGTGACTGATACTTTTACCTGATACATATTTATTCAGTCACAGGAGAATGTCCTCTGGATTTTCTCCCAGATCACTAAAAATAGGCCTTGCAGTTTAAGTCCCACTGAATGCAATGGCATGAGTTAATTGTAACCAGCATTTCCCACTGCTTTCAGTAGGACTTAGCCACAAATTTAGTAGAATAACTGCCAATACAGATAATATTCACTAATAAGTCTACATGTGTCACAGGCATGAAGCAATAATAATTACTATCCCATTGCTCTATTTCTCTCATTTCAACTCTCTCATTAATCCTTTCTTGTGGTTTTTGAAAAGCAGAGAATGAAGACAGTCCCACTTTCGTCTTTTATCATTCTAAATAAGATCCAAAAGTGGGATATTCATCTCTCTGGGGGGAGAAATTTGTAAACCGCATGGGGAGAACAAAAGTCTAAGTCCCTGTGCAGTAGATATGTGATCCATTTCCTTGGCTTTGGCACAGGAGTATAAAAGGCAGAAAATGCAACCTCATGTATATGACCTTTTTGTTTCCCGCTTTAAATCTAAATCTAAAGGCTATTTTCTGCAGCTGCTCTCTGGCATTTCATTCTGCCTTTCTTTCTCACTGCATTTTAGGCTATGCAAAGCTTCAAGGGGTGCTGTGCTTTGCCAGAGCTCCGAGCAAGGCACCCCTTCAGTCTTGCTTGGCAAAAGAAGGTGTTCCTTCTCACCCTCTAAAAAGGGAGGCAAAATGGCCACATCAGTGGCGGGAGAGAAGCTGGTAAGGAGGAGAGGCAATTAACAGTGGTACAGGGCAAAAAGAGAAAAAGGAAGAGGAGCTTGCCTAAAACGTAGGGGAACGGGCCTCTAGTAACCTTTGGGGACAAGCCAAATATTCACTCTGCAATTATGCAGAGGGGAATAATTTGTTGATGGGCTTCTTAAAGACAAACAACTGGTTGTATCTTGTACTGTCTGTTCATACAATATTATTTTTTCAAAAAGTGTTCACTGTTGATTATCAGCTTCTCTGAAGAAAATGGGAATCAGAATCACTCATGGGGGTGTTTGCAGGGTGTGGTCAAAAAGTTAGCATGGCAGCCATGATGGTGTAAGTGAAGTTCTGTCTGATTTTTATATGCATTGGTTCACTTAAAAAAAAAAGGTGAAGCTTCCATCACACCATCATCATTGCCATCTTGACTTTTTAAACCATACCCCACGGACACCCTGCTCCCTCAAGTCTAGGGTGCTCTGTTACCAGATAAAGAAACCATTTGGGAGCAATCAGGTCATTACAACTTCAAATCGCAATATAGTATTACAATTCTTAAGCTTATCATGTGGGTAGTGGAGGCAAGATCTTAAAGGTTATTTATCTATCCCCAAAATAAACATGGAACAAATGATATCACTCTGGTCCAAATCAACTTGTGCTTTGCCAAACCTCTTCCAATGATTCTAATGTCTGGCAAGGAATAAACGACTGAAAATGAGATTCTATCATTTTTACTTCATAAATGAGAGGAATGTTAGAAAACACTAAGAGGAGGAGAAAAACACATGGGTTAAAAATTTCCAATATTCCAGTAAGCCATATACTTGAACAGTAGCAATTTTCTTATGCAAGGATGTTTTCTGAAAATAATATGGGTGGACATATTGGTGGAGAAATGGATATTGCTCAGTCTGTAACTGTTTTGCATATTTCACTGAGAACATTTGCCCTTCTTCAGAGTGTTGCAGCTTGAATGGCATGATTGCTGATTCTCTTGATGGCTACATGATTCCCAGATGTTCAGATGCAGCAAAGTCATCCTTCAGTCAGAGGTCAGCTGGAATAAATCTCATCGGGTAGACAAACCTTCTCTCTTCCTGCCCCTCCATCAAGCCTTCCTTGAGAAGAATCTACACCCTTGGGGAAGGGGGACCTCTTTCATCCCATTTGCTAGGAACTGCCCCTCGTGCCAACAAATGCCAACATCACCAGAATGTAATTAAGGCAGGGAGAAAGAGGAAGAGGAGGAAGGGAGGAGGGAAGGCTCGGGCAAGCACAAAAAGAGGGGGTTGTTGTTGTTAGTCTCCTCATTTGATTCTGGTCCTGCTGACGGCTGGTTGCCCCTCCCTCCCCACCATGGCTTGCACTCCACCGTGTAACTCTCCACCTCATTTCTCTCCATGCGATTTACCATCTGTGAGCTCGTCTTTAACCTAATAAAAATCATCTAGCTTTTGACTAACAAGAAAAGGAAACAGTGTTCATTGTGGGGTTTGGGGAAAATGGCTTCACTAATCTGCAGGATGAGAATGGAGTGATTTATAGGCGGATTTAACTGGAGGCTATGATTAGGGGGCTGGTAGTAAGTGCATTAGATGTCTAAGTGTGGCGATAGAGTAAATAGGCGTTTTATTTATCGCCGTGCCAGGGGCCTCTTAGCGGAAGAGCGCTTCTCCAAATTGAAATATAGCAGAGTTTACACTCCTGATTAGGGCTTCAAGTGCACAGCCCAAGGCTATCAGTGAGTAGAATCAACGCAAGCTGACACCTAATTGTCACTGGATTAATGTGCAAACAGGGACAGCAAAACAGCCACAACAAATAACGTCAGAGCTGTTGGTGGCGGTGTCCACTCAATGACTGAGAGTTAAATTGAAGTTTATATCTCAAAATTCACCGAGATCAATGCATCAGCCGAGCTGGAAATATGGCACCAGGATGCATTTGTTAGACATTTGCATGACACACATGCTTGGGGAAATCTAGAAAAGAGCTGGTGTGAAGCATGTTAGGACTGTATGCTTGTTTGAAGTTCTGTATTTTTTAAAGTGTATTTTAACTGGAAAACAGATTTATAAATCTCTCAAGATAGTACTTTCATTAATTTAATAAAACAGGGAAACGGTCCCTTTATCAGAGAAATCTTAGCTATACAGGCATATCCACTAGGACGATCAGCCAGAACTGGCCTAACCACACAAGCTGCCCAAATGATGTCTTTATATTTTTAGGGTCATGATTCAAAATGAGGGACCCAGCATGATCTGTGATATTGCCAGAGGCCAATGAACTAGAATCCTCGCCACAGTGAAGAATGCTTTACAGAAGGCACAAAAGCAGGGAAATATAATGAAATATAATCTTAATATAAATCAGTGCATTCATATATATATATATATATATATATATATATATATATATATACACACACACACATATACATACATACATACATACATACACAGGTGAAACTCGAAAAATTAGAATATCGTGCAAATGTTCATTTATGTCAGTATGGCAACTCAAAAGGTGAAACCAATATATGAGATAGACACATTACATGCAAAGCGAGATATGTCAAGCCTTACTTTGGTATAATTGTGATGATTATCAATAAACACTATATATATATATATACACACACACATACACATACATACATACATACACACATACCTTGGTGTCCCACAGTCACATGGGAACCATGAGGAGGAGGCAAGAAAGACAGCAACATCCAAGTACCACCAAAGGATAAGACAGGTCCTGAAGAGCCAGCTCAATGGGAAGAACAAGATCCATGCCATCAACATGTATGCCCTGCCAGTCATCAGATACCCTGCCGGTATAGTGAGCTGGCCAAAGGAAGACATGGAGGCTGCCGATGTGAAGACCCGGAAGCTCCTCACAATGTACGGAGGTTTCCACCCCAAGTCCAACACCCAGAGACTGTACACCAGGCGCAAAGAGGGCGGGCGGGGCCTGATGAGTGTCAAAGCCACTGTCCTGGACGAAACCCGAAGTATCCAGGAGTACATCAGTAAGAGGGCACCCAAAGATGAGCTGCTGAGAGAATGCCTCAGGCAGCAGCAGACAAGGCAGGAGGTTCAAGCAGAGGAAGTGCCATGGCAAGACAAGCCCCTGCATGGGATGTACCATCGACAGATAGCTGAGGTGGCTGACATTGGGAAATCCTATCAGTGGCTGGAAAGGGCCGGACTAAAAGACAGCACTGAGGCACTGATCATAGCAGCACAAGAACAGGCACTAAGCACCAGATCCATAGAAGCAGGGGTCTACCACTCTAGACAGGATCCAAGGTGCAGCTTGTGCAAAGAGGCCTCAGAGACAGTCCAACACATAGTGGCAGGGTGTAAGATGCAGGCAGGAACAGCATACACTGAACGGCACAACCAAGTAGCTGGCATTGTGTACAGGAACATCTGCACAGCGTATGGGCTAGACCCCCCCAAGTCCAGATGGGAGATTCCACAGAAGGTCGTGGAGAATAAAAGGGCTAAGATCCTGTGGGACTTCCAGATCCAGACGGACAGGCAGGTACTGGCTAATCAACCAGACATCGTGGTAGTAGACAAAGACCAGAAGACAGCGGTAGTGATAGATGTAGCAGTGCCAAGTGACAGCAACATCAGGAAGAAGGAGCATGAGAAGCTGGAGAAGTACCAGGGCCTGAAGGAGGAAATAGAGAGGATGTGGAAAGTCAAGGCCAAAGTGGTCCCAGTGGTGGTAGGAGCACTCGGGGCCGTGACTCCTAAGCTGGGAGAGTGGCTCCAACAGATCCCAGGAACAACATCAGAGCCCTCTGTGCAGAAGAGTGCAGTGCTAGGAACAGCTAAGATACTGTGCAGAACCCTCAAACTCCCAGGCCTCTGGTAGAGGACCCGAGATTGAGGAAGACACATAGCACCCATAGGGGTGAGAGGGAATTTTTTTTTTATATATATGCATTCTGTGCATTTGTATGCATAATGAAGATGCTTATGTATACATGTTCAAAAGTAATGCTATACCAAGCAATATAAACATCTCAGAGCAGACAGATCTACAGTCTTATGCAAATAAGAGCCCTTAAATGTCTGCAAATGCATAACATAAATAAATGTCTATCATTGCTACTACATGTATAGTAATGGGTGTGTAAACTTATATTTAGGATATCATTCAATTTATTTTTCTGCTTTATGCTTCACAACTCAGAGCTATTAAGACATATTTATAAGGGGAATGACTTTTACTCTAGGATCTTGCAACTTCCCCTTGTTCCTTGAGTCCTTGCCATAAAATTTTATCACCCTGTTTATGAATCAAATCATTCCAACAACAACAGATTCAATCTGGCCACCACCTGTTCTGTTTTGGACTACAGCAAGCCATTTGGGCAGCTAAGTCTGGCCCTTCCATTTCAGAAATGGGCCTGTTGTTTGCATGTTCCAAGACCTTCCTGAGCATTCCTAGGAAGCACTTTAAAGTCCGGAGGTGGAGCTGGAAGACAGGAATACTTCATTCTTTCTAACCTCCATTTTCCATTAAATGGAAGAAATCGGTGTGCATCTCATGGAACAAACAGAATGGTAATAACATGTCTTGAAGCAAATGAAGGAACAGATTAGCAGTCAAGGAGCCCACACATTCCATCATTTGTCTTTTATAATTAGTCATTTAGAAGAGAAAAGTCACAAATATATGCATATGATTTACATCTCTACATGTATTTCTAAAGTTCTTAAGTTTTATTGGCCATGAAAGTTGGTCTTTCCCTGTGGTAAGAACTCAGGAAGCTATAGAGCTGGCAAGTAGCTCAGTGGTGCAAAGTCTTATGATTTACTGTTGACATTTGCAATTTTTTTGCAGTACAAGCTTCCTTTTTATTATTATTATTTCAGGTCTTTTAGCTGAAAACCTCATAATTCCCTTTAAGCTCCATTTGACTGGCAATTGTACAACTCCCTCCAAAGCTTCAGGCTTATCTCTTTTCATACACATATGATTACTTTTCTTCTGCAATATAAAGCACCTTGGCACAGATTTATCTTTCGCAGGCATTCCTGAATCTTTTGTTTTCATACTGCCAGTACCTCAGCGTAACAATTTCTTCAAATCCTAAGCGTATGTATTTTTTTAGTATAGTTTGTCCTGCCCAAGGAACGGCCATCAGGCACAATGGTGCAGTTTCTTGTGATTATGGACCAAAAATGGGCAGATTCACCTGCTGCTTTCCCAGTCTGTGCACAAGCACCTGTGATATATGAAGCAGAGATGCCTTCCTCAATGCTTTCTTCACATAGCAGAAGTAACATGCTCTTCAAGGTGGGGCCAATCTGCCTTGAATAGCAGCTTTGCTCAAAGAAAGAGACTTCTGCACAAAGCCATGTCATTTGGTCAAGGTGAAGTAATGAGGCTGCTCTGCTTCATTTCTGAGAAGTTTCTTCAGATTGGGGAGTAGGTCTTCTAAAAGAATCTTTGGGCACTGGAGAAGTCAGTATTTGGTCTTTGCTTTTTGCTGGTTGTGAAGAACTTAGAGAATCTTGGACAATCTTGAAAAAACTAAGTACAATCAGCCCAGATTAGTATTTGGAAATTCCAGAGCTGTAGGCTATATTGGGATGTTGAAAAACATCCTGAAAACAGGCAATGTCAAACTACCTTCATACTGTTGCCATGAAAACTACATGAATATCTCCAAGTGGTTTCTAGATGTCAAGCTCAACCTGAGGGAGACTTTGCCTTTTATCATTAATACCTCCATATCTTCTGCATCACATTCTTCAAATTAGGGGAAATTTGGCAGCGATTCCCTTCCAAAGTTCACATGTCTAGTAGTGACTAATATATAATTATTATTTTAGTGGTCACCCTAAGTGAAGCCATCTTCTGGCAAATATCTAATCTTCTGATCTCAGCAGCTAATAAATTTCATGCCATCACAATTAAAAGTACTGTAGAGGATTTTTTTTTTTTTTTTTTGCTGGTTGTTTTTTGCCACTGACTCCATTCTGTCACTTTTGAACATCTCTTTCAAACACCTATTATGTGTATGCATTACACCTATTAAAATATTCCTTGTTCCGTTATTGATGTAAGCACATATACGTGAGTTGGCAGGTGTTCATGAATGGAAGGCATGCATTGTCATCTATAAAGTTGTTACAAAACACTCCAGCACAACCCTATTAATGGTCACTTGTAGAAAACTAGTCATACTACCTGAAGGCTAGTAAGCCTTCATTAATCTCAACTCAATAGTAATCTATATGAGTAATTGTGGGTCAGTTTTTACTTGAAGCAAAGGTGCTCCAAAAGTTTCTAACACATCTATTTGGTCTCTAATTCATTTGCTGCCAGAAAATCGCAGAACATGGTATGCAATAGGGAAGTCCCAGTTCATTTTACTAACAATATGCTTGATGAATCCAATGTATTTTTAATCCAAGTGTGAAACTCTAAGGACAGTCAAGGTGCTGACTAGAGCATGAAAATCTAAATGAATATTCTACCAGGATGACAGTACTTAAACAGCCAAAGTCTCACCCCAGGCAATAAGCCTGCTGCAAAATTCATAATCTATATATAGTCATTGTAAAAATTGTGATTTCATGGAGAAAGTAATTCACAAATCATAATTAGTGCAGCTCCCTGTAGGTGACCAACTGTTCAATGTATCTCTTTCGTGGTGGGGGTGTTATCACAGATGTACATAAAAATTACTGTATTTTCCCATATATTAACACATGAATTATTCATAAATTGGTATTTTAGCAACAGCCTAACCAGTGTTCAGTCAGATCAGAAAGAAGGAGCAAACTAATTCTGTGGCTTTGAAATTCTTGATCAGCCAACTCTATCCAATTGTGTATGTACCTTGATGATACAGCATTTACTAACAGAATGGAATCTTCC
Source organism: Liasis olivaceus (assembly GCA_030867105.1). Taxonomy (NCBI): domain Eukaryota; kingdom Metazoa; phylum Chordata; class Lepidosauria; order Squamata; family Pythonidae; genus Liasis; species Liasis olivaceus. The sequence goes on along the minus strand of CM061348.1, from coordinate 230,888,580 downwards.
TCTCCTATATCTTTCTCTCCTCCCATCTGTTTTGGAGGGCTGAAGGAACTCTTTGAAACAAGGTATTGGAAGATGGATTGAAGAACAAGGGGATGGCCATTGAATGAGTGGAAACTCACTTTTATAATGGTGGATGTCACTCACTGTGTTACTTTGGACCCTCTCTTTTGAATTTTGGAAGCATCTCCTACTCTTCTTTTGGCCGCTTAAAGTAGCAAATTTCTGATCCCATAAAAGATAAGTGTCGGCCAGAAATAAAGTGTCTCCATCCACAATATAATTTAGACATTCCATTTCAGAAGCATCTGCCTCATTTTCTTGAAGTGACTGTTTTAGTCATAATAATGACGCTGAAAGTTGCCGGCCAGAAATGGCTGACGCTTCGGCGGTTTGAGTCCAGCCTTCGCGTTAACAGGGTGAGCTCCTGTTCCCCCCCCCCCCAGCTCCTGTCAACCCAACAGGTTGAAAACTCACGTGAGTAGATAAATGGGGACTCTCACTCCGGTGGGAGGAAAAATGCTGGCAGCGCCTTGCACAGAGAGATGGGACCAGTTGCCGGTAAGCGCGAAACCGCGCTCACCCGAAAAGGGCGCGAAGCAACGGAAATCCCGCCTCCTGCGCTCGCCAGCTGGGCTCTGCTCTAGGAAGGAGGCTCTGGCAAACCACTTCCGAAAAAAAAAAAACAATTGCCTTGAAAACTGCAAGGATTCGTCCAGGCAGTCACTGCAGGGTCAGTAATGACTGAGCGCAGACCAAAAAAAAAAAGGAAATAAGGGTGGGAAGGTCAGTCAGGTGCTCCATACTTCTTGTTTTTGCTGTTCTTTTTCAGAATGCCCTCTATCTTATGCCATATATGACATTTATCATTCCCAAGACTTGTCCTTGTCCAGGTTTGTTTTAACAATAAAGGAATATTTGGAGGGAGAGCAAGAGTCTGGAATTACTCATCAGTTAGCAGTTGGACAGACAACTGAACAGGCTCACTGGTCAATGATCACAGCCTTCCCTGTTATAATCTGTTCTGTTCTCCTGTAGGTCTACTTAAATTATAGCTGTTATTTCTACAACTAAAATTCACTTAAGGAAATGTTATGTATATCCATATACATTTTAATGACACATCTCCTGCATATAGGCAATACTAACTGGCTACTTTGCTAATGACTGTATAATTTGGGGACTTCCTGATGCTCCCTCTCCCAAGGAACATGCCCAAATTCTTAATGGAGTAGCCATCATAACCACCTGGAGCAAAAGTAGCAAAGAGTCTTGGGGGACCTTAAGAACTATCTTATTGTATTATCACCTATTTTTTTTCATGGACTAAAGTTTGCTTGCATCTAATGAAATGCACTCAGTTAAATTTCATAAAAGCTTAAAGTCCCAAAAAATCTTTTCTTACCCTTAGGTAGCTTTCAGATGCTGAACATGACCATTATTGCTCTGTTTTAATCAACGTGTAACATGTAATATTCACATTCACATTTTGTATGAATCTAATGCTGCAATATTCAGAGTCTGAATTATTCAGGATATAGCTATATTTGCAGAAAAATCTGTACCTATGAAAATGAAAAGTCTAAAATGAAGTTTACATGACTCTTACCTCTCTATAGAAACACAGCTGTAAGAAGGCTACTCTGGAGTAAAAGCTTTGTAGTTGTAATACCTATGCTCAACTGCTTTAAACTTTTGGATGCAAATATGTCTATAGCACGCTGAAGCTGTTAACAATTTGATGATATGTTGGCTTTTGATTAATGCTGATACAAAATGGATAGAGATGTGTCTCTGCCCACTCCCACCCATCATTTAATGGGAAATATGTAGTCAGATATTCCTTGAAGTTCTTCAGATTCATTAACAAGGTCAAAATCAATATTATCTTACTATTTGGAATCATTTTTAGCAGAACATTGAAAAGAAACCATAGTAAAAGTAGACTTAATATAATCATTTTCTTTTCACTGTTCTTTATGGGAAAATAATTTGGCCCAAAATTTAGTGGTCCCATCAGGGAAGCGATATGTTTTAAAAGGTGGTCTGAAGGACAGGTTTTACTGTACTTTAATAGGCTTATAGATTAATATAAATCTTAATGTTCATAATCTTTAACATCACTTTCCTCAATATCCAGTCCATCTATGCATCTATTTATAATGTGTGTTTCAACACATGTTAAGATTTGATTTTACTGAACTTATTGATAGCACTACAAGGATGGTCATGTGACCCAGTTACTCCCTTAAGAAAGAAACCAAGAAGTCAAATGTAAAGCTGGTTCTGTCTTGAAGATAGTCTAATATTTGTACCTGTAATCTAACATATGTAGTCTTGGAATAGCCAACTGAGCTGAACTGTGATCTTGATGAATAATAATAGTTATTTATTATTATTATTATTATTATTATTATTATTATTATTATTGCTGATAATATATTTTATTCTGTAGGGACATTATTACTATTTTTTTATTGCTAAAAATATTTTGCCTCTTATACAAGGTAAAAGATAAAATCTCCTTTGAGTCAAGATGCATTCCTTACGATTACATGGACACATGTCTCTAGTTTTCTTGGCAAAGGTATAGCAGTATCTTTGTTTAGGATTCTTTTAGATCCCAGTCTAGTCTGCAGACTGGATATTTGCTGATGGTCTCCCATCTGACCATTAAGGTCAGACCCAGTAACCCTGCAGAACTTTTTGAAATTAGACCAGGCAACTCATGTAAGATATAGATTATATTTAATGCTAAATCAGCCAGTATTGGCTAAATGAGTAGGTTATTTAAGAATTGATTATTCAGTAATCTAATGCTTATGCTTAGATTGGTGTGCAAATTAGTCAGTTCAATACCTGGTAAATTCACATTATCTATCAGTATAGGCCAGTTCAAATATGTGGCACAATCTACTTATATCTAACTTGTATAACTCTGTTTTTCCTCTACCTGCATAACTTTCTTAGGTCTTTTTCCACTTGCATATAACCATAGAACAAACATGCTCTGCAACCTTCTTTTTTTTTTTTTTTTTGCCTGCTGTGTTTCCATGACATTGCCTTCTCTCATCCCCAACCCAAATCTGAAGCAGCTTTAAGACATCTTTAGCTGTTCCAGTATTAAAATACTGTTTCCACATTCAGCCGGCAGAAATCCATGGCAGTTTTAAGGTGAGAACAAGCTGATATGTTTCACCAATCATTTGGTCAATGGTGCTGGCAGATGACCCTAGGAGTTAGACCTACTGTCAAGGGAGAGATCTGAGGCAACTCTGAGGCAATTTCTCAGTCTCAATACCCTTTCAGAAATTGTAACTATACTAACAAGTTTTCTGCAACTCAGTCTTTATCACTTTTACTCCTCTGGATCAGGACTGTTCCAGATACTATGGTCCCCATATCAGCAGTACCACTATATCTACTTTATCATTCTAACATTGTTTTGCTTTACACAGGATGTCCTTTGTGGAGTTTTCACAGTTGTTCCCTTTCTCCACAATGAACTGTTCCAGAAAATGTGTAAGATCTTAGCCCACTACTAAGCAATGTCTATACCAACTACTTTAATAGCAGTCACAGTTGTCCCTGACTCTGCGATATCAGTAAGTTCGTCTATGATACTGATTACATCTGCAGCTAGACCTGCCACCATTAATGCTCCAATGGCTGTAGCCCCCAAAAGCGGCTTTTCTGGTTACTGTACTGAGCCTTCTGACATAGCTGTAGTTTTTACTTGACTTGCCTCCACCTTCCATTGTTTGTAAACCTCAATCTCCTGTATGCGTATCCTCATATCCATCAAACACTCAGAAGCAAGGCTAGGATTATATGTCTGAGTCAGAAATCATCTTCCTGGTGCTTTTTTTGTTCCTAGATCTGGCAGTAGGTGATTGAGGACCCTTCTCTACATTGAAGAATGACTATCTATAACTAAAACAATAATTCCAGAAGACCAAACCATTTGGATTCTCTGTTGAGCAGCAACAGCCCCAGTTGTCTTCTCTTAATTTCATTTCAGCAGCCATACTAATTCTTCCTGCATTGATTCAGAATATTAAGGGTAGCTAGGGTACCCTGACATTCACCAGTCAGTAAATCGATATTAGGTACAATAAGTTAACTGCAATTTCCTCTTTAAATATATAATTGTTAACCGCCCTATAATAGAAGCCTCTCAGAGTAACTTGTGGGCAAAGATATTGATAAGCAACCAATTTCTTAGAAATGTTTATTCCATCTCAACACTGGGCCTCTGTATCTCAAATTTCTAAATGAGAATGGTCCACTATCAGTATTATGTATGAATTAGGTAGTATTCCTTTTCCAGTATCTCACTGAAGCTAAAGATAAAAGAAACTTAGTTCATGTCTTCCACAGATTAATACTACATTGCTGACAACATCTCAAAGAAAATTGCTGTTGCACAATATTAATATGCATAGATGCATAGATATGTTCTTGCCTGTGATGCCCTAACACATATTCATCTCTTTGTTTGGTGACCAACTTTCCCTACTCTGAACCAATTACTATATATTGTAGGATCCAAGCTGTAATTCAAACTGTCTACATCACCAAATGACTAGCACATCATTCCACTCTCCCCTCCATTTATCATGGACTGCAAAGGAACTGTCAAACATCTACCTGGATCTCACCATCTTCTGGGTTTCTTCTCCCAATATTACATGGTATCAAATATGGATGGGAGAACATGCTATTTGTTAGGTCTTAGGAATGTTGTTGTTGTTTAGTCGTTAAGTCGTGTCCGACTCTTCGTGACCCCATGAACCATATTGCGCCAGGCCTTCCTGTCTTTCACTGCCTCCCTGAGTTTGCTCAATTTCATGCTCATTGCTTCAGTGATGCTATCTAGCCATCTCATCCTCTGCCGTCCTCTTCTCCTTTTGCCTTCCATCTTTCCCAGCATCAGGGTCTTTTCCAAAGAGTCCTCTCTTCGCATTAGGTGACCAAAGTATCTGAGCTTGAGCTTCATTATCAATCCTTCCAATGAGCAATCAGAGTTGATTTCCTTTAAGATTGACTGGTTTGACCTCCTAGCAGTCCAGGGGACTCTTAAGAGTCTTCTCCAGCACCACAGTTCAAAGGCATCAATTCTTCGGCGTTCAGCCTTCTTTATGGTCCAGCTCTCACAGCCATACATTACTACTGGAAAAACCATAGCTTTGACTATGCGGATCTTTGTCGGCAAGGTGACGTCTCTGCTTTTTAATATGCTATCTAGGTTTGCCATAGCTTTCCTCCCAAGGAGCAAGCGTCTTTTAATTTCATGGCTGCAGTCTCCGTCTGCGGTGATCTTGGAGCCCAAATAAATGAAGTCTGTTACTGCTTCCATTTCTACCCCTTCTATTTGCCAGGGATTGATGGGTCCAGATGCCATGATCTTAGTTTTTTTAATGTTGAGTTTCAAGCCAGCTTTCGCACTCTCCTCTTTCACCCTCATCAAGAGGCTCTTTAGTTCTTCTTCACTTTCTGCCATTAGGGTGGTATCGTCTGCATATCTGAGGTTATTGATGTTTCTCCCTGCAATCTTAATTCCGGCTTGTGATTCTTCCAGCCTGGCATTTCTCATGATGTACTCTGCATATAGGTTAAATAAGCAGGGGGACAGTATACAGCCTTGTCGTACTCCTTTCCCTATTTTGAACCAATCGGTTGTTCCATGACCGGTTCTAACTGTTGCTTCTTGGCCCGCATACAGATTTCTCAGGAGACAGGTAAGGTGGTCTGGTATCCCCATCTCTTTAAGAATTTGCCACAGTTTGTTGTGATCCACACAATCAAAGGCTTTTGCATAGTCAATGAAGCAGAAGTAGATGCTTTTCTGGAACTCTCGTGCTTTCTCCATGATCCAGCGAATGTTGGCAATTTGATCTCTAGTTCCTCTGCCTCTTCGAAACCCAGCTTGTACATCCGGTAGTTCTCGGTTCACGTACTGCTGAAGCCTAGCTTGTAGGATTTTGAGCATAACCTTGCTAGCTTAGGAATGTTAACTATTAGTAATTACAACATCACCTCTTGAAAACTCTGCATGGTCAAAATATTACTGTTTTTCCATTGGTGCACATTGCTGGATCTTGTAGATCTTTATTTAACATATAAGTAACTTTGTTGTTTTGGTCTTTGGCCAGCCAAAATAAACTTTTTAAAAATATATTTTTAAAAAAATCATAGCAGCAGCACATGTATTTCATCCATGCGAATCAGAACTTCGCATAGTTGGATGTCAAGTTTCTTGTAGCATCCTTCCCTCCCAGCTCATTGGTGGCTGAACATACTTGAGAATGTATTATCCTTTCTTACTAAAAAGGCAATTATTTGATGCCTTGAATATAAGTGTGTGGAGCTTTTAATATAGCGATTCTTCTTCTTTTAAATATATGTTTGCACTTCTGTATATAATTTTTGATACTACAGAAGTAAGAAAATATATCAGGTTTGATAGTCAATCTTTCTCTGCCTCTGAATGAAATGAAGGAGCCTTCCTAAATGCTGAGAACCGTTTGCAGAACTTCAAATTGGAGCTGGCCATCTGGAATAATGGAGCAAGTTGGCTGCCTTCCACTAGAGGGAATTATTCAAAGTCATCACAGGCGGTGGTCACCCGGGAACAGGGGAAGCTAGTCATTCTTTCATATTTGTATGGGGTATTAGTGAAGATTTATTAAAACACTTGTCTTGTTCTGAATTGACAGTTGTGGTTATTAATATCGTTAGTTTTATTTGAAGAAGAATCTCCTTGCTGTATTTCAAACTGGTTTATTATGTTATATAAAACACAACATCTCTACAGTGGCACAATGAAAATAAAAATAAAAATGCCAATATAAACCTGTATGTATAAAGTACATGGAATATATACTAAATCACAGTTCTCATATAAAAGACTGACCCAGCTGCTATATAGGGAGGAACATACTCTATATGAATAAGTTGTTTCAGCATTTTATATACTATATTAAGCTGCAAATTTACACATCTGAGATCATTCTAATTAAAATTAGAGTGCTGAAAGCAGTGTTAGAAATAATACATCAACAATTTGTTTCAATCTTGTATATTTATAGGGTGCTCTGATTCTCTCTGTCTCATAGATGTGTTTATGGTTGTGGGTGTGGGTGTGGGTGTGTTGCTTTGTAAAGTGTATTAGCATGAGCTTAGCACCCCACATCAAAATGTTAAGAAGCTGCATCCTTTGGAAGACTCATGCAGATGCTTCAGAGGCTTTCTCCAGTCCAGGCATGCGTGGGAAATAGGCTGTGCATGGAAGGAAATATAAAAAGCTAACTCATTAGATTCAGCAACCATCTTATCTGAAGCATTCCTTGGCTTTTAAGTGGCTTGCCAGGGCTTCCAAAAAGAAACACGTGGAACCAAGACCCCCAAAAAGTTTATTTCATTACACTGAATTAAAATCAAATTACAGGTAGTCCTTGGTTAACGATGGCAATTAGCATTAGAATTTCCATCACTAAGCAATACATTCATAAAGTGTGACATCACGTGACCGTGCTGCTTAGCAACAGAAATTGCGGCACTTCTGGTTGCCATTGTTAAGTGAATCATTGCAGGTCATTAAGCAAGGATGTTACATGGTCGCCATGTACGACCTCCTGCTGGCTTCCCCACTGACTTTGCTTGTAGGAAGCTGGTAAAGAAGGTTGCAAATGGCGACCACATGACTGCCAGACACTGTGATGGCTGGAACTTTGAGGACTGGTCATAAGTGCCACTTGTTTAGTGCTGTTGTAAGTGCAAACAGTCACTGAACAAGTGGTCGCTAAGTGAGGACCACCTGTATAGGTAATATGATTATCTCCAGTTATTTATTAAATAATTATCCCATTCTATCATACTAACATTTGATAACTTTTGGAAACCACTTGGAGCTGTACCCCAGGCTTTTGGAGCTGAATATGGCCTTGGCTTTTCTCACTGGACACCTCAGTTTTATACTCTTCAGTGTAATGCATGAGTTGCAATAATACTTTGGAGAAAGCATTCTGCTTCTCCTATTCATTCCAAAAAAGCTTGCTGAAAATATATTTCCAGTGAAGTACACCCTTATAAAGTGTATATGAGTCCTGTTGTGCTGCCCCATCATGGTGGGGGGATGTTGCTGGGTTGGATGACCGAAGTATGTCTGGAGTGTATGCCAAGAGCATAAATTACCAGCAGAGTCACCCAAGGCATGAAGGCCATGCCAGCTGCCCAGCTAAACCAAGCAGGCCCCTATACTGGGCAGCAGCGATATAGGAAGATGCTGGAGGCAGGTTATCACTGTAGTGACAATGGCAAAGGCATCAATTCATATTGCATGGGAGAAGACAGTGGTAAACCACCCCTGTATTTTTACCAAGAAAACCACATGGATAGAAAATATAACATGATTGACAAAAACAACAGAAACATAGAGCTATCCTTGAATGCCTGCAGAATGGCTGGTACATATATATACATTTTGCTGTCAGAAAGAGAGTAGCTAAGGGGGCACCCATTCTTCCATCCAACATAGTTGCCAAGGGCAGCCATATTATTTTGCTACCTGGATCAGAAAATCCTACAAGTATTCTTCCCTGTGTGACAATAAAAAAATACAGTAATTAACAGTTTCTATCCAGTGTTATTTAAGATGGCCCTGAAAAACAAATGTATATGATCATTCAATCTGCATGCCTCTTTTTATTTAGAAACTTCAGTCCAACTAGAAAAAATTATAGTAGTATATTATATTGTATTGTATTGTATTACATTGTATTACATTATATTATAATTATAGTAGACAATATACAGTACATAGCTCAGAGTTGAACTTTTGGGCTTTTGGTATTCTCTGAGCTTGATTATTAGCTTGACTATTTTCCTGCAGATATTTCTTTATCAAAGTAGGTTACATCATCAGTGCATGAGAGAGCGAAGTTTGCTGGTTGTTTATATCTAGTAATTTGTTCTGTCATCATGGCTGGAGTGTGGTTCCTTTCTTAACAGTTCTGTGATTAGGGTATAATACAAGAATGGCTCTTGGGCTTCCTGGGAGGCACACTTCTGGTCACGGAAGATGGGCACAAGAGAAAAAGGTTAACTCCATCTCTTCTGCCTAGAGAAGGCAGGACTTAAACTTTTCTGTCATCTGGTGGAGGCCAACCCCTTCTCCTCAGTTGCATGAATTGAAGGTAGCTGAAAGATAGCCCAAGAAAGTGATTTCATTCATTCATTCATTCATTCACTTAGTCACTCATTCAGCTTGTAACCCATCATAATCTGCTAGAACTCCTGGCTATGTTCACAGTAAGTATAAATAAAAGATTTATAAAAGTAAATCTTTCAAATCAAATAAAAAATCAAAGCCAACAACAAAACAAAAACCCAGAGAGCAGCCATTCACATGACAAAAGTTGTTTGGAAGAGCTCCATCATCAGTATCTCCCAAACCAAGCACACGAAGGGAGCCAAACTGATCTCAACTAGGAGGCTATTCCAAAGCACAGAAGCTGTCAACAGAAAAGCAGTATCTCCCTATTCCACCCTCCTTCACCTCACAAAAATGGGGTACTATCAGCAGCTTCCTTTAGGACAAACAAGTTGTCTGGGTTAATTCCAGTTTCAGAATGTGTTCCTGGAGATATCTAGCTGCTAAATCATATACAGCTTCATAAATCAAGCCAGCACTTTGAACTACCATCCAAACGTTTATTGGAAACCAGTGCAGGACCTCCTGTCAACATGTGTAAGCCTCTCAGAGTCTACTGGAGTGGGCAGCTGTAATAAATTTAAATAATAATAATGTGCCAGCCAACAGGAGGGGCACTGCATTCTGAATCTACTGCAGCTTCCAGGTACTCTACGTCTATTGCAGTATTCCAACTGGTTTGTGATGATGATAGCTATAAATACTGAGCCATCTGATTGTCATGTACCAATCAGATGGCTAGCATTCCTTATTGGGCAAAAAAATCCTGAGAGTTGCCTGTATAAAGTCTTTGAAAGTATAAAACTGTTTGGTCCATCTTTGGTGACCAGGAGGACACTTCCATGTAAGTCCAAGTGCTATTCTTGGTCACCTGAACATGGAGCTGACAGGAAAAGAATCTACCTGAGCAGTATTGAGGGTCATAAAATTTTACGGCATCTTCTGCAGAATAGAGAACTCAAAGGGTGGATGCAAACTTGTCTAGCCTATATATCTTTAATAAAGGTAGACAATTCTAATCATGATGCTGCCCTACAAATGTCTATCAAGAAAATCCCTGCTGATGTTGCAGTTGAGGCAGACAAATGAGCAGTAATCCCCCCAGTTGCTGTTTGTTGCTCACTGAACAGGCCAGTGTGATGCCTTCCTTGGCCTACCATATATTCTTTTATTGGAACCTTTGAGGTGTCAGTCCTCATAGGAGAGTTGCCCTTCTGCACTATCTGTACCTTTGAAGAGAAAACTTCTGACCTCTTGCTGAGCCAATGTAGCTGAGAAGTGCCTTCTTCTCTGCTTAATATGTGAGATCTCAAGGATGTTGGATGGAAGCAAATGGAGATGACTCCTTCCTACTGCAACCCTCTATGCATTTCCTGCCCTTTTCCTCCCTGGGGGATACTCCTGTGCCTCTTCCGTTCTCTCTCATGCTAGCAATAAGAGATACTAGGCTCTTCAGATGTAGAGAGAGGGTATAACAGGCCTAAATGTCCTCTGGCTTGCTTTGGATCAGACTAAGAACTAACTAAATATTGAGACTAGTTCCATTTGCAATGCTGCTTCACTTGAAGGCTGAGTGACTATAGATGGACCCACTAGAGGGGAGAAATTGATTACAGGAAAACTGCCTTTCACTATGGCCTAATTACTCCTGACTGTGCCTCAGACGTGATCGAGTTTGTCCCCTCCTCCTCAGACAAAATCTCTTATTTGGTGCTCCATGTTTCACCACACATCATTATAGAGGAGGAAAAGATGGGAGATTCACTTATGTGTCCTATGTCTCCTAGAAAGGGGAGGATGGGAAGCTACTGGATGCTGTCTTGTGCTGAGAGAACCAGTGGCTCTACCTCTGCCCGCTCTCTGGTTTTGCCTAAAGACAGAGTCCTCAGCCATCTGATGCCTCCTGCTAGGAAGGTCTGCCAGAGGACACTAGCTGGAGTCAACCAGTTCCTCCACCTGCTTTGCCTGCATTTTCTTTTCAGACATGCCTCAAGCTTCTTGTTATGGGGCAAAGCTATGGGGCATCCACCACTTTTGAGGATGTAAAAGCAAGAGCATAATCAATATCTGCAAGCTACTTCTCCTTCACTCTCTGCAGTCAACACTGCTCAAATAATTCTGGCAGGAGAAAAATTAGTGGGAAAAGTGAAACACAAAGACCTTCTGCTTCCTCCACTTGCTTGCCTTGATCTGTGCAGAAGGAGAGAGGAGAAAACACGGAACCTTCTCAAGCCAGTCACAACTGAAGCAAACTACTTCATGCTTTTCTGAATCTCTAGGAGTCTGGCCCCAGAGAATAAAAGTACTGCTCTCCTGTTTGCTCTCTCCTGCTTTCACTCTTCTCTATTTTCCCCCCACTCCCCACCTAAAACAGAGACAAATGGAAAGCCTTCTTCTGCAGAAGGGAGAGCTAAGACTGAGGAAGAGGAATTAAGTCTTCACCTCCTTCCAAGCTACTTGGTGTCATCATCCTGCTCACTCTGGAGCTCACCTTCTCCCCCATTCCTTAAAACATTAAGTGTGGGCCTCTGCCACCATAATGCTGCCAATACTGATGTTTTGTTTCCATTTCAGAAATACAAAATCATTTCAAATAAAAATCCTCTTTGTCAAATTGCAAGCAGAATTTGGGTTTTATGTCAATGCATTTCTTCCCCAAGCCCACAATCTTTTTGTGTCGGTTATAATGGCTTCCATCCCCATAAGGAAGTGCAGAATCCTGACAACAACAACAATTAAAATTTGGTATAGATCAGGCAGGCTTTCATTAATGGCTTCCTTTCCAACTTGCCTGTTAGTTACATCAACTTCCTTCAATCATAGAAGTAAACATTTTTCTTGTAAGCAACTTAACAAGAAAATTAGTCACTACATTCTATTGTTTTCATTGGGATATAAAATCTGTAACTTTCTGTAACTGAAAGGTAACTTTCAGAAGTGCTGTCTCTAAGATTCTGCTCTGCAAGTTTACAGTGCTTACAAGAATAGGTTATTCCTAAGGTCCCAAACATAATAGAAAAAGACCTTCTGATCAGGGCAGTTTGATCTATGCTCTTATACTTCTCTGTGCGATTTCTTTCAAATTCCAATTGTGCAGTTATGCATGTTTTAGAGATATTCCTTTTGAAAGGTTAACAAATGAGAAACTAAATCAACCATATAAATAACAGCTAAAAGAACAGTTTCCAAAATGTGTTGCTATCATGCCATTTCCAATTTGATATTCAGACAGATAAAGCTAAAGGCCACCAAGCAGGGGTGGATTAAGTAATTCTGCTTTTTTATTACTCATTCTTATATGAAATCTCTTAAATATTGCTAATGAATCCCGTTATCCTACGCAGCCCCGTAGCGTGTCCTTCCAAGGCTGGTTCAGTTACATTTCAATGTCTGGCAATTTACCCTAGGCTCCTATTAAGTGAATTATCACGGCTACTAAATCATCTCTGCAGGGGCTTTTCTCTAATCCCATCAAGACACTTACACTCCCTTTCTTCCCTCCTAGCAGCATAATGAATTATTATTTCATGGGGAGCTGTTAAAGAGGCCCCTTTGGTGGAGTTTAATGTTCAACACTGGCAAGGGGGTGGGGAGGTGGCTCTGTTAGGAAAAAGCTGTGGTAGATCCTTCAGCCTGGGGCTGCCAAGTCTCCCAAGGGGGAACAAAGGCCAGCAGCTCCTCTCCCGCCACCCCCCCCCTCCGCCCACAGGCCTCCCCTGGGACTGAAGTGGACTTTTCCCCTTGGCCAAAGGAAGAAGGCTGCTCATCCCCCCACCCCCTTTCTCTTCCCTGTCCCTGCCCTCTGGTTACCCTCACTGGCAAGAAAGCCAACGAGAGGAGGAATATAAATGTTTTCCTTAACCAGAGGAAGCACAGCGCTCACAAACCACTTGCGGAATCCATTAGGCTAATTTATTAAATACAATTTGCCTTGTGCGGCTGAGTTGAGCAATGATAAAAAACATAAATAAGGGAGGAAAACAGCAGCACACAGCCACAGACGGGGTGCCTGGGCATTGCGGTCCCTCAGAACCAGGGCTGCTTTCCCGAGTTTTCTTCAGGATGGAGTTGGGGTTGGGGTCAGATAATGAAAGAGAAGTCCTTGTTAGGTTCAGTTAGGAACAAATGTATGGATCCATTTATTTTGCCTTGTATGCTTCTTTTCTGGATAACGCTTGAGTTCTTTATCTCAACCTAGGTTTTACATAAGTGTTTATAAAGGCTTTAATTATGAATTGATAGTTACAGGTTGGGTGAAGAGACCTAAAGGGAAAGGAAAACCATTGCAGATTTGCCAGAGTATGAATTTAGGCAGCCTAATATATTTAATGTTTTAAATAGGTTGAATGTGAATAGAACAATTTTTCATTTCCTTAATTTAAAAAAATGCTTAGGACTTTTCAATTATCTCAGAGCTTTTATATTTACTGGACAAAATACAGGAACCGGGGTGCTAACTGATCTCCTATGAGATGTTTGCAAGCAGTGCTCACAAGCTTTTTCTTCAACCTGCACAACTGAAGATTTAAAAAAAAAAATTAAAGCTGAACGTTTAATTATTCCTTTGGAATCATAGCTCCCAACGACCTGCTGCTACAGCTCTTGTTACACTACATAAAATATACAAACATGTGAAAGGAATGGAGCTTTAATCTGGAATTTAAGTGGAAGAAAAGATATAGTTCAGGATAAAAACACAAGCAACAGGGCAGCCCTTGTCAGAGCATTTTTGTATCAGAGCACTATAACAGGATAAAATCTACCACTGCTGGATTGGCAAAGCGGAAGTAAGGAAAGAATATACTGTATTCACTGCCTTCCTGTTCTGTTTTACGGTTTTGGTGAGGAGGGAAGTTGTGGAGGGGAAAGACCCATCTTGATGGCAGGGAATAAATTTAAGTCAGCTTAAAAGCTGGTTTAAATGTACACGGTGTTGGGAGCAGGATAAAACACCTCCCATCTTGCTACCCATGCAACCTTATCTCAACTCCCCAGACCTCTTCTGGTTACTGAGAAACTAGCTTCGGGTTAGGGGTTGGAAAATGTTTTCCTAAAAACCTAACCTGATTACTCCCTCCAAGTTTGGAGCCATCCGTCTAAATTCTGATTTGTGGGGAAACCAAAACTTCTTATGGGGCTTGGAACTTTATTCTGGGGAACACAAGATTTCAGACTAAATATAAATAATTTCTTAAAATAATACTGCAGATTGACCAAGACTTTACATTTGTCCCTAACATGAATATTTGTCTGCAGAGAATTTCAGTGCAGCCATTCTGTCATAATCCAAACTGCATAATTTTTTAAAGGAGATTATATCCTTCTCAAACTGATTAACAATAACCTTGATTGCACTTTGTTGTCCCAACAGGGGATAGCATGTAGGTTTGTATTCATGTCTAAGTTAAATAGCATTCAAACTGTGTCTCACTCTTTATGCGGCACCTTATTTTGTTTTCATGTGTCATCATTTTTTAATTTGTACCTATCCTAGGACCTCAAAAATTAAAAGTGGTCCTGGTCCCTCTGGATATCTCAGAGGACCTGCCATCACATATGTGGTTACAAATTTATATTCTATCATAGCATAAAGAATAAGGAATGCCCCCCTGCATGTGCAGTTTAAAAATTGAGAAAGATTCTGTGGTATATATGAAGAGAGAATTATCAGGAATAAAACAACCGATGGATGTGTAAGCATTATTTTCATGTGAAGAGTAGTTCCAAAAAAGTGCTTTCTTGCAATTAGAAATGAAAAAAGAGAATCAACTGTGGGGAGCACCGGAATATTCTGTTTCCCTCTGGATGAATTGCGTTTCCTCTGGACTGCGTCATTCCAGTGAGATGATTTGGGTGGGTTCCTGAAGTAAATCCGCCAAACTGGAAGGAGTTTGTCCAAGCGTGCTCACATCGTTCTATGGCCATATTCCACCAACTCAAAGGTGCATGCAGTAATCTGATGCACATTTGGGATTTTAAAATTAATATTTAAATATTACTTAAAGTAAAATAAATAGCAAGTTCTTAAACTTAAGCAAGTTCAACCTGCTCTGAGGTTGAAGCCAGAACAAATAGTCTTCCTGGCCATGCCTGTGATTGGCTTGGCACAGTACTTATTGTTAACTTATATATTTACTTGAGAATTTAAAAAAATGTATCAGGTACATGCTCTGTAATTTCTGTAGCACATGCTTTTATTGGGGTCTGATTGTGGGTACTTCTAATTTCTGTGGTATTTTGGATTGTTGTACCTGCTTGAGGAAATCTCTTCCTTAGCACCCACAGTCTTGCCTTCTGGGCATCAGATATACATCCGTTGTATATTTATGTTGTAAATGTTTTAAGCACTGTTCTTTTATTGTTGTCAACTGTTGTTTTATTGTTGGTTTATTAAGTCTATGATCTGAGGTAAATCACCTCATAAATTATTCATTGGTAGGGCTAAATACAGCAAATAAAATAAATCTTCACTTATTTCTAAATAATTATTAAACATATAGGAGTTCCATTCTCTATTCAATTATATCTTATCAAAGGAATGAGGACAGAAATTGTCCTCACTATGGAATAATGTACTTTGTGTCACAAATAGCCTGAGTGGAGAATAGCTGAAATAGAAACATTAAATTTCAAATTTACCATATTTCAGTAATTATCCTATAACTATTTATAGTACTTTTTTCTTTTAAAAGCAATGCAGCATTAAGCGATGTGTATGGTTTTCAGCTTAACAGGCCATGATTTGAATTCTAACATATCAAAAGGATACCAAGTTAAGGAAAGGGGGTCTAGACGCCTGGATTCTGACTGGGATTTGATTTTGAATTTGGAAGATACTTGAAGAGTTTGTCAATCGATGAATGGTAGATAATATTTTATCAGTGTGGGAGGAAAGGCTGACAGTTTGCCAGATGTGGAAATGCAGTAGAGCAGGATCTGATACAGTACTGCCCTTGCTTTGCTCTCTCTCTTCTGCATGTTACCAGCAGGCAGAAAAAAATCAGTCAGTCATGTCTCGGGAGCAGGAATGAGGCAGGTCTGGCTGCATATTCTGCTTATCATTTCTAGATTCCTTCCTATGTTTCCCTTTCTGTATCCCAATCTGTCTGGACCCAAGCTGAATAAACTTTTTTCAGGGAATTATATTACCCCCCCCCCCTCCATTGAATAAAAATGGCATTGACTGGTGGGGCCCAGTTATGGCAGTGCTATTTTTCAGCACTGACCAATTCTTAAAGATCCCTGATGATTATAGCTTTGCAATTATCATCCTCGTATATAAAAAAGGGTCAAAGTGGATCAGCCTACTTAGTGTAACAATAAACTTTACACAAGACATCTTTTCTGGAAGCTTTGGGACTAGCTGGATAGAGAGACCATCCCATTGAAAGGGCAGGCTGACTTTAGGGCAGGTTGATCCATAACTGGTCAATGTTGAATTTTACAGCACTTGGCTGAAAATTATAGGTGCTAAACCTCAACAAGCTCTTTTTTCTGCCTGTGTTGATTTCAAATCAGCTCTTGATTCTGCCCAAGGGTTAGATCAATGTTTTTCAAAGTTGGCATATGTGTGGACTTAAAATGTGTGGACTTCAGTGCCCAGAATTGCTGGCTGGGGAATTCTGGTAGTTGAAGTCCACACATCTTAAAGTTGCCAACTTTGAAAAACAATGGGTTAATATTATGGAGGAAGCTGGAAGCATCTATAATAGACCATCTGCTACTTGCTCTTACTTAGGGCCTGTACAAAAATATCTGCATGAGGGTTCATTGAATTCTCAGAGCTATCACACAGGCCCATTTTTTTCAAACAAAGCATTAAACCTTAGTCCACCTTTTGTTTAACTTCTACGCCAGCTCATTGGTCCAAGCAGTTTCTGTTTGTAGCTCTCCTCCCCCCCATAATAATACCTAATAGACAGATTCCTGCCTTGTTATATATGTGGATGATATGGCCATTCTTTCATTCTTAGCTGTAGGACTGAGCCTTCCTAGAATTTGCTTCCTGGTATTCTGAAGAAAAGCTCATTATAAATGTTTTGAAGGCCAAAGTTAAGAATACCCGCTTACAGACAACCCATAGTTAAGAATGGAGCCTACTGTAGCAAAATTTGAGTTAAATACACAATGGCTCAAGTTCATTACACAATGCTACTAATACAGTATTATACAATAAAAATATTCCAGCTTACATACAAATTTGACTTAAACACAGACCTTGGGAACGGACTGGGGACCACCTGTAATTAAATATGGCTGGTAGATCAGTGGATGTAAAGTAGAACAATGTTTAGATGTATGGGTGTCACCTTCTAGGCTTCCTTTTATTCATGATATTAGATTGCATGGAGTCCTCCCAGAGGCGTGTAACCATGATTCTTAAATCCTTTTCCAAAGTGGGAGTTTGTATAACCCAGTGTTGTCCATTCTGGGAGTTGAAGTCCACTCATCTTAAAGTGGCCAAGTTTGGACAACACTGGTATAACCCCTCTGCAGTTTGGGTTTTTCAGGGTACGACAGTTGCCAAGATGCTATACAGTACAAAGACCTCTATCTGCTAGGACCTCTCTCTTCTGGAAGCAGTTCAATCTAAATTCTTGACAGCTATTTTTGGCATTTCTTGGTGTGCATGCCAGTCTTTGATTGAAGGGAGGTGTTAGTTCAGTAAAAGCATGATTTTGGATAGTTATTATCACCTACTCAGATTAACATTATTCCTCAAGGATTTAGATCCACTGATACCATGAGATAGTTTGCACTCAACTTGGAAGGTTATCTTGGAGGCAAAATTACAAAATATTGGTCTGTTGATAACATTCTGCATTCTTTGGATCTTACACAAACTAAAAAAGTTGTCAAACAGCAAACAATAGATATCTATTTGAAAGAGAGATAATGCTAGGAACTTTACTTCCTTTGAAAGAAGAACCTTGTTTTCCTCCTTTTGTCCCAACAAAATATTTATAAAATCTTCTCAGTGCAAAATACCAAATGGCCTTTAGCTTAAGTCATTTTAACACACTGCCTTCAGAATTGCTAAAAGGAAGAAATCAATGTATCCAATTTACAAAAAGGCTATCCCTACCATTCAGGAGCTGTTGAAACTGTGGATCATCTATTGTTGTACTGCTGATTTTATGATGAAATTTATCACCATACTGAACTCCACTTCTAAATCAGTTTGTATATTCCGAATTTGTATATTTAGGAAACAGATAGTGAAACAAGGCAATTATTACTCAACCTGACTAGAAACAAAGGATGTAATTTCACAGTTCTGTCTAAAATTTGATGTTTTATATTACTCTATTTTAAAACTGAGCATGTTCTTCTTTTATACTTTTACAAAGTAGTGTTATAATGTTGTGATTAGTCTTAAGTAATTAATCTTTTTGCATTCTAGTACAGTGGTACCTCGGGTTACGAGCGCCCCTCCTTACGAATTTTTCGGGATACGACCAGCTCCGACCCCAAAAATTTACCTCGCCGTGCGACCTCCCCCCTGCACTATGAACCGGATCCGCGGCCATTTGCCCTGCTGCCCCGTGGTCGCGGCTTCCTGTGGGTGAGATCGCGGTAGCAAGGAGACGTTCGGTGAGGCTTGTGGTGTGTTTTGTGGCATTTGGAAGGTTTTTGGTGTGCTTGTCAGCATGGCTCCAAAGAAAATGCAGAGCAGGCTTGGCAAGAATAAGGCTTTGAAGAAAAAAGTGGGGAAATTTGCCTCGTGGTGCGACCAAATTCGGAGGGCGGAACAGATTAACCGTATTTACATTGAACCTTATGGGAAAATTTACCTCACGTTGCGACCAACTCAAGTTGCAATCAGAGTCACGGAACGGATTAAGTTCGTAACCCAAGGTACCACTGTACTTGTATTTTATTGCTCTATATTATTTTTACTTCTTCCCCTAATTTAAGGGGAATTTTTTTAAATGTATTTCCACTTGAGTTCTGTACATTTTATTACATAATTGTATATCTTTCTGGTCAGCAACTGTAATAAATATGTTCTGTTTTTAAAAAAAATAAATCAATCACAAAGGGAGCCATCTCAAGTACCATTTTTACTTGGAATTCCCTTCCTTTCCCTTTTATAGGCAATAAATGTTGATTCCCATGTGCTCTGTTTAGAAGGTAATGTGGAAGGGGAGGATACTTGGTCCAGTAATTTCAGTATTACACTATTTCACTATTACACCATTTAACTGTTGCATTGTTTCACTATTACTCCATTTTATGTCACACCAAGCACTGGTAGGCAGGATATTTTGGTGTTCCCTGTCTGCTACGTTCAACTCTTTATGGAAGCAACAGCAGAATGATGGCATATGAAGCTGATTGGATGAGGAGGGGGCATATCAGTCTGAAATGGTGAATAAGTACAGCTTTGATCTTATCCATTATTCATCACCCCTTTTCACCTCTGATGTGACAGGAGGGGAATGAAACACATTTTTCAGATTTTGCAGCTATCATTGGATGCTATTGGCTTAAGAGGGAAAACACTACTTTAGCATCAATACAAGTAAGGGTGACTTAAGCATGGAACTCAGTAGAAAAAAGGGCATTTTAATACAGTGGTTAGATGCATATGGGGAAAGTGCCTTAGAGTATTGTAGAGATAATCTCTTTTTACTATTTATATAGGGGAGAAGGAAAGAGTATCTTAGCAGTAAGGCTCACTGAGAGCTACCCATGGGCTTACTTTTCTGCTTAACCTAAAGTCCTCTGTGTTGTCCTGTTTGTTGAGCCCTGGGAGTCACAGATAATCATAGAAAGGGAAAGTGATACTTAATATTTTATCCAAACTCTCTGCTTTGAACTTCATCAGCATTCTACGCATGTGTTTTCTCACAAACATGGGGCAGAGAAAATACCATTCTAATCTATCACAGTGTACATTACCATATATGAAGACAGACATGAAAACTTCTTTGATTCCCCACTTTCAAACCTTTTGGTGTACCCCGGCAATTTAATATCCTTGAACTAAAAAAAAAAAAAAACTTATAAAATTGATTGAGAACTATTGCAGGATAAACACTGCATTCTGTCCAAGAATCCCCTCTAGAAAGAGTTGTTGATTTAAAAAAAAAAATTATTGACAGCATTGATTATAATGAAGCTCCTAAGTGGATGTGCTTAGAGTCCCTATAACATTATAAAGTATGGGAAGATGATGACATTGGATGCATACTTGAAAAGACTGGAACGAATACCCTTATTAGTGGTGCTGCAAAGTAACACTGTCTCCCTTTCTTTATATAAAATAGTCCTATTTCCAGTTTCATCACTAGCTTGTTAAGTAATTTGCAAAAAGCTAACAAAGTCTGGCTACATCCTCATAGTGACTGTTTAAACCCATTACTTTTTCTTTTAATCAAATCGCTGTTGTGTCAAAATATACCATTCTTGCCATGAATCTCGCTGGCTTGTTACAGTTCACCGGTTGACCTTGAAAATGTTTGCTCTCCTAAGCTGCTTCTCTCCAGCCTCCAGCTAAATTGTTCAAGACCAGGACTGATCATATTTCTATACACATAGAATGCTGATTAACATAAGCAAAACAGCTACCATAACAGCAACAAAGAAACATTCAACATTTTTAAGATAATACCCTTGAGAATGCATTGCATGTATGCTATTTGATCTACTATTAACATTACCAAACCCGGTATTTATATCCATATGTTGAGATCTATTCCTAGAGGAAGAAATACAAATGCTAAAAAACCCCAAACTCTTCCTACCATCCTTGCGTAAGTGATGAATTCCTACTTCCTTCCATTTTAATGCTACTATGAAATATCAAAATCCATTGCTAACCAAGAAAGGGCGATGCAGTAGTGTTTGAAGAAGCATCCACTTACTAATATAAGGCATTTACGCAGGATCGTAAATGGAAAGTTAAGTGCCAGAGGCTATTTTCATGGTTTAATGTATTAAGTAAATAAAAATGTATCTAAGATGTGGCCACACAATTAGTTTTGAGTTATTTATCTGGAGTTTATATGGTTTAGAAAAACTCCATCTTCTTGGCTGATGCTGTCCTAATGCATTTAACTTCAGCCATCAGCTATGATTAAACACCTGCTGTTGTGGGGAAACAAAGCACGCTAATCCAATATGTATTTCTGACATCTTAAATATCACCCAGTCCCCTGACATCAGGCACAGCTTTTCAGCGGGATGGAATTCCAGAGCATATTTTTCTAATTTATGGATGGACAATAAATCAAAATTAAGCCTTGGGCAATGAAATATACATCAGTGCAGTATGAACTGACTGCAAACTAGAGCACGGAATAGCGGAGGGGGGAAAGGGAAGTATTAATGGAATCCTGGGCTGCAAAACACTAAAGTGAAAATGAAAGATGTTCCTTGTGTTTTATCTGTTCCAAATGAAAAGGCCAGCAGCAACAACAACAACAACAAAAGATGAAGAAGTAAAGTTCTGGCTGGTAGTGAGTTACTTGGATAGCAATTTATCTCCCTATGCCCTTCTTCCTATCATTTGCAATATGCTTCAGTCAAGTGTCAGGCAAATTCACCTCCCCATATTCCAAAGCTGTTCAGAGCAACATAATGTTCAGAGCATATAATGTCCAGCCTCAAAGTTACATTGTATTGGTTAACTTAGGAGACACTAGGGTGCTTCCAGAAAGGCATCAAGCATAAACAGGCAATAGCCTGCTGCTATTTCTTCTTTGCTCCTTACAGAATTGCTGTGGGAAAAAAAGATGGAGGATGCAGTGGAAAAATAGGGTGAGGGTTCCAAAGGAAGCTACTGATGTCCCAACCTTGATAATTCCATCAGTGAGGCAGGCAATAATATAGGGAAGCAACTATGAGGAACTCACTAGCCCCAATCCAGCTCTACTTTTATGTAGTACAACTTCTGCCCCAGAAGAAGATGCTTGCTCCATCTCTATCAGAAGGCCTTTCAACAAGATGACAGTGTTCCTGATCTGCCCATTTATTTTATTTATAGATCACAACCACCACTTAACAGGTGCCAGGGTGATGTATAATAAAAATATCACAACATAGCCATACATCAAGAACATTAAGAACAATCCTTATATAATAAAATAGAGCAGAAGCAGAACAATTACACAGCATTAATTAACCATCCTGCCAAACAACAACAATTGGATTCTCCTCTTCTCATTGAAGGTGCCCATACAATCTGAGGGGCTTTCTTGGAGAAGTCAGGAACTTTCCAGAATAGATTTGGGGTACAGGTAAGGATGGGAAAGACATTTGTGTGAACAGAAGTCTATCAAATACCATGTTGGAGTTTGAATACCAGCTCCATACCAAAAAAAAAAAAAAAGCTTTTAGCTTTTGCACTAAAGTTTCTGCTCCTAAATTCGGGTGCAAACTACAACTCTGACAGAAATGCATGAGAATTGTAAATTAGTGTGAAAGCTAGTATGCAAAGACAGTATCTTAGAAATTATTACCTGGTCTTCAACAATTTAGAAAGTGGATGCTTTGAAATTGGTTTTCATATTTCACCATTAACCAGCTAGTACAGCCCAACTGGGATTAACAGGTAGGCCCATCCAGGGAGACAGAAATAGCTGAAAAGCTATTTTTCTTAGATTTAAAATCCTATGCTACATTTGAAACTTTAACACATCCAAGGTGTTTCTGCTGAAGTTCCTGGTGCTAGCTATTACCTCAGAAAATTACTTAGTGGTCATTAGTCTTGCTTTAATTAGTGGTTTATTTCTTATGTAAAATACTTACTTTACAATTCAACTTTAGGAGCATTCCTTGCTGTAAAATTCATTCCTCTGATTATGACAACCACACAGTTATCTGAGAGTGTCATTATTTATTTATTTATTTATCTATCTATCAAATTTATATAGCCGCCCATCTCACAAGAAGTAACTCTGGGTGGCACACAGCAAAAAATATAAAACAATAAACATGTCAAACATAGTCATGTTAAAAACACACACACAAGAGACTAGATCAGCAAGGGAGCCACCTCAAGATCTCACTGGTCCCCTGAGACCCCCAGGCCTGAAGACAAAGCCACTTCTTGAGGGACTTCTGGAAAAGAAGGAGGGATGGTGCTGACCTCACTTCGGGGGGTGGGGGGGAGAATGTTCCATAAGGTGGGCACCATGGCAGAGAAGGCCTGCCTCCTCGGGCCTGCCAAGTGTAGTTCCCTGACAGACGGGACCCGAAGCATGCCTCTCTTGCTGGATCTGATGGGATGGGCAGATATAATCAGGGAGAGGCAGTCCCTCATATAATACAGCCCCATGCCATGAAGTTCAAAACCAGCACTTTGAATTGGACCCAAAAGCAGACTGGCAACCAATGCAGCCCATGGAGGTGTGCTGTTCTAGGAGCACACAGAACTGCCTGCGCCGCTGCATTTTGAACAAGCTGAAACTTCTGAATATTCTTCAAGAGCAGTCCCATGTAGAGTGTATTACAGTAGTACAATTGGGAGGTGACAAGGGCATGAATGACTGTGAGCAGAGCCCCCCGATCCAGGAACAGGTGCAACTGTCGCACAACACAAAGCTATGCAAAGGCCTTCCTAGCCATGACCACTACCTGTCTTTGAGCAGGAGTCGTAAGTCCAGGAGGACCCCCAGATTTTTCACTAGGTCTGTCTGGGGCTGTACAACCCCATCCAGCACCAAAGATGGAATAGTCCTGGAACTGACAGGCCCCAAAACCCAAAGCCGCTCAGTCTTGCCAGCGTTCAGCTGAACCTGTTGTTCCCCATCCAGACCTCACAGCCTCCAGACACCAGGATAAGATGACCATAGCATCACTTAATTCGCCAGGGACAAAGATGTATAATTGGGTATCATCAGCATACTGATAATACCTCACCCCATGGCGATGGATGATCTCACCAGCAGCCTCATGTAAATGTTGAATAGGAGTGGAGAGAGCACTGAACCCTGAGGCACCCCACATATATTCTACCTCCCTTCAAATCAAGGAGTATTTTCAAAATTACTGACTTACACTAATTGCATAGCAGTAAAGGTATTATTCTAATGCCACAAATTTCTTATATTCTTTGTTATAATATTGTACTGTATTAACGATGACATGTATCTTTCTGATATATTGTAATTATGCTTTGGGGGCTAAGGTCTGAATGTTTTCTGTACCCAAGAACTAACTTTCATTGTAAATTTTTGTTGTTGTTGTTGTTGTTCATTTTGTCTGTGGTTGAGCAAAACTATTTCTTAGGGCAATACTTTACAATGAATTCTAATGAGGAAAAAAAAAGGTCTGCAGGAAAAATTGAAACTAAAAATTCAGAAATGTTTAGATTTGTTTGGTTTACGACTAATAACTAGCTGCAGCTGGAATTTGGGGAAACAGAATACTTTAGACATGAACAGTTTTTTCTTTAATAAACAAATGGGGATATTTAATAGCACCAGTGAGAGCCAGTTTGGTGTAGTGATTAAGGCACCAGGCTACAAGTTTAATAATAAATAAATAAATCCCACTTTCGGCACGAAGCCAACTTGGTGACCTTGGGCCAGTCACTTTCTCTCAGCCCTAGGAAGGAGGCAATGGCAAATCACTTCCAAACTCTTGCCAAGAAAACTGCAGGGACTTCTCCAGGCAGTCGCCAGGAGTCAACACTGACTTGAAGCCACACACGTGCACAAAAAAATAGCACCAAGGCTAGCCACAATGGAAAGACCAAAACAAGAGTTTGGCATAAAGGGAGAAGCAGGGCTTCTAATAATCCCAGGTTCTAAACATGTTTCTAAGCAAGTATTTATATTTCACTACAAGCGTGATCTACATCCACAGGACAATGAGGGGTCACATTTTAAAATACTTGCGAGTAAACAAGACTGTCTGCAATTAGAAGATAAGCATGAATTGAAAGAAGACTACAAGCTTTTCCCCAGTATGTAAATTTTTACTTGCATGGGCATTTTTAAATAATAATATTTTCTATACAGGGCACTAAAATGGCACTCATATCTGGATGGAAATTGTATAGTCCACTACCTTGAGATTCTATCACCTTTGCAGTGAGAGATTGCAAGAATTCTCAGTAGATACAAGCCTTAATGGCTGACTGCAGAAGGGCTGTCTTTAACCCTATAAAGCCTAAAAGCCTTTGGGGCAGGCCACCTGATGGAGCCTCATGTCCCATATTTACCTAAGATCGTCATTTGAAGACCTTCTGCTAATGCTCCTGCCGAACAAGGTAAGGATGAGGCTGCAGCATCAAGAGAAAGGGCTTTTCATTGGCAAGGCCCCATTTCTGGAATGTTTTCCTCCAAAAAGTTCACCTAACATATATATTGCAAAGCTTGGGCTCCAGATGAAATTTTAATTTTTAAAAAAAATTAATATTTCCAGAGCATCACACTCTTTACCGCTCCTATTATTAGTGTGGCTATATTTGCAGCAGTATTTGTTACTTCTGTTGCTACTGTTGCTTTTACAAGTAGTCCTTGTTTAACCACCACAATTGGGACTGGCAACTTGGTCATTAAGTGAAGTGGTCGCTAAGTGAAACTGTGACTGTGCTTATGATCTTACTTCAACATTCTTTGCTGTAGAGACCTGTGGAGGTGTAAATGTGAGGATTGGTCATAAAGTTACTTTTTCATCACCATCATGACTGCAAATGGTCACTAAACAAGGCAGTCACTAAATGAGGACTACTTGTATCTTGTTTATTTCCAACAGCATCCACAGGATCCTGCTGCCTTTGCCACAATGACAAAAGCAGCATTGCAGCACTGTGTCATAAGCTCCACCCCTTGGGGGCATGCATGCAACATTGCAATGCACATCGAAAAGGTGCGGGCTTGTACTGCAATGGCACAACACTACTTTTGTCAGTCTAACTCCCTTGTCTATTTCTGCAGACATTGCTGCTTATTGTGCTGTATTCTCTGTTGCCTTTTCAAAGATAAGTACAATTTTTAATGGGCTTATTAACTGTTCAGAGGACTGCTGGTTTTTGAGCAGTCAAGAAATACAGTAAGTAGGTAAAAATGAATGACACAGTATTCTTTCCTATAATGGACTAACAGGTGAGAGACTATACCAAATGGTAGGAGAAGGAGGAGTGATACTTTGCATTAATGCCACTGTTGATCAAATCTGTATGGTGTCTTCTGTAAAAGCAAGTCCTAGTCAGTCATTTCTTTTCCTCCCCCACTCCAAACACCTAGAGCCTCTTCCTTCTCTTCTCCCTTTGCCACTGTTTTCCTTCCTTCTCTTAGCTGCTGGGTGGAGGGAGCTGGAATAGAAGAAACCATGGACAACCGTTTTGTAACACAGAGCAGGATGTGGGAGATCCTTATTCCTCCCTTTAAATTCTTTCATGGTTAAAAAGCAGCTGAGAGCCTTGGATTGCTGCTGTCTGACAGAAAGAGGGAAATGTCTGGATTTTTTTGGACTCCTCATGTAACAGTTTTGAAGGGTTTTAAAAAAACCAAAGCACAAGAATTGTGGGGCTCTGGAAGGAAAATTCTGTTTAAATTCGGGTCGTTCTGTAGAATGGCTCCTGAAATGTTGTGCAAGTTTCAGTCTGCACTCAGCCATGAAGTTCACTGAGTGACCTTGGGCCAATTTGATAATTTATTGAAGGAGCTTTTATCCACCCTTCCATTTGCAAAGCATGTGTGGCATGCACACACTCACACAGAGCTTGAAGTAAGAATTAAAAGTAAGCAAGATGCAGTCTTCCCTGATCTGACACCCTCCAGGGATGTTGGGATTATGTTTCCCACAATCCCCAGCCAGTGTGGTTGTGCTGGTTACCAACTGAGGTAGCTGAAGTCCAACAGAACCAAAGAAACAAGTTGGAGTAGAATGCCATTCATGACAAGAGACGTAACAAAGGAGTTTGGAAAGGAGGATCTGCAGTGGAAGAAATGTCACTGCTTCAGTCCTGGGAAGCTGGAAAATTCTGCTTTCTTATATTTTTCCTCTCATCAGCACTAATGGAAAGGAGAATAAATATGCTAGTTACTTGCCTTTATCAAAATCATGTAAGGAGGACTCTCAGCATAACAAGAATTCCCTCCATCTGCCTCAACCTGCTTTTTTATGTTAAAAAAACAGTATACGTCCTATATTTATTCTAGTGTTACCAACATTTTCATTTACTTACACAGGGGTAAATCCTATGTAAATAAGCAGCTACAGAAATTGCATTACCTTTTCAAGGAAGCTGGTTTTATTAACAGGCTGGTAATGGGCAATGAAAGAAGCCTTTTGCATTAGAAAAAGAAAAAATGGAAAAATATTTACAATGAGTAAGGGACTCAGGCAGGGCTGTATGATGGCACCTCAAACTTTTCTAGTCTACTCTTCCTCTAGACCTGAGAATGTTCCTACCTAGAGTCAGTCACCATAACTTAATATCTAATATTTAGGGTTTCTTCAGGATTTCTAGCTGAGGTATTTTTTAAAACTTTCCTCAAGTGCATAATATAAGCATAACGTTTTTTTATACTAGATACACCTTCTCATAATTCACAGTTTTTGAGAAAGATAAACAATATTTCATGGAAAAGTCTTCGGTCTTTTTAAATAGATATTTTATATTTTCAAGTTAATAGTTTGGAGGATAATAGAAACAGATTACTGAGAAGTCATTACTGAGAATTTTACCATCTAATGCACATATAACCTTTAATGCTAGGCCTCCCGCTTTTGTCTCTTGCAAAAAATAAGGTTACTGTTTTTCTAATTCATTTCCTAGTTGATTTTGAAAGTCCTTCTAATTTGTTGTGATGGTGTTCTTGAACCTACTTTATTCTTACGAAGTGGCAGGAAGTTGCTGCTTTTCTGTTTCACCTCTATCCTTTAGTCTGCAGCAATTCTGGCTGCCTATGGGCTTATTGTCACATCCAAGTAACTGCCACACAAAAAAGGATGTAGCCTTTGCCTCATCCCCAGTCAGCTGCAGAGGCACCTTAATTCATATTTACCTCTCCCAATTTTAAAGTAATCTTTTCCATCATCTCCCAATAAAAGTCTTCGTGTACAAATGCTCTATGACACCTCATTCACAGGTTAATTTCTAGCTTTTGTTGCACTCCCATTGGCTGATTGAGGCTACTGTGGGCACACATCCTTACCTCCAGTCCCTCTATTACCTTTTTGGCTTGGGCCAACCCCCCCCCCAACATCTGGTTTCCATGGAGGCATCTGCCCATATATGCCTGACCTACACTTCACGAAATCCTATTTAAGCATTACCTGTCATTATACACACTACTATACCAATCTTCTGAAGGACCACTAGACATGTTATTAAAGATGTGCTCAGTGGCCTTTCAAAAGACTATAGAGCTATCTGTAAAACAAATTCTTCCATCTAATTGAAACTGGGAAAAGACATGCATCACTGGCTTTGTTCCAAATGACTCCATTTCACCCTGCAACCCTCCTCCATCCCACTGATCTGAGCTATATCTAGATATAGGTCTACCAGTGTCTGTCCAAATATAATCCAGCTGACAGGTCAGTGGGGTAGAGAAGGATTGTGGGCTGAAGTGAAATCTCTCTCAATGCACCTTTCTTTCAATCCACTATATTCAAAAAGAGCTTGAGTGATTATTTATTGGCACAAAGCATTTCTGCACCTATCACTCAGGCAAATTTAATCACCCACCCAAGCCCACCCATATTTTAAGAACAGTAATTGATGGTGGTTTTCCCCATTGCCTGGTGATGGAGGGTGGGTGGGGAAACAAAGGGAAATTGTCAGCCCTTTGAGGTAGTCCAGACAAGAAGTACCAACCATGAGCACTAACATTACTTTATTGTAAGGTTACAGTAACATAATTTTGCAAGTCTGAGAGTACCTCTCCCCTCCCTTACTTTTACTCTCCTGAAGACTAAGGAGGGTCCCTTTTGATATGCTTTCTCCACCCCCACCCCTCCTTTGGACTCAAATTTTATTGATCAGACCATTGTCTAGGCTGCGGATCTTCCTCCTGTCTCTCAAGGTCATTCCCACATACCATTACAGAAATTGAGGCCCACACTAAATAGTATGTATAGGATCCCTCATAAGCCTTGTTATTGTATTGAGGTGGATTAGATCTTAGCCATTGGGGCAGCAGAAAATATGCCAGGGTATTTTTCTGCCAACTCAAGGACTGGAAGAATGTATATTACCTCTTTCCTAATCTAAAAATCCTTGTGGAGGAAATTCCCATATGATATCTTCCCTTAGGATTTCACTGAATCTTTAGAAGCTGCAGAGAGTAGAAATGACTGCACAAAGAAAGATAGGGAAGGCCTTTTTTAAAATTCTAAGAAGCCCAGGGGCATAATATCACTTCAACCTATTCCCCTACCCCCCCCTCCCCATTTTTCTCTCTGCATCTTTTGTCAGTATAATTTTTTGTCCTCATTTTTGGTATCCATTATAGTCAATGGCCCAGAAAACTGTGGGGAAATCCAAAATAATGAAATAATTTCTTGGGACTGTAATTTAATTGATTAATTTTATTGCCTTGAAAGAGAAGTATTGAACCATGAGTGGGGCCTGGAACAATTGCCCACACTGTCCTCCTTCAAAAAGTCCATAGTACAGGATACTCATACTTGGCAACTCAAATCAGTGCAAGAATCCTGTGCTAGGCTCATGAGAATTTTCTTCTTTTGGGAAAAATGTTTTTTTCACTCAGATTCATTGAGAAGAGGGAAAAAACGGCTGCCGAAGACATTTTTGCCATAGCAAATATTCTATTAATACATTTTTGCCACATTTCTAATAATACTGGTGAAATATGGTTGGAAATTATATTGTTCATTTGAATAAACTTTGAACTCCATCTAAAGCACTGAATGGGAAAGCAGAGTAAGAGCAAGTTAGATTTTTAACTCAGCAAACAATGTGTAAGATTTTCTTTTTGCAATTTAGTTTTATATTATTTTATGATATTAAAGTTGACTCTTATAATTTGCTTCTCCTCAAATTATTTATTACTATTTTAACTACTCAAGAATGACATTTGGATGGAAATGCAAGACATATAAAGAAGCTCCAATTTGTCTATTAAAGGTTTTTTTTTTATTATGTAGGAAAACTGATTCTTTCAAGAAAAAGAATTAGGTTAGGCAGAGGTGACTAATTACTAAATAGACAGAGAAGTCACTTAGTCTTGGCATAATTCTTATATCCATTGGGCAGGACTAAACCAAATGATTTCATGTCTAGAAAGCCCATAGAATAAACAAAGGAAAGATGAAAATAATGACCTTGAACCATTGTAAATCAGGTTAAGCCATTTGTATGCCATACAAATGTGCTTTCCTGCCTACACATGCTATTTGTTTTCCCTCTCCATTCCTGACCAGAGCAGAGTAGTCAAGCCAGCACAAGGTATAACAGAGTGGTTGGACACCAGAAAAGGAGTTTGACAAGGCTGTCACATCTGCTCAATATTTATATAGAAATAATCATTTGTATTGCTGTTGATGGCTTCCATAGTGGTATTAGCATTGGCAGAAGGAGATGTAATCTCAAGGATGCTGATGACAGTCGTACTGCTGAGTCTGTGGTTTCTAGCATCTGAAATCAAGAGGCTGAATCTTGGTGCTGAGAAAGATAGTTGTGAAAGAGCATACATGTTTCAATAGCATTTTTAGGTGGGAATGAACATGGTAGGAAATGTAAGAGAATTTGGCAGCCCAGATTATGTATGAACAAAGGCTGCTAAGCTTCTTTGATTGGATGAGCAGTTTGTGGTCCGTGGACTGCATGCATTTCCTTTGTACAGCCAAATTGCATTACTATGGCTTGTTGCCAGAATTCAAATGTGAGGTTTTTATTATCTTTAGTGTTTTTTTCCAGGTATGTTGATTAATTACAGTGCCTTTTGTGGATGGTTTTTAAATATTATCCCTTTTTTACAATTATTTTTACTTTAATTTCTATCCTAGTGCAACCCACTTCATATCATAGTCCTGTCTATTTTAACTCAAAGCCCCACCCTCTTTCTCATGATAACCCTGATCCAGAAAAAAATATAGACGCCAAAATGTGACTCTTGGCCATTGAAAGATTATCACCACCCAATGCTATGGCGGGCAGAAAATTGGATTGTCACAGTACTTTTTCAGTAACAGAGTTGTGAAGACCTAAGACTGTTGCATTCTGCTATGTTGTGCATACCAGCAAGGTTCAGGGAAGGATACTAACAGATTTTGATACTGATTTTTTTTATTTATCATCAGGAGAAACTTTGATGGGAGCAAGATATATTCTGAACTTCTCCGGTGTTCAGTTTAATTGAAGGTTGGGCTATCTCATTTTTAAAATGTTGTTATCCTACAAAAGAAAAGTACAAACACATTACAACATCATTAAAACTTCAACCCAGTTTCAGCACAGCCCACCACCAGAAAGAAAGAAAGGCCTAAGTTATAAATAGAACACACCAAAAATGTCGACTTTATGTAAATTTTCTTTGTCCCTTTGTCATTTCCGCGTCATATAATCATTATTTTAGCCCCAAATTATTGTGCCCCAAATCCACAATAATTATTATCTTCCTTGATTGTATATAGTGGGGATATAACCAAGAAAAACATATGCATCTATTATATAGCAATTAATACATGTCGACATAACAACCCTGTTTATGTCAACCTAAAATGCAATGACAGCAAATCATATGGGACAGGGCTGGCCTACCTGAAGGACAAGTAGATGCCCTGACAAATGAAGTGATCCAAACACAGTATTCTATTGTAGTCCATGCCCTAACCTTGCTAGATATTGAGGGACACCCAGTTGTACCTATATAGATTTTAGAACAAACTGGAGAAAGAAGACAAGAAGCTAGTAATAAGAAAAAGATAGAAGAGTTTAACTTTTTGTGGTATTAAATAAAAATAGTTGCAGTACCTCTCTGGCTGGGGCCCCTTTGGGGAATAATCTTCAAGAGCTTCAGCACTAACTACTTAATTTGCATTATGGCAAGGAACCTTTTGCTGTCTTTAAAAAAATGTTTTTCTTTGGATATGTGCCCTTGATCTTCTGGAAGGAAAAAAACAATTACATAGTATTTAGAAGCACCAGTCATTAATTAGTAAAATTGTCCTGTCTTGAACAGAGTAGTTGAATCCCTCCCACCTTCCTCAGTTTCCCAGAGATGGCCTATGTTTGTGTAACAATTTCAGCGTGATTACAACAGATCTGCATCATCCATGAAAGTTCTGCAATAGTACAGGTGAAACTCGAAAAATTAGAATATCGTGCAAATGTTCATTTATGTCAGTATGGCAACTCAAAAGGTGAAACCAATATATGAGATAGACGCATTACATGCAAAGCGAGATATGTCAAGCCTTACTTTGGTATAATTGTGATGATTATGGCGTACAGCTTATGAAAACCCCAAATTCACAATCTCAGAAAATTAGAATATTACATGACAACAATAACACAAGGATTGGAAATAGAACAATATCGGACCTCTGCAAAGTAGAAGCATGCATATGTACTCAGTACTTGGTTTGGGCCCCTTTTGCAGCAATGACTGCCGCAATGTGGCGTGGCATGGATGCTATCAGCCTGTGGCACTGCTGAGGTGTTATGGAAGACCAGGATGCTTCAATAGCGGCCTTCAGCTCCGCTGCATTGTTCGGTCTCATGTCCCTCATCTTTCTCTTGGCAATGCCCCATAGATTCTCTATGGGGTTCAGGTCAGGCGAGTTTGCTGGCCAATCAAGCACAGTAATCCCATGGTCATTGAACCAGGTTTTGGTACTTTTGGCAGTGTGGGCAGGTGCCAAGTCCTGCTGGAAAATGAAGTCAGCATCCCCATAAAGCTCGTCTGCAGAAGGAAGCATGAAGTGCTCCAAAATCTCCTGGTAGACGGCTGCGTTGACCCTGGACTTAATGAAGCACAGTGGACCAACACCAGCAGATGACATGGCTCCCCAAATCAACACAGACTGTGGAAACTTCAGACTGGACTTCAAGCATCGTGCATTGTGTGCCTCTCCATTCTTCCTCCAGACTCTGGGTCCTTGGTTCCCAAATGAGATGCAAAAGTTGCTCTCATCAGAAAAGAGGACTTTGGACCACTGGGCAACAGACCAGTTCTTTTTTTCTGTAGCCCAGGTAAGACGCTTCTGACGTTGTTTGTTGTTCAGGAGCGGCTTGACAAGAGGAATACGACATTTGAAGCCCGTGTCCAGGATCCGTCTGTGTGTGGTGGCTCTTGATGCACTAACTCCAGCCTCAGTCCACTCCTTGTGAAAGTCCCCAACACTTTTGAATGGCCTTTTCCTGACAATCCTCTCCAGGCTGCGGTCATCCCTGCTGCTTGTGCACCTTTTTCTACCACACTTTTCCCTTCCACATAACCTTCTCTTGATGTGCTTTGATACAGCACTTTGGGAACATCCAACTTCTTTTGCAATTACCTTTTGGGGCTTTCCCTCCTTATGGAGGTGTCAGTGATGGTTTTCTGCACAACTGTCTGGTCAGCAGTCTTTCCCATGCTTGTGATTCCTACTGAACCAGCCTGAGAGACCATTGAAAGGCTCAGGAACCCTTTGCAGGTGTTATGGATTCATTAGCTGATTAGAGTGGGACACTTTGAGCCTAGAATATTGAACCTTTTCACACTATTCTAATTTTCTGAGATTGTGAATTTGGGGTTTTCATAAGCTGTACGCCATAATCATCACAATTATACCAAAGTAAGGCTTGACATATCTTGCTTTGCATGTAATGCGTCTATCTCATATATTGGTTTCACCTTTTGAGTTGCCATACTGACATAAATGAACATTTGCACGATATTCTAATTTTTTGAGTTTCACCTGTACATTTGTCAGTCTTTAAGATGCTATAAAACTTTTAGTTACTTCAGCCACAGAATCTTCTGCTATAATATGTTAAGGTAATAATGTGAGTCTACTTACAGGTTTCCACTGTTAGGACATAATGTAAAATAGGGAAGAGAAATGGGTAAAGATAACCAATTCAAAGCTTGCTCAAGAGCAACAGTAGATCATTCTGCAAGAATATTGTGACTCAGTGTTAGAAAACTCAAATTGCGCTACTTCCTAATTACATCAAACTTAGACTAATTATCTAATTAAATAAGAAGTAGGTTATATATTCTTAATTTGTAATAGTCACTTCTAGAAAGACCAGTTAAACAGTTTCAAATGCATGCCAGGTACGTCATCTTCTGATTATCTTGCATTAGTTTTTAATGGTGAAATTCATCTGTTATGTGCAAGTTCTTTATTCTAATTCAAGACCCATTAATATTTGTTGGAAATGGTAATCACTAGTGCCTCACTGTCTAGATTTCAACCCAAACAGATGAAGACCAACATAAAGATGTAACTGCTGTCAAAACAAGTTAATCTTAGACTGATGACAGCAATATCTTAGGCTGCGGAAACATGACAACTGATTGAAGGACTTATCACCTGCTTCCAGAATCTTGAAAGTTTCACTCCTTCTTTATGTCTGTATTTCCTGGCAGACAAATGGAGAAAAAAAGATGATGCTGGTATTCACCAGGGAAATTACAATCTTCTTTGGTGTGGAAATTTTGACATTCTGTGTGAAAACGGACTGCAGCAAAGAGTTTACTAAAATAGGGTCAACAGCCTAAGTGTGCACAGTGATAGAACACTGAAAGTAAATGAAAAATTCATTTTGGATAAAAGCTAAAGAAATATTGGGAAATAAAACAAAGAGCAGTTATATTTTTAGCATTTGACAGTATATGCTGGGTTATATTTTCTTTTGTTTACAGTTTATGAGCTGTCTGAGAACAATGCCCATGCGAGTCAGAGCCCTATTATATAATTTAATAGTATTATAATAAGACTCAGATCCTAATACTTTTTATTAAAATGGTTACTTAAAACATCACTATGAATTGCTAGGGCTGTGCCACCAAATAGATCCCACTGGAAAGACCTTAATGGTAAGTAAGGAATACATCCTGGGACAGTTCATTAAGATTACCTAGAGACCATTTGGCACAACAGCATCTGTGTAATGCTGTGGAGTGTTATGCTACAAACAATATAACAATAAAAATTGTCCCATATTTTCTAGTTTAACATGCCATTGTAGCTTCACTTACTGTGTTGCCTTAAATCAGAGGTGGAGAACCCTTGAGGACACACACATCTGCCCACAAATACACAGACACACATTTCTAAGCTTTTTGTGCTGTAGTGAAGAAAGGATGACTTCATCCCAGGATGGAGAGATTTCAGGATGAGATCACTAGGAAGAAGAAGATTAAAGCTAGCCCTCCCTCCCCAATAATCTTGATTAAGATTACTAATTACCCATTGCTACTTATAAGAGGGAAATAATAACCTTAGCTATATTAAGATTGCTGGGGAGGAGAAGTAACACCCTTTACTGCAGCTAGTGACCATGTTCACTATCCTAAGCACTTCTCCTGTCTGCACTGAAAGTTATTCCCCCACTTTCCCACTACTGAGCTGGTGGCCAATTGACTGCAGGGAAGAAGGGGCAGGATTGCCTGTAGTTTTTATAAGCCAAGGGCTCGAGGACTACTTATCTGTTATAAACTTATCTGTTACAAGCTGCATTTCTCCGTATTAGGATTTGTGCAAATATTGGATGGAGATATAAAAGAAAAAAACAAACAAACAGGGAACAGAATATTGAGCAGAATACTAAGAAAAAGGAATATCTTCTATACAACCTGCCCCCCACCTCCCACAGCATGCCTTGCAATACTCCTTTTCCAAGAAATTAAGCTGGTACCAACTTTGTTAAAATTTAGGACCATGCTGAAAACTGTGTAATGCACCATGGCATTTTAGAGAACATGATGATAGACTTCATATCCCATTATTATAGTATTCTGTGTGTTTCATTGTCAAATTATATAAGTTTGTACATTACTGTACTGTATTTTATTGAATGTAATGTATTTAATGTTTTCTTAGTTTTGCATAGTGTCCATGGATACATTGCATGGCAGGTGATATATAAATATTTAAAAGCAAACCAACTTTGGTAAGGCTCTGCTCCAGATGTCATTCTTTGGGGATGTTCAGTCAGTGAGTCCTTGTGATGGAGCTTCCTCTGTTACGGGCTTGGTAAAATATTATCTCTAAGACTGCCCCCCAATAATGAATACTTTTAAGCTTACTGAAAAGCCTGCTTATTTCAGGAAGTTTTTAACATGAGGCTTATTTCTATTTTCTTTATCACATAGTAACATTTAACACTAATACTATTATTACTCCAGTTACAGTTGATATTGTTTCCTGTCCTGGATTATATGTTTAAGCTGCAATACTACTTGGGAAATCCCAAGAATATATAGGAGTTACTGACAAGCTCAATTTCTACAGCAAGATACTGCGTTCAGTGCAATCCATATGTTATCTGCCAAATGAACATGGTTGTGGAGGAAAAGTATAAATAGGATTTGAAAGGGCTATATTGCTACTTAGATTGATTTATTGTCTAATTAAATATTTGGTTCTTCATATTTTATGAGTTTTGTTTCAGCTTTGTTATTTTGCTGGAAATACTGCCAGTTTACACCAGAACAGAACCAAGTCTCACAAAGTTACATGTTTACATTGCTCAAGTTTATTGTTTTATAACTGACTTGGTTTTCCAATTTTTGGTCAGCAGTTTAAATCTGGATTAGGCTAGTACTGGCTGGAAGGTGTAACTAACTGACAGCTGTTCAGAGACCAGTGTGCGATGAGTTGGCAATTTCAGTTGAGTCCCTATCAGACAATGTAATGGCAGAAACTGGCATCTTCTATGGCATTTTCAGCTGATAGGCAAAGCATCAATGGGCATGATGACAAATTACTTACCGCTTGGATTACCAACAAGGATCGAATCAAGCATGCAGTCTGGGACATAGCACATCCCTAAGTTTTCCCTGTGGCTGTGGCTACAAAAAGAGCAGGAGAACACTATACAGCCACAGCTCTGAATGCGCAACAGCAAACGAGATTAAATCTTAAATGCTTTTGAATTTGTACCTAAATTGTCTGGGTGCTTTCTCTGTTATACTCTTTTCTAGCCATATTGATGTTTGGCAATATTGCATTCAATAGAACCTGCCTTAGAAATGACTCTTTAGAGCAACAGATTCCAATCATTTTGAGCTGGCAAGCACATTTGACATTTTAAAGAAGTGGGCTACTATGAAAGGAAGGTGTCATAAAAATGGGTACCATGGAAGGGAAGTACCATTCATAAAATGGGTGCTAAGATAATTGTGACCAGATAACACCCATTTTACAGAAGGAGAAATGGTGAAGCTAAAAGACAGGTAACTGGCTTGGGAGACTGATTATATGGCAGAAACAAAACCACTCAGTAGAACCTCAATTCTGGCGCATCCTCTCTAAACTCCGTCTTTTATCTCAGCAACTACTCATCTCTAGTTTTTCTCTGTTTCTTTCAAGACTTTCTCTCATAGACACTTCCCAGAACGTATACCTCCTTTCAGCACACAATGCACACAGAGACACAGCATCTCTGAGCTCTTGCTCTTTCTGCTGGTTTGTCTTGTAGATTTCCTAACTCAGAAGTAGACAAGATGGTGTCTTCATACACCACAACTTTAGAAAGCCAATATTTGTGCAACACATATAGCATTTCTTGACTTGTAGTTCAAGACCAACATGTATCATTCTGCTCTTAAAAATATTTGTGGATATGTTTCTCAGCATAACAAAGTATGTCCTTATTCACCAGAAGCTGTAGTGTGGAGCAGTGTACTTCTAAATGCAGATACCTACTGAAAGAAGCATATCCCATGTATGTGTGATTTCCCCTCAGACCCAACAGTCACAGCAATACCTATCAAGTCCCCTTTATAAAAACATTAACTCTGTCCCCTCCCAGTTTCCTGTAGGTCAGGCACAGGAAGAGCAGGCAAATTGTATTCACTATCCCAGTGTTTCTCAATCTTGACAGCCTTCAGATGTATGGACTTCAACTCCCAGAATTCCCCAGCCAGACTGCTGGCTGGGGAATTCTGGGGGTTGGAGTCTACACATCTAAAAGCTGCCAAGGTTGAGAAATGCTGCACTATGCCCTTGTCTTTGCCAAATGGCCAATTAGCTGGCTGCGAGGGCTTGTGGTACAGTGTGCTGGAATGAATCCTGGATCCATAGTCAGTGCCAGTGTGTCCCTTTCATACACAGTGTCTTCTTAAACACCCACCAATCTCAAATCATGGATCTCTTGCTAGTAAAATACTGGATCCCATTTTCAACTAATGCACTATAGCCCAGCAGGAAACTGGTGTTTATAAAAACCATCAAGTTGCGATTGAGTTTAATCGCTTATGTGCACCTGTCCAGACTTTTACTGTTCAGACTTCTCTCCTTAAAGATTTTTTGTCCTTCATTTGACTGGTTTTATTCTCATTTTGCAACAACAAATAAAACATACTTGTTGGTAATACAGTCACAACCTACTTTGGGAATAATGAGAAACTGCCAAAAAAGTGCAAGAAAATTTGTTTCCTATCGGGGCACTACAAACATTGAGAATTTGAAGTCTCAAAGACCATAATCTGAGCATCTTTGTACTATTAATCCTTTGAATTAATAGAATAAAATTGTTAGTAATAAATCAGTCCTGAATAATGACAGGAAAAGAACAAGTGCTACAATATCAGATTAAAGCCCAATTCCCATTTGTAGTTCACCATGGTACAATCATGCCCTGAAAATGCCAAATTTTCTCCTTGATCTCATGATCTCCAGTTCTCTGTTGTCTCAATTTCATTTCCAGTACAAGACTGAAACAACTTTAAGTGTGCCTGTCATTAAGGGTACAGTTTTAAAGTAATATACTATAAGCCTCTATAAGTTAATGTGATCTCATCATAACAAAGGTGGCAGTTTGAACATTATAGAGGTAAGTTCAGATGACCTGTTGTAGGTGTGATGGTAGGTATGTTTGAGAAGTCTCTGGTCACCAGCTAGTTCCATGCAGCCATTTCTCTCCTAGCATTTGACCTCTCCATTAGTACTGTTTCCTGAGTTCCTGTCATACCTATCACTTCTCCATCACTTTGGACACCATCTTATCTCCAGGCTTTCAACAAGATAAAGAAGAACAGAACTCCATCTTTTCATTTGGGAAGAAGAAGATACCTATTTGAGCTATATTGCTGTAACAGTTTTCTGACATTTATCTTTATCTTAAGATGCAGTAGTCCCACTTTTTTTTCATTGCAACGTCCAAAAATAATGAGGGCTGTTGAAGTGGACTTTTATTTAGGTCTACTGTACAAGATTCAGCTGGAAACCACTTGATGACCACTAGATGATAGCAAAGAGATATATAAAACCCTAGCTGTGGTCCTCTGAAATGTTGGGGTTCTCTGGGTTTTTGCACCTTAGATCTAGTAGCCCTTTTTTTGTAGCTAATTTGTCAATTTCCCAGTTTTGGTGATTGCAATAATTTCCCCACCATGAAGTAAGACACATAGTTGTCCTGCAGCAGTCAATTTCAGTCAGCCACCTCTACCTTAGTTGCATAATCATGGCAGGCTGTAATTCCTCCTCTCCGGGATTATTTCTGCCCTGGTGCCCTGTCATATCTATCTTTATTTCTGTTATTTTAACTTGGGAGATGCCCAAATGGAGTATGGGAGAAGTGGCAGACAAACCAGCCTAGACAAATCCTGAACTTTGTTTGTTGCTAAATATGATGAGGAAAAATAAATGAAATGTGCATTGGGATGTCTCTCAAAAGGCAGCAGTTTTGCTTTTCTCCTTACTGGATTCCAGTGATGACCATGGCATATATAAAATTAGGTGATTTGGAATAAATGATAAACAGCATGGGGAAGGGAAGGGAAGGGAAGGGAAGGGAAGGGAAGGGAAGGGAAGGGAAGGGAAGGGAAGGGAAGTTATGAGTCTGTTCAACTGAAGGGATATCTACAGTGTATTCTTAAGTTGCTCCTGTCCTTGCTCATTCTGGCTTGACTCTAAGCTTATATGAAGATCCTGTCTAGGCTGAGACATGTGGGCAATAGTTTTCAAGGTATTCCATCTAAACAGCAGGTGACTGGGCAATTCCCCTGTTGCTGTGTTCATCCCATCTTTTCAGTCCCCAAAAACAATTCTTAACCACTTCCTTCCAGTGGGCAGATCTTACTCAGCATACAAAGTCAAATTTATTTATTTATTTTTCACATTTCTTTCACACTGCAATCAAAGGACTCTTAGCAGTTGAATATATATACAATACATGCAATATTTATTCAGCAGTTAAATATGTGCATATCCATATATACAATGTTAAAGCATCAAAATGCACATAGATGGAAACACAACAACCATCTTTAAAATTAAAACTTTCCTCCTGCCCTGTTGGTCTCTAATGTCTACTAGAACAACTGTTACCAGGAATGCTATAATGGAACAGTGGTTAAAACACTTGGTTTGTGAATTGAAGGTTGCTGGTTCAAAATGTAGCAGAAATGTGTGTGTTTTTCAAATTTCTGTTTTTTTCCCTGAGCTACTTACTTTGCAGTACCTCAAGCAATTGGAAAAACAACGAACCAGTGTACTGCTGGATTCTTTTTTTTAAAGGCCAGAGAAAGACAGCTCAGGGAAAATGGTAATGCTGCAAGTGTCTATGGTATTCCTGGAGAAACATTTTGAATATGTTTATTTATAGAGAAGCTGTGTGACTTGCTTAATAATAGTGTGAGGTATGCATCTGTGCCTGATGACTATAAGGATGCTGTTATTGGTTCCCCAAACAAAGAGAAAGGGAGCAAGAGTGAATTCAAAAATTACAGGGCTTAGTGTGTTCATTGTACCTGGGAAAGGGTTTGCAGAATTGTGATCAAAAAGATTTGACAAGGGACAATGAACAAAATTTGGGAAATGCAGTGCAGTTTTACTTTATATAGGAGGTACACAGAAGAGATTTTTGTCATTCAGCAGATCATGTATCAACGTGAAATGTATCAATGTGAGAGAAAAGTGTATTGTGCAATTGTTGATTTAGAGAAAATATATGATAAAGTGAATGGGCTTGCCCTATGTTCTGGGTGAATATAGATTTGAAGATTAGTTGCTGAACGCAATAAGAGCTGTACAAGAAGGAAGTAACACATTCCAGAGAATAAACAGAATGATTAGTGACTAGTTCACTGCTGAGTAGATGTTAGACAAGGATGTATGATGTCCTCTTGGCTATTTAATGTATTTATGGATAAATGCATAAAGAATGTTTGTGGTGACATTAGAGGTGTGCTGATTGGGGATGTGAATGTATGTGTGCATTTGTATGTAAAGCATGCCATGTTTTGTCTGAGAACATGAATTATTCGCAGAAATGTTGGGTTGTGTGATGCAAGAGGAGTGTGGATCTGAAAACTAATGTATCAAAGAGCAAAGTAGTTGTAGGGAAAATGGTGAAAACTCTTTGTATACCTTGGCAGAATGTTACTAAAGATGGGGAAACGGGTGAACAATGTTTTAAAATGTGCAAATGCTGGAAGAAAGGTAGTGGGTCTGTTGAAGACCATTTGTCAAATAAAAATAGCTCTGAATAAAAGTGTGCTTCTGCACACCATGTAATACAGAAGTGAAAGCTGGGCAGTGAGCAGGAACATAAAAGTAAGTTGAATGCAATGGGAATTGGGTCCTTGAAAAACACCTGTGGCCAAAAAAGAAGAGAGTTAAGAATGAATAGGTACTGAATGAATGAGGACTGATTTTTAAAAAAGTGAGTGACCAATATGAAAAAACTATTTTGACACGATTTGGTCATTTAGAGCAGGTTTCCTCAACCTCAGCAACTTTAAGATGGGTGGACTTCAACTCCCAGAATTCCCCAGCCAGCATGTTGAGTTGAAGTCCACCCATCTTAAAGTTGCTGAGGTTGAGGAACCCTGAATTAGAGAATGCTTGCAAATCAAATTGCAAAACAAATACCCAACAGAAGAGTGAATGAGTTAAGAGAAAGGGGAACACCAAGCAAGTTGTGGTTGGATAGAGCTCATGGGATCATCAGAAAGAGAGAGATGAGACATTTAAAGAATAAAAGGCAATGTAAGAAGCTGTGTATGGACAAGAAGGAACAAGGATGGTTTGCAGCAACAAAAAGGTATGGAGATATATAGTGAATTGTGTTGGTATAAATTAGTTTTCGCTGTGTTTCCTTTTCTTTTTCTTATCTCATGCCTCTAATTTCTTTGCCTTATTATTTTTACACCATTTTGTGCTATGTTGCTTACTCCAAAAGGGAATCACATGATAAATACATACATACATACATACATTCTGAATTCTTAACAATGGGAACATTACTGATCTGCTGGGCTGGGCTGGGCTGAGTATGAATAAGACAAAAAATTTTGCCTGCCAAATAACATAACTGAAATGGAAAATAAAAATATCACCAGCCGCTACACGTCCGTTAACTTCCTAATTCTGCTATGGAGTTTCACTACTGTCACAAGATGTAGTCCACATCATATTGGAACAGCAGCAGAAAAAAAATATAGGCAAACAAGTCTTTATGTGGATTTTACTCATTTTATGGAATTCCCCTTGTCTTCCTCTTATCCTATCCACATGTAATGCTACCCTCTTGGCTGCTTTTCCATCCTACCACCCCTTCCTACAGCGTTTTGCTTTTCCTCAGGTGTTATCTTCTAACTTCTTCTAATCCTTTCTTTTTCCTTCGAAGAAAGCCCTTCTTAGTGCACATTAATATGTGTCATGAACATTAATGAACAACTTCAGAAGAAAAGGAAAAAAAGAAGGGGGGGGAAGTAGTTCAGTACTGTTGTCAGTTTTTAAGTAATTCCTGCCGACAGCCCTGAATTCCATGGTGTTGGTTACAGCTGTGAAATTGTGATAAGTTAAAGCCCTGCTGTGTTCTCTCCCTTTACACCAGTTGGTGCATGGCCTGAATGTTGAATAGTCACATTTTATTGACCAAGCCTAAATTCTCATTGTAGCTATTGAAAATGGAACTTGCCTCCCTTTTGCAAGGGCGGGAGAAAATATGCTTCCAAATTCAGTAAATAGAGTAACATTGATCTGGCCTAATGAGCTACTTTTAAGGAGGACAGAAGTGTCACATAAAATTGCGTTTAATTCTCCACTTTGCCATTATAATATGGCTAGGTGGCATGGGCATGAATAGCCCACTGTCAGCTGAACTATAATGTGCTTTTTTTGTTTGATTGCTACTAACGTAGCAAACGGCATATCCATTCAAAATGATCAGCGATAAAATAAGAAGATGCATGTAAACATAGGAGATTATGTACAAAAACGCTTAAGTTTTATTACATATTTAAGATCTACATTTATTACAAATTGATTTATTTTATTTCTTTAAGGTCCTTCCTCCAGCAGTCCTAGACTGGCCAGGCTCTGCTTGCTATTTTTAATCACCAAACAACTGCCCAAAACTTAAGATCATGCAATCCAAACTACATATTGTGTGATCACACAATCCAGGCAATTTATTGTTTGATTCTGACTGCCTGAGTCACCTAGATTCTATCTTGCCTAGATTGAACAAGTTTATAAAAGTTCTGATAGTACTACTGAGATGATAGATTCTGTCGCCACATTTATAAGTTACCATATCAACCAGTTTAAAGAAGGCCATCTCCTAACTGGTGCTTCCAGTTAGATTGGTACTACCATACCTAGAATGCCCAACAGCCCTGGCAAGAGAATCCACGGATGAGCCCACGCTGAGAATCCTAGGATTTGTACCTGAACACTTCAGATGGAGAAGGTTGCTCCTGTATTCAAAAGGAAGTCTATAAACCATGGCTTGTGCAATCAACCCATAACATTATGCCACTGAGACTTAAGTTTGCAGAGCTGTAAACTTCATTTTAGTACTTGTTGCTGATATTTAATTCTATTTGGTTTATATATTAATATACACAGGTCTGCCCGTCATGTTCTGAATATTTACTTTGCCTTTCATTTTGCCGAATAAGCAGTTTAGCTACTTTCCATTGTGTTCAATGTCACAACATTTGCAGCAGTTTTTCAGAGCATTGATTAGTTTGTGCTATGCTAATTTTTAGCACAAAGGGAGAATTGATTTCCTTC
Source organism: Liasis olivaceus (assembly GCA_030867105.1). Classification (NCBI taxonomy): domain Eukaryota; kingdom Metazoa; phylum Chordata; class Lepidosauria; order Squamata; family Pythonidae; genus Liasis; species Liasis olivaceus. The sequence goes on along the minus strand of CM061348.1, from coordinate 230,844,257 downwards.
AAGCTTGGCCCGTCTTAGCACTGAAGTGGAAATAAGGCCATCGGAAATATGGAAAACGAGCAGTTACGCTAACAGCTGGATAAATGACTTGACATTTGTGAGGCCCAAAGTATTTGATGGATAAAAAGGATTTATCAATTAAAATAAACCATCAGCCATCCCATCATTTAGCTACATTTTGAAAGAATGACAAAAGGGCTTCCAGAGTAAAGGAAAAACAATTCTGATTGTAGACATTTATATAAGCATCCGAATGGGTAATTCATACATAATAAACAGCAGGCAGAGGGACATTGTTTTTGATATAATTCTGTCATGGCATTCTGGATCTGCAACCCTGTTTTTGTTACTGTAATATGTTTTAGATGCACTAATAGTTCTGTTATTTGCCTGCTTTCTGTCAAATGGTGCTGATGATACCCTGTTCCCAGACATATATAATTGAAAGTCTGCTAGATGCCTGGGCCAAATATTGCTATTCTTTAGCAACATATTATGCAAAAGACATGGGATAAATTATCATATTTTGCTATACTTCAGCAGCAATAATGGAAATAATGCAAATATGTTACTTTATTTCAGGGGTTGCTGGTAGATGAAAAGCATCTCATGTGCCGCATATGTAGGATCTCCAGTGTTGACTTCTCTCATGTGTACGTCCATTCTAGTTAATGCTATTTAGGGACAAATCATCATGGAGAAAATCTATCTATGTGGTCGCTAAGAGTTGACAACTTGATGGCACATAAACAATCAATCAGCTCCTTTTTACAATACTCCTTTTGGAATAACGATCAAAGTATGTGTGTGTGTGTGTGTGTGTGTGTATTCTAAGTGCTAATGCTGACAAGGAGGAACAAAATGTATGCTGTTTCCTTCTTTGTTATTATGCTTGTGTTTGGGTCCTTTGACTGTAATAAACCATTTACTTACTGTAATGGGATGTGGGAATGACCTTGGGAGACAGGGGGAAGAGCCAGAGCCAGGGGAATGGTCGGATAAGAAGCAGCTTAGTCCACAGAAGGGATGTGGCCATGGCAAACATCTCAGAAGGGACCCTCCCTAGTTTCTTGGGCTGTAAAGGCAATGGGGGAGAAATATACTTTCAGACTTGCAAGATTCTGTTACAGTAACAACCTTACAATAAAGTAGAGCTAGTACTCTGGGCATGCTTCTTGTCTGGATCACCTTGCAAGGCTGACATCAATCTTGCAAGTCTGAAAGAGATGTTTGCCATGCCCATATTCCTTCTGTGGGCTAAGCTGCCTCTTATCTGACCATTGCCCTGGCTGCAGCTCTTCCCCCTCTCTTCCAAGGTCATTCCCACATACCATTACACTTACTAACAGTTAACACCATCTCAGTACTATATCCTAGTCTGAAAGCCAAATGAAAAGGGTCCAGATAATCTGTTTCTTTCAGGGCTCTCTGAAGCTGCAAACCAATCACCTTCTCAACAACCTTCCTTAAAAAGGGAAGGTTGAAGTTCTCCATCATCATAGTGATGGTTTCTTGAGGAAGGGACTGACCATCGCCTCTTTAACAGCTCGTAGAACCACCCCCTCCCTCAAGAATACATTTATCATTGCCTGAATCCAACTATACATCATCTCTCAGGAGACCTTAACCTGACAGGAGGGATATGGATTTAATACACAGATGGCCACGCATACAGCCGCAAGGATCCTGACCACTTCCTTAGGACTAACAGGCTCAAACGCTTCCCAAATAACTGAGTTTACGTCTACTTCAGAGAACCTGCACAGAGTCCAACTCAGAGCGGATCTGAGTGACTTTATTTGATAGATGCCTCCGATAGTTATTTTAGTTTTGTTCTTTTACATTACTTCTTACTGAAGAATTAAATAAAAGTAGGCCTTGATGTAAACATTTAAAAGAGGGATCCATTAAAATAACTGTCTAGGACTGACAGAGTACTTCTCTTTGTGAGTTACTTGGTGAGATATTGTAGACAGCACCTGGGTGTATCTTTACCTATTCTCCAAAAAAATCATACTTTAACCACTACATACTAGATATGATATACAGTATATTCATATATCTTTGCTGCCCTTTAATGGTCATCTGGGTTGTTGCAGCCCAGATTAATCGTAGTAGGAGTAAGTCTTTTCCTTCTTTATCCTGGTGAATGAGGCTGCTGCTTCAGATGGTACATCTTACCTGCATCTTACTATCTACCTGTGATACCCCAACTAGACTGCTATTCTCATAAGTGGCAGAAGATGCTGTCCCACTGCAAGTAAGTGTGGAAGTAATATTTAACAACTAGTTTGATTGTCATAGGACATTTCATGGAAGAAGGTACATCTTGATTTTCACCTTGGTGAAAATCTTAAGCCAGCCTTGACAAGGTACAGAGACAGTAAAAAAAAAAAAAAAAGTAGTTTTCTGATGAAGGTACTGCATATATAACAACTGTTGCTCATTTATAGATACAAAAGAACCCTTCATTTCTAATGTGAGCTACCCTCTCTAACAATGTTAGCTAAGCTGTCAACAACCAGAGAGATCATGGCCACTTCAGTTCCTGAACCGGGGATGTATTTCATATTTTCTTGTTTGGGGCTAGGTTATGTTACTGAATGGAAACGAATAGAATCCAGCCTCAATTACCATGACAAACCTTCTTCCTAAATTAAGGCTCTGAGTGATTTGCAACATAAGGCTTGCAGGCTATATCCAGCCAACCAACCATTTCCCAAGTGGTGGCAATCAAAAGAGTGAAGTCAACAGGCAAGGACCAATATGCAAAATGATGGAGAGAAGATGAAGCAATTCAAGGATGCTTATAGTAGATTATTTTTGCTACTTCTGCAATATACGTTCTTCCTGGGGCGGGGGGCAATCATTCTAACAACATGCACAAATATACAAAAAAACTTGTAGCAATGTCAGAATTTGCCAGGAGGCATGAAATTATTTTAAGGGTTGCTCAATAGCAAACTTATCTAAACTCAGCTCTGCAGTTATACTGTTTAAGTGAAGTCCAACCACTTTATCATAATAATCCATGTAGTCCATATTTGGGGAAACCAGTGGCATATACAAAACATCATTCAGTAGCCTAAGATGATCTGTGTTTACTGGTATCTGGCCCCTTTCAGTACCTTCTTAGACAAGTGGCTATGATTTTTCTGTTAAGACAGAATAAATTGTTTCTTTCTTTTACCAAGGTTCCAGCAATGGGCAAAATTAGTCACATGAATGTGCCTTTGACCTATAATTTTAACATAACATTTTGGTCTAGTGCTGATCCAATCAATACACACTCTTTTTTCTTCAAAACTGGCATCTCTAATTGTATTCCTTATTATATACCATCTGTGTTCTGCAGAAAGTCCAATGATCTGCTAAATTCTCAGTGTTACGTTTGCTAGAAAAAGAGTAGAGAAAAATTATTTCGTATACTTTGTATATCAAGGAGAGCTATATTGCATATAAACGTGGGAGAATTTTAGTTGCACATTAAAGGAATTCAGTCGCCCACATTTAGGAAACTGTACAATTCCAGTCACCTTATTATAAAAGGCTGTTGCAGGTCTGGAGAATGTATGGCAGGCAGTAACAAGAAGAATGTAGAGATTTAAAGCTCTTAGTTATTCAGCAAGGTATCTTTCAGCAAATGAGAGATTAAGAGGGAACCTCATTAAAGAATAGAAAATTCCAAGGGGAATAGGGAAGATAATTGTTTCAAGGCAATTTGAGAGAATGTCAAATACAAGAACAAGGGGGCACCAACTTTTGATAAAGGAAGAACTTCAAGCCAACAGTTTTTACACAGTGAGTAAATTAGGGACTGCAAGGAATAAATGATTGATAGAGCCTAAAGCAAATAGTTCCAACTCTTTCCAAAAGCAACCAAAGTGAGTTTTATCTTTTTGAAATGCATGTTTCAGGTTTATGAATTCAAATACTTGCCATCCATTTATTTATTTTTTACATCTATCTAACCATCTACTTAAATGTTTATTTAGTCATTCTTTTACTGGAGAGGATATCAGGACAATGGAAAAAAGTATAAGCTGAGCAGTAATGATAATCAAGGGGTGAGACCATCGTCTATACAAGAAATATCTGCAGCAGCCTTCCCCAACTGATTGCTTTCTGATTGACTGGAATTATATTAGAATTATATTTCCCAGAATTCCCAACCAGTATGACCTTCAGTCTTCTACCATTTTGACTGGGAATTCTGACAGTCCCTTTTCATTTCGAGGACAAAAGATTTGGGAAGGTCTGTAGGATTTGACCCTTTTTACTTAGTCCTGTTCAGTTTGAATGAACAGTTATTTTAAATGTTTGCATCACATTTTGTTTCATATTATTGTTAATAGCTTGAATACCATCCAGGTAGAAAGTTGACAGCAGGAGCAGAAGGAAAATGTTGAAAGAGAGATTAACCTGCAATCTTAAGCTTGCTTTTTGAAATCCCATATAACCAAGAGGCTGCACTGCTAAAGAAACATGCCTAAGATTGCACTGTAAGAAAATAAGAGAAGTTTGAAGAATTAAAATGAGGGTGAAGCAAATGAGTACTTGTGGTTATTCAATAAAATTAATTAGCAGTTCTAGAAAACATGAAAAGGAAAACTGTTTCTCACAGTGTATAATTAATTTATGAAACTAACTACCACACGATACAGTAGTGGCTACCATCTTAAATTGGTTATATAAATCCAGTATTAACATATTTATGGAGGATATATTTGCCAATGTCTAGTAGCTATGATGCGTTAATTAGAGGCTGTTCACTACAGGCTAGCAACAGAAGACAAGGAAGATCTTTTGCCTTCATCTTCCATCTATGGCTTCCCAAAGGTTAATAGCTGTAGGGATTTAGGATGCTGGATCATTTCTAGAACAAGGGTAATGAACCCAGTAGCTACTGTTGCTTTTTGCAATTCATAGAGCTTTCTGAGACTGCACTGCTGAAATTTCACGGCAAATAGCTAAATAAGAGCAGCATATTTTCCCATGTTTTTTCCTACAAAAATTCAGTGAGTTGAACTCACTTTTTTAAAAAATCCAGATCTTGGTGATCTTGTAGGTGGGACATGGAAAGTTCTTCCCTTGCCCTACTTCAGTGAAGTAATTACATCAATGCCCACAACCCTCGATTGCTGAAAAAAGATGAAAAAAAGGGTCCCTGATCACAAAGCAATTTCTGGCCCCTTCCCTGGATGGGTCTATGATTCAACCCAATATACATTCTTAAGACAGCTCATTTCAGTTAATGGCAGGTGGTGCTGATGTTCTCATCACAATTCTCAGCATGGCTGTAATGCTTCAACACTGGTAGGCGGAGGCGTCACCTTCCGTCTAGCAATGAATGGATTACTGATTTGCACTCCCTAATCTTATTTGAACTGACAACACGTCAATGTGAGCTCAAAGAAGATAAATATGAGAATATTTAGCTAGCTTTTCTTTATTGGGACTTCGTCATCATAGTCTGCAACGTCCAATATATTTTTATTCCTGATTTATTTAGTCAAAAACACTTTCTCAAACCATCTTCTTCTGTCCTTTTGTTCCATTTTTTTTAGATTTTGTTTGAATATTATTTTATTTGTATTGTCAAAAAAACTGAAACATAAAAAGAACTATGCTTAAAAAGAACTAGGAGACTTATAAGGGTCCAATCTTAGGGCAAAAAGCCATTTCCCTTTGCAATAATGTCACTCCCACCCATCTACCCACCCCTGGAAAAATAAGCCATTCTGGTATAGGATCCCTTGTACTAGTTCCAGGCTGGCTTTTGCTAAGTATATATCAGCTCAGAGGCTATAGCTGCTTGCAAATCTAAGTAGTGCCCTTCCTAAGATAACTAGTTTCCTGGGCAAAAAGCATATTTATTAAAATCCTTGCTCAGCTTTTAAAGTTACTGAGTGGCCTGAGGCAAATTACTATTATTCAGCTAACTTATACTTGCATGGTCACCTAGAGAGTGCCATAGTAGGTGGCAGTACTGAGCAACCGTTGGCTAATCTCCAAGAAAAAAAAAGCAAACAAGCGTTAAATCTGACGAGCAGGTTGGTGGGAGACTCCCAGGAAATCCCAGGGCTGTAGGTTAGACATGGAAAAATTCCATGGACACATCTAAGCAATCACTAGGAGCTGAGATGAACTATCAAGGGAGCCTTTACCAAGAAAATATAAGTGAGGCAACAGTGGTGTGTTCACACAACATTCTAACTTGAAGATTCTGCTGCGACATCAGGGCTTTCTTGCTGTTACACTTCTGTACTGGCGTTTTAGGTTGTTATTTGTAAGCTTTTCAGAAATGGAGTGGCATGTAAAAGGTGGAAAACCCAACCAAATGGATAAATGTCAATGACTAATAGAGCCAGGATGGTCCTACTGCTGGCATAACATTCCTAGAAAAAGAACTGGACTGGCCCAGAAAAAAGATATATAAATAAGAGCTTGCACTAGTACTGAACAAGATGGTAACAACAGAAAACAATATTAATATGTTAATATCTAGGACACCTGAGTAATTTTGGTCATACGAAGTCGTTCACATAGCAAGATGACATATGGAAGATATCTTGAGTATTGCTCTGCAAACTTCATCCAACGTGTATGTGGGGAACTGAAGTAACAAGAACTTATTTTCTATAATAGGAATTGAAGTTTTTTTTCCAATGAAGCATGAGTATTATCAGACATCTGCTGCAACTTACATTGTGCTTCAAAAGCCATGAAACAAGTATATAAGTGGGGATTTCTGTGATGACCTCTTCATACAGAAGTCATTTTGAAGTCATCACAGCTTATCACAGACAAAGCTGGTCTGAAGTTATAACATTTTATGATGGCCACAAAATATCTTACTTTAATTTTACAAAAGGAGTTAGAGTAGGTATTGTTTTTTCTTTCCTTCATTTTCCCCTGCATTTATTCATAGTTTTCCAGGTCATAAAAAATACAAGAAGATTTAAGAAATGCAACATATTGACTTGGTCCATCTTTTGTATTAAGTTATGTTTTATTCACTAAACCAATTTCAGTTGACTAAGTTCACACGGCCTGCCAAATCAGAAATCACAGTTTCTGAATCACAGTGTCAAGGCTCTCTTCACACGCTAAACAAAAACTAAATAAACTATATTATGGTGAGACATGAATCTGGCCTTTTTCTGCTGTTCTTTAAGGCACTGAAAGCAGCGAATCGCGTCAATTACCATGAATGAACTATTGAACAATCCTCACCGTTTCAAAGACAGAACTTCATATTGTACGGTGTTTGCTTGCCTGTATATTTCTGTAGTCATTCATCAGAACCAGCTGATGGGTTGGGCTAGTTTTCCATCCTAACAGGAAAATGTGGGTGGAAATGGGCTGAGCATTTTTTCTCTCTTTTACCTTCTGCAAGTGAATGTTATTAAGAGTTTGAACCAGCTCTGGTTTACAATATATTCAGAACCATATGTATGCATTAATTAAAGGAATGTAGAGGAGGAGAAGGAGACCTGAGAAAATAACAAAGCAGCAGTGAATGCGTGCAATGATTTTTCATTCTGTTGCGCTTCAGCTCTGCCCCTGCAACAGAGGATCTAATCAATCTGCCGGCTATTAAGTTTGTTAATTGATAATGCATACTAATTAGGCTGCGCGCAGTTACTTAAGAGACTTTGCTAAGGTGATTGTAGGCACAAGTCCAAATGGAGTTTAAAGTATTCTGTGTGAGGTTAAAACCTATCAACCAGAATAGATGGATTTTATATTATAACAGAAGGCACAACATATTCCTAAGCATTTAATGTATTTCACAGCTATCTATTGTTGCCTACCTTATGTCAATCAAACAATTATATTTTAGGACATCAACAAGCTGGGGCTAAATCATGCAAGTAAGTCATATATATGAGAGTGATATGAAATGTAGATGATAGCAGTGGAAGAAACCCTGATTTTCATTTTGTGTGGGGGAAGACAGAATTTTTCTGTACCGAAGAATGGAAGGATACTATGGTGAGAAAACAAGCAAGTTTTACCTTGCGAATATTTAGACATTTAGAGACATGAAGGCCCCATGCTTTTTTGCCCTCATTTCACAGGGCAATAAACCAGGTCCTATAAACTACAGGAATCATACAAACCAATAATCCCAAATGCAAGGAGATTATCTGCCATCTCTTAGAATGGGAGGCACCTGGTTTTAAAGCTCATCTCTTTCCCTGCCTTGAAATACGAGCTCCTCGCTTTACCCTTTATTCTATTCAGTTGACCTTCACTGAAGTTTCCTGCATAATGAAGCTACTGATGACAAAGACAAGGGCTCTGCAAAGCACGCAGCAAGAAATAAAAACTTCACTTTTAATTAGGCTGCTAGCTTGTGTGCTGTTTGTTTTTTGAAATTTTATGATGATTTTGTATGTGTATTTCACTGAATGATTTTGTCTATTTTAAAGCAGTTTATTGTGATTTTTAAAAAGGATGCAATCAATCAATCAATTTTATTTTGGTCATAGACCAGCATATGGATGCAATACATAAATATTGTGCAAACTAAGCTTTGCCTAACCTAAACTTCTAGAATAGGTATGTGCAATATTGTTCAAGCTGAGGGTTAAACCAGGCCTTTAGGTGGCATCCAAGAAATTGATGGGGATATCTTCAGCCAGAACAAAACGTATATTTGATTTAATTGAAAAAAATACCAAAGTACAGTTAATATGATTTCTACCACTACATTTCATATTTCACTTTTACTTTTGTCACATTAAAAATAATAATAATTTGATGCAAAGTAATGCCCTCATATTTGTGGTGTTGACAGTCAGACTGTGAATGATTTTCAAGAAATAATTTACCATTCTCATGATCCTCTGAACCTCTTTATGGAATGTCTCTTTTGGCATAACTACAAGTTTCTTTACATTAGTCTGGTCTGGTTCAATCCCACATTTTTGTTAGTATTTGTGAAAAATTGTATTCCTTGAACTTCTACTTTGCTTTTGTTCAATGTAATATTTGAGAACCTGTCATCCATGTATACGATGATTTGTGGAGTACCTTCCACCAGTTGTTGCATGGAGTGATGAAACACTTCAGGAGCTGAACAGAACCCAAAAGGGATATGTTTAAATCCATATTTGATTATATGGCATATTAAATGTACATGAGTGTGTGGTTTCTTCATTTGTTGATACATGCCCAAACCAGCTGATACATTCAGCTTAGAAAATATCTTTGTTCCTGCCAGTTCTACTAAGTTCCATTCATGTTGGGATGAGATAATACTCTCTTTGAACACATTTATTTAATTGGGGGGGGGGGGGGGGAGGGTCCATGCAAATTCTCAGACTTCCATCTTTCTTATGAATTATAACCATGGAATGAACCCATTCAGCCAGTTCTTAAATATGGCAAATAATTCCTCTAGTTTCTATTCTGTTCAGTTTTATTTGTTCTCAAGTAGTGCATTTAAGTATGTATTACCAGTTTGCATATTATTGATCAGTTATTGGGAAATACCCAATATCACGAAAAACATGGTATTCTTTGCTTAACTATAGAAGTAATTTTTCCCCTGGGATAGTTCTATATTGACTAAGTCAACACAAATGACTATTGGTAAATTTTCAAATGTTTCTAGGCCCAGGACAATTCTCTGAAGATTTGGTAATTTTATTTATTTACTTATTTAGTGCCTTCAAGTCATTGTTGACTCCTGGCGACTGCCTGGACAAGTCCCTGCAGCTTTCTTGGCAAGATTTTGGAAGTGGTTTGCTATTGTCTTCTTCTTAGGGCTGAGAGATAATGACTGGCACAAGGTCACCCAGCTGGCTTCGTGCCTAAGGCAGGACTAGAATTCATTGTCTCCCGGTTTCTAGCTCAGAGCCTTAATCACTATGCCAAACTGGTTCTCAGATTTGATAATACTACTGCTTTAAAATCATGTAAAGTGCCTTTATATTTCAAAGTGAATTCACAGCAACCCACTATGGCTATTGGGTCTTCAGTATATGACTTTAAAAACATGGTTACTAGGCTGGCTTAAGCTTCAATCTCTTGTAGTTACTTTCAGCTATTAGACTGATGCTATATGTAAATCAATTTTCTAAGTAATGGAGATTCCATCAATGGGTACTATCTTCTCAAGTAAAATAGAATTTGTTGAAAGTGTCACCACTGGCTTTCTGCAGTGCCAATAACTTTGGCTCTGATGATGGTCTTAGAGCTGTTTTTTTCAAAGTTGGCAACTTTAAGATGTATGGACTTCAACTCCCAGAATTCCCCTGCCAGCATGCTGGCTGAGGAATTCTGGGAGTTGTCCACACCTTAAAGTTGCCAAGTTTGGAAAACACTGTCTTAGAGCATCTTTTAAAAAAAATTGAGGCTGTCACTACTTAGCTAACACCAAAGAGGGCACTATTCTCCAAAGGTTGTTCAGTGATGCTGTAATTGGGCTTCTAGCCTTGAGTTTATTCTCTGTAGTCTGACTGGGCAGTAATACGTCCTTTCCTTCTTTTAACATTCTAGCAGAATGGCTTGTTTTTCTTTTTCTTTTTTCACCAAACCCTGCCCTCTAACATGCCATCACTGCTGCAAAGGGACTCAGTTTCACTACAGCTATTACATGTTCTTCATCTGTGGGAGACAATGACACAAGAGATAGATAGATAGATAGATAGATAGATAGATAGATAGATAGATAGATGATAGATAGATAGACAGACGATAGATAGATAGATAGATGATAGATAGACAAACAATAGGTAGATAGATAGACAGACGATAGATAGATAGATAGACAGACAGACAGATGATAGATAGACAGATAGATAGATAGATGATAGATAGATAGACAGACGATAGATAGATAGATAGATAGATAGATAGATAGATAGATAGATAGATAGACAAACAATAGGTAGATAGATAGACGATAGATAGATAGACAGACAGACAGACAGATAGATAGATAGATAGATAGGCCAATTGAATAAGAATTGTAGCAGCAGCAGTAGCCTGCTATCTGTAATAACCAAATTCATGATGCACTTCTTCAGTTGCGTCAAAACATGATCTTATAGAAGCATGTTAAAATTACTTTATTCACATGGCCAAATGCTATAGTGCTTTGCCTCTCCATACCGTTTTAAAGTATTTTTTGAATTGTCGTCTGAAGTGTCACCCATGACACTTTGATCTACTCATATATTATCTCCTTATTAGCTCTCACATCAAGTTAAGTTTAACTTTGCTCACATTCTTCACACCCTGTGATCTCCTCCAATCAGTCTGCAATGGTCATGGAGCACCAGATAGAGGCAAATGTGCATCTTGGGATAGACTAACTTTCTTTCTTCTTTCCCTTCTATGGGTTTCTAATTTGACAGAGAATTAGCAAGCATATTTAGTAGTACAGTACAGGCTCCATTAAACAGTAGGGTTTGTTTCTCACTAAACATATCTAGGATTGTATTATGAAAACAGTGTAAGATTGCAAACAATTCCTGTGTTGCTAGGCTTTGGCCACGGTAAGAAAACCAATGTATAATAATAAAACCTCTGTGCAAAATAACTTGTTAAAAAACCCACAAAACTATGGCTCTTGCTGGCACAGAAGAAATGCAGTACTGTTGTCCTGGTCCTGCTGGTCCAAGTCCATGCATGCTTAATAGGAAATAAACACTACTGAACTTAATTAGATTTACCTGAGTGTAAGCATGCACATAATCAGGCTGAACATTTGACTTAATTACAATAAAGTTTATGGTGTTATCATTGTCTGTGAAAGAGCAATGCTAGTTTTTTCAGCCTTTTCTTCCATTTTCTTTTGCTTAAGGCTAGTGCACGAAATAAAGAACCAAACCATGGGATCACAAGCAGTCTTCTGAGATCTTTTTGTGTTACCCCCAGAGCATTATTAATTACTGCTACTGACTGGACAGGTTGGAAAATGAATATGGGGAATTCAATTTATAGGTAGGGTTTACAGTAAGCATGGTCTTCTACTTTAGACACACCCACTTTCTGCTTTGACCAGAGCCCTCCCAAGACTTATATGTAGCCATTAAACCAACTGGTTATTTATCAGTTAATCTAAACCAATGTTCATTACCAATATTCATTTCCAATGTAACATGTGTTTGCATCTCAAGAAAACCAGCAATTAAGGAACAACATTAATTAATTCTTAACTCTTATTAGATTCTCAGATCCTTAGCTAACTAAAACTGTGTAGGTAGGTAGGTATGTATGTATGTACAGTATATGTACTGGCAAGGTCTTGTAGGAGGAGGACTGTGTTACTCTATGATAGCCCGATATCACAAGGAGTCTGGTAGTACTTTTTTAGACTAATAGTTTATATTAAAAGGCATAAACTTTTGTGAGCTACAGCTCACTTCATCAGATGCAATGGAGTGACTAGACTGATGGGGGCTGCCTCATCCCAATTTAAATCCTACTTCAATCTAGTCACTTCACTGCATCTGATGAAGTGAGCTGAAGCTCACAAAAGCTTATGCCTTTTAATGAAAGTTGTTAGCCTGAAAAGGTGCTACCAGAATCCTGATTTTTGACAAGGCTGTTTCTAATCAGCCTAGCTTCACCTTTTCCTGGCTGCCACCTAAGTTCCCCTGACACATCTGCAATGCTGATTTCTCAACTTTGTCATGATTGTTGAGTTCATTAAATGCAGACACCCACAAATGAAAAAGCAGCAGCAACTTCTTTGCAAAGTACATATTCCGTCTTTACAGTTGGTTTGGTTGCTTTCAGTAGGAGGTCATCAGATGAACAGTAAAAAGGGATTTTCATTTCACTCTCTGGGAACAAGTTCTTCTCCCTGAATTTTAATAGCCAGTAACGTGGCTGTCTTTTGCTTAAGCATTCTCCATAAAATGACTTATGGTTTTGTCAGACCTATTTAAAGACACAAAGCTAAAACAATTTTTGTTGTTTTCACCCTGGTTTAAAGATCTTAAGGTCTTCCAGTTAGCTTTCATATCTTTGTCTACACTTGAGGGCAAGAAAGATAAAATAATGTCTGGGAAAGCTCCCTGATACAAAATGTTTGAGGATTTCCCCCCTTATTTGGTTATGGGGTAACTTATTTACATTAACATAAGGAGTTTTTCCCATTTAAATTGCTATCAAGTACTGTGTAATTAGGGAAGAAAAAGCAATTCCAGTTGCAGTTTGGTATGAAAATTAGCATTTCCTGGAGAGAGATTGGAGAACAATTCTGTTGACCACTTAGAAACTTTTTTATACTAAACTGTCCGTGGTATTCTTCTACATAGACTTTCTGAGCTGGGTTTTCCTCCTACTTGAACGAGCAATTCCAGAAAGCAGATCAGGAGGAATATCATTTGATTCTGTGGTGGCACCTGTGCATTTACTTCCTCTAAAGTGCAAGTTATTTCCCATGTTCTTCAAGATGGACTGAGTGAGGTCATATGAAGGTGTGCTATCAATACATAAATCAACTCTGTATCTCCTTTTTATCAAAATTAAATGAAGTTATGTGGGTGCTAAATCAAAGAATTGGAAAAGACTTGATGAAGATCAATAAATTATTCTCATCCTAGTAATGGATTGCATGAAGATCAATGACTTGAAACTCACTCTAGACAACACAAGAGTACTGTTAGAAGTGATTCATCTATCCAGATAAAATTTGGTGCTCAGTGCCTTCTAAAAGGTGTTGTGCATCCATTAATGGATTGGATACATTGTTTGGGATATTCTTGATCCTTTTTTTTCCACTGTGGAAATGCAAAAAACCTCCATAGCACAGGGCAGCTTTTGCTAGCTTAGGTTCATGATCAAACTACTATTCTGACCTAGGTAGAGATAATTGAATGTCCCCTTTCAATAAGCATGCTGCTTTGCACACTGGCATATCTTTGAAGATAGGCTGACAATTTCATATAGTTCAAAACAAGTATCTTTACTGGCTAAAGCTACTGAAAGTTCTGAGAACATTAGTCCAAACATGTTTCTAAATCTGTATACATCTAGAAGGTAAGGGACAGGAGACTAGAAATAATCTTCTGTCTCATGAAGATCTAATGGTAGAATTATGCAATGAGCTTGTATATAGCCTATGCTTGCAGGGGCTATCATTTGATTAAGTGATTCCTAGTTGATGAAAGTTTGTTCTTATAGAACATAAGGTGCTAAAAACCTCATTTTTGTGTTTATAGTTTGTTTATAGTTTGTAAAAATTTATGGTGGTGGCACATGGCAACCTCGAATGATCTTGAAAACCTAAGTACTGTAGGGCCAAACTTCATTAGTACTTGGATGGGAAACTACAAGGAAATCCCAGGGCTGTAAACTAGATGGAAAAGTCAAACAAATATCCTAGAAGGCCAAAGCAAAATCATTTCTGTATTGCCAAGGAAACTATGTGTCTATGTAATCACCAGGAGTGAAACTTGACTCACGGAAGGCATTATCTTAATTTTATCTTATTTCGTGTAATATTTCTCTGGAATAAAAATATGTACCAGTTCAGCTCTTGGTATTGATTTGATCATCAAAAATATATTGTTTGTTAGCTCTGAGAGTTATGCAGATTACACAGATTCATCCATTTAATATAATAACATGGGCATTAATTTTTCTGATCATCAATTCAGCTGCCTCTTTTTATTTTCTTGGGAATTTGACTTAAATTTCCGTTGACACATTACAACATGATTTAGAAGCCAGTGATGTTTCCATATAATAACTTTATGGACCCTGTCTCTCTGCCATGTGACAAGTGGTCATTATGTGGATTTTGCTGCTATTTTCCTGGAGAAACACATACATACCTTACTACAGATATGTCCTCATTTATTTTATATCTAATATGGCTGAAAGTGTAATGGTATGTGGGAATGACCTTGGGAGATAGGGGGAAGAGATGCTGCTTAGGGAATGGTCAGATAAGAGGGGGCATAGCCTGCAACTGCATGCAAGATTTATGTCAGACCAGACAGGAACTACAACCAGATGAGTTAATTCTACTTTATTGTAAGTCTACATTAATAGAATCTTGCAAGTCTGAAACTACAAATATCTCACTGTCTCTTTTACAGCCTGATAAGTTAGGGAAGTTCCTTTCTGAGTTTCTTTCTCTGTCTGTTATGCAGCTGTGGGCTATGCTCCCTCTTATCTGATCATTCCCTAGGCTGCATCTGTTCCCCCCATCTCCCAAGGTCATTCCCACATACCATTACAGAAAGAAACAGAGCCGTGGCAACATTGGTTGGGATGATGGGAAATAAAATCCAGCTGTACTAGCTAGAGCAAGCTGGATTACTGAGTTTCAGAAATTAACTTGGGTTTCCTATATTTGAATCCAATATATTACTGTAACCACTGTAGCACATTGCCTCTTAAAGACTAGTATTCTCATTTAGTACCTTAGCCCTTGCACATTCTGAAATGGGAAACATTCCTTATTTACAGAGCAAAACAATTTTACAAACTGATACTACCCCATATGGAAAGGTTTCTGTAAGTCTGAGTTATTCCAGTTTGGCTTGGAATTAAAACAAGATAATATTAGCAGGGGCACATTCAGTCTGAATTTAATGCAGATCACAATGGAAAAATGATTAACATTCAGCTTAGTGCTTCACTGTGAACTAAAGTATGTGGATTTTAAAGTACAAAAATGAAGATAAATGAATCTCTCTCTTGCCCAGCCATATCTTATATAAAATAAACATTTTTGCTGTTTAGTTTGTTTCAGAAAAAATAAGCTGTGGTGCTAAATACATTTGCTAGGAGCATATTTCAATGGTTTTTTTTTTCTTTAGATTACAATAAGATGTCATTGCATCCTTTATCCTAATTCATTCTCTATTCCTTTTTGTTTAAAAATCCTTTTGTTTACTATACTGGAGAAAACAAAGGCCAGCTCTATACAAGTGGTTAAATCAAAGACATTTACTAAAATTATTGCAAGAGATAAACAAGTATTAAGGCAATGAATAGTTAGCTCTACAAACTTATCCAAACATAGGACTTGGTGCTTTGTTTGTGTCACTGAGCCCAGAAGCACACAACTCATTCTTCAAAGTGCCTGTCAGCATTAAAACACACACACACACACTTAATACACATACTCACAACACCTGGCACAACATGGAATCCACAGCTTGCATAGAAAGTGAACCTGATTCACTTCTTTCAGACACTGCAATGAAGCTAGATAGCTCAATTTATCAGTTGTAATTTTGCTTTAGCTACATTTTTTTTAATTCACTGATCCAAACTGATTCCACCTTCTACATTGCAACTATTTTAGGGCTGCAGTCACACCGAAGACAGAACATCCAACATCTCCCATCCATAGATTCAGTATAGATACAGCTCAGTGACCCGGAAATGAATTCAGAACATGTTGCCACTGGCTAAATGAAGACCACCAACCTCACTAAGGTAAGCCAGTTAGCTGCTGGCCATGTTCTGAGCAAGAATCATGGTTGGATCTTACTTTGAGTTCCTGCAGAAATCTCATCATGACTATAATAAATGCAAATAAATATTCACATATTATGTCAGCTATCACTCTTCCATAAATAAAAAAAAGAGAAAAAAGAGAGCCAGTTTGATCTAGTGGTTATGGCACCAGGCTACAAACCGGGAAACTGTGAATTCTAGTCCTGCCCCAGGCTTGAAAGGCAGCTGGGTGACTTTGGGCCAGTCACTCTCTCTCAGCCAAACCCACCTCACAGGGTTGTTGTTGTGGGGCAAATAGAAGGAGGAAAGAGTATGAGGTATGTTCCCCACCTTGAGCTATTTATAAAAATAATAAAGGCAAGATAAAAAATCTAAAAAATATATTTTAAAAGATAAGTGAAACTTGCAGCACACTGCATCATTTTTCTCTTTTTGTGTGAATTTCTAACAATGGTGAATTGTGTTATTATTACTGTTGTTGTTATTATTATATTGAGAGTGGTTAAATAGGTTTAACTAAAAAGGGAAAATTTCCAAATATAATCAATAAACACTATATATATATATATATATATATATATATATATACACACACACACACACACACACACATACATACAAACATACACACATACCTTGGTGTCCCACAGTCACATGGGAACCATGAGGAGGAGGCAAGAAAGACAGCAACATCCAAGTACCACCAAAGGATAAGACAGGTCCTGAAGAGCCAGCTCAATGGGAAGAACAAGATCCATGCCATCAACATGTATGCCCTGCCAGTCATCAGATACCCTGCCGGTATAGTGAGCTGGCCAAAGGAAGACATGGAGGCTGCCGATGTGAAGACCCGGAAGCTCCTCACAATGTACGGAGGTTTCCACCCCAAGTCCAACACCCAGAGACTGTACACCAGGCGCAAAGAGGGCGGGCGGGGCCTGATGAGTGTCAAAGCCACTGTCCTGGACGAAACCCGAAGTATCCAGGAGTACATCAGTAAGAGGGCACCCAAAGATGAGCTGCTGAGAGAATGCCTCAGGCAGCAGCAGACAAGGCAGGAGGTTCAAGCAGAGGAAGTGCCATGGCAAGACAAGCCCCTGCATGGGATGTACCATCGACAGATAGCTGAGGTGGCTGACATTGGGAAATCCTATCAGTGGCTGGAAAGGGCCGGACTAAAAGACAGCACTGAGGCACTGATCATAGCAGCACAAGAACAGGCACTAAGCACCAGATCCATAGAAGCAGGGGTCTACCACTCTAGACAGGATCCAAGGTGCAGCTTGTGCAAAGAGGCCTCAGAGACAGTCCAACACATAGTGGCAGGGTGTAAGATGCAGGCAGGAACAGCATACACTGAACGGCACAACCAAGTAGCTGGCATTGTGTACAGGAACATCTGCACAGCATATGAGCCAGACCCCCCTAAGTCCAGATGGGAGATTCCACAGAAGGTCGTGGAGAATAAAAGGGCTAAGATCCTGTGGGACTTCCAGATCCAGACGGGCAGGCAGGTACTGGCTAATCAACCAGACATCGTGGTAGTAGACAAAGACCAGAAGACAGCAGTAGTGATAGATGTAGCAGTGCCAAGTGACAGCAACATCAGGAAGAAGGAGCATGAGAAGCTGGAGAAGTACCAGGGCCTGAAGGAGGAAATAGAGAGGATGTGGAAAGTCAAGGCCAAAGTGGTCCCAGTGGTGGTAGGAGCACTCGGGGCTGTGACTCCTAAGCTGGGAGAGTGGCTCCAACAGATCCCAGGAACAACATCAGAGCCCTCTGTGCAGAAGAGTGCAGTGCTAGGAACAGCTAAGATACTGCGCAGAACCCTCAAACTCCCAGGCCTCTGGTAGAGGACCCGAGATTGAGGAAGACACATACCACCCATAGGGGTGAGAGGGGAATTTTTTTTATATATATATAAATATAATAATATTAATAATAATATAATAAAATAAATGTTATAGTTTTCTTATTTGTAACTGTTTTTTATGTATTCATCCTTTTTAATTGTCGTACGCCACCCAGAGTCACTTTGTGTGAGATGGCAGCTATATAAATACAATCAATCAATCAATAAAATAAATAATATTAATTAATATTAATATAATAAATATTAATGAATTACTTAAGAATAATATCATATAATCGATAAAGTCAATAAATGCAATAAATAAATATAACAGGGCAGGGGTAGACAGGGGAAGGCAACAGTTTGGGAGCCAGAGGTTGCTTTCTCTACATTTCTTTAAGGCAAAGCCACGGTAGATGCAAATGGAAGAGGTCTTATCACACATAGGATGAAGCAAGAGTGTTCTTGGTGTTGGAAATAGTCTTTGCATTTGCAGTGCCCTAACTTAAAATGGTCGTAAAGAGGCTTCCCCTGAGGTCACATCTCTGAGTTTCAGCTTTCCAACTCAACTCTCCTTTCTGAATTAATATTTTTTTCACATCCTGAGAATTAATTCCATATCAAGAAAATATTTTGATATCGAACAAATCTCCTTCTTCCCTTCTCTTTTACGGATTAATATAATTTATTCATTCACTAGTTTTAAAATAAAATATTTTATTAAAATATTAATCATACCTATTTATGGGAAAAAATTTAAAAACACCTGCAATTATATCATCCTTTATACTGCAAGTGTCATATTATGGTTTTGGGGTGATTATGTCAATTTAGTTTTTCACGTATTATTAATAATTCCTCATTACATAAAATTATTACTAAACTGGAAATTAAGTGGATGTGAAGGATCCATATGCTGAAGTTCTCATAACATTTCAATTATGAACTTCATATCAGATGTCTTCCAATCCACATTAGAGACAGTAATGAGCAAGCTCTTGCCAAAGACACCCAAATGAGCTCGTTCAGGTTTGTTGTGCATCATTATATTGCTCTTGAAATAGTTGATCATCCTACCTCTGTAGATTTATAAACATCCAGTTTTGGGGAGGAGTCTCATGAGTTATGTATTATGGCAAGACAAATTCCCTGAGTGTCATCCAGATTGGCCTAGACCAGTGTTTCTCAACCTTAGCAACTTTAAGATGTGTGGACTTCAATTCCCAGAATTCTGGGAGTTGAAGTCCATACATCTTAAAGTTGCCAAGGTTGAGAAATACTGGACTAGACAACTAGAATTTCTTTTCTTTTTTTCTTTTTTCTTTTGGAGCTTTATATCTTAAAATAATCTGCATGTTCAACACCTATCCAGAAAGTCCTCAGAAAGAGGGTTCAATAAAGTCACTGGTACTGTGCTTCTACTTAGAGTAGGTGGAGCAATTTACATTCAATAAATGGCATTAAATCCACCAAAACGTACACTTGGGATCTGAATTTAGCCAAAAGCAAAAAGGACCATCTAAACGAATGCCAGACATAATGCTAGACATTTCTTTTGTAGCAGCCTTCTATAACTTGATATCCTCCATATAGGCTGAAACATACCACCCCCAGAATTCCTATTCTATCCACCAGAATTCCTATCCCTACCCATGTGAGCTAAATGTTTTTCCAGTTCTATTCCTCACTTGTCTGAATGGTGCCAGATTCGGCACAGCTGTTTACCAAGCTGTACCTTCATCTTCCTACCTTTCAAAGAGTCATTTCTCAATTCTTCATATATTTTCTATCAATTAAAGTTTCCCGTCTGGAAGGGGAACTATGTGTTCTTTGCTTTAGTTCAACATCTTTATTCCTTTGGTGACCATTTAGATTAACTGTCTCATTCTCTTGTGGATATTCTATAAATCAAACACTTTATTGTACATTTCAAAGGCAAACAGAGGAGATGAGGGAAGAAAAAGGTAATCTAGTGAGCAACCAACCATTTTGTAGTTTATAAAACTCCTCCCTGTCTCTGCAGAACAATCTTTATGAAAGGGATGCTGCAAGGAAGGCAGGCAGGCAGGCAGGCAGGCAGGCAGGCAGGCAGGCAGGCAGGCAGGCAGGCTGTTAAAAAGGTTCCCTTAGTTACTATGCAGTAATTACTACGCAGTACGCAGCCTTCCCTCAGTACTCATTTGCCATTCAGTTTTTGCAAAGTCCATTGTGATCATAGACGTTAAGCCCCACAACTTGGCAGAAACACCTCTCTTCAGTATTGTAATATAATTGTTTTTCCATTCTCCAATATTTCACCACAAAGAAAATGCCTCAAATTCCTCATTTTGTTTAACACAAAGTTCATAGTTTTATAGATAATCACAGAGGGCTGAGACTAAAACATTGAATACATTTTCTTCCATATCCAGCTCTCTATTTACTAGCCTGCATTTATCCCTGCTAGTCCTCACACAGGCAAAGTCCGCTGAGATCTATCTTCTGCTGCAGAGGTTTCCTAGATGATCAGATCCAGGGTCCAGGGTTCCTTCTTTAACAAAATGTTCAAAGTAGCCTTTATATTGATGGCTGGTGTTGATAGAGGTAAAGTAGATTCAAAGGAATATCTGGGATGAATTTAGAATTCTACAAGATCAAATGGAGGGCTTCAGCCACCAAGATAGCTTTCTCTTTTAAGTACTGTCCTGTCAAGTCCTCTTTAAAGGTGGACAATCATAAGGAGGAAGGGCAGGAACTTGAAATTAGCCTTCCACTGGGGAGGAGATTGAGCAGTGACATAGTTTACTTGGTCACAGGCCATTTTCTCTTTTGTCCTTTATAATCACACCAGAATACTGTAGAGCAGTGTTTCTCAACCTCGGCAACTTTAAGATGTCTGGACTTCAACTCCCAGAATTCCCCAGCCAGCTGGCTGGGGAATCCTTGGAGTTGAAATCCAGACATCTTAAAGTTGCCGAGGTTGAGAAACACTACTCTACAGCAATCCCAGAATTGCCCTCATGTTGTATTCAGCCCACAATTTATCAAGTCTTATACGAATGCTTTGTGTTCTGGAAAACAAACACTTTTTCTTGCTTAAGCTGCCATAGTACAATGGTGCATGAACTTTGTTGTACTTCCCCGCTTATTAGGAGATGTGTTCATACAATAAGCCTAACTCTGATCGATCATTGAAACATTCCTGGGGAGGAACCTGTGAGGGAAGGTGGAGCAATGCTATGATTGGCTATTGATCAATCAATTGGTACTATTAAAATATTCTCTCCCCCACACAAGGACAATACATTTCATCTGCCAGCTAGGACAACAACCAGACTCAAACACCATATTAGCATCCTGGAGAGTCATTGTTTTGACTGACGAAGGAGCGAGTTATGCAAGATCCATAGTGAGGAAAACCTCCCTCACTCAGGTAGGTCTGTATTATGTATCTATTTCAACTGTTTCAAATTTGAATTCATGCATACAAATAATATATACTACATCTGAATCCTCTCCTGTCCTCACTTTGCTGGAGTGGGCACCATACTGCTGAATCACTGTTTTCTTTACCCTTGCCAGTTGTTAATTGCACTATTATTTGATGGGATATTTACTAATACTTTCTTCCATTGTATTTATTGATATATGTGAATCAAAATCTGGATATGTTTTATTGTCCTACGTAAAGTGATCCCTCCAAAAACAAATTTGTGCTGGTGAATACCATTACATTTTTTTATGGTGTTCTCTAATTACTTTGTCATGTGAATGGAATTAAGAATAAATTTGCCTTTCATGGAGAGAAGCCCAGTAAGATGACCACCATTCCCATTATTGTTTTATATGCTTTTACTATCGGTCTTTGAAATGTGACATAGTTTTTTTTTTAAATTGCACTTCGGGTCTATTCCACACACAAAAAAATATGTATTTTTTTTTTGTGTGGAATA
The DNA here is from genome assembly GCA_030867105.1 of Liasis olivaceus. Taxonomy (NCBI): domain Eukaryota; kingdom Metazoa; phylum Chordata; class Lepidosauria; order Squamata; family Pythonidae; genus Liasis; species Liasis olivaceus. The sequence goes on along the minus strand of CM061348.1, from coordinate 230,822,030 downwards.
GACCCGAAGTGCAATTTTTTAAAAAAACTATGTCACATTTCAAAGACCAATAGTAAAAGCAAAAACTAAGGTAAAGTGGATTTACGTTCAGTTCCAAAACTATCAGAATAATTTAGCATCTCTTTGTTCTTAAATTGCTTTTGATTGTTACCTCACGGAAACACTACAGCCTAAAATGCAAAAGCCAACTCTTTCTGTGTTTGCCACAAGAAGTCTATGTGTCTGAGCAATGGCAATGCATGTCTGAGGCTAAAGTAAAGCACATTTGTGCACAATTCATTGAAGAAATTGTTCAAGAACAGTTCACCTATGTGGAAAATACAAACCTTGTAATGCTGCCAAGATCACCCAGACCTTTGGCAATCAGCTAAGTAAATATTAGTCATGCAAGTTAGAACCGCCCTACAGCGACTTTAACTTACACAGTGAACCTCTCTAATAATTCAGGCAGTCATGGAAGGAGTGCCATACATGAAATATACTTGTTTGCTCTAATTTCTCAACTCTTTTGTTATTTTGTCTTCTCCCTTTGACCTGGACTACTTTTTTTGTGTGCACTTATCCCAAAGCAGAGGTTGCATTTTTACAATGAGGTCATGATAGTTATTTCCACAGTCCCACTTTTTTGTCATTCAGATACAGCAAGCAAGTAAACACAAGGACATTTAGAAATGTCAGTGTGACCTCTTCCATAATCTGACATAAACAAAACATTATATTTTATATGGAAGAATCATTTTCCTACAAGCACAAAGCTGAACACAGCATTTCATTGAGAGCTCTCCAGATGAAGTATTCTGAAATTCTTAATGAATGTATTGCCATAGCCACCTGTAACATTTCCATACTGTTGTCAGTACCAGATCTGTGTATGATGTACTGCTGGCTTGAAGATTTTTAAATTAATCAGGTCTTTCCAACATTATATTTGAGATACAATTGAAAAATGTGACTGATGGTGGTGGATTCCCCAGAGACTAAGTAATCCTAAATCCTATGCATTTGAAAAATTGTAAGGAAAAACTGTCTAAATTAATACTTTTTAACAAATGATAGAGAAGTTGATGTGAGTTTATTAAAGATTTTAGGAAGGTTTTTAATTCCACATATATAAAACTATATTTTATCCTACAGATTTTAATAAGTTATGAACATTCTTATCTTTGACTGTTGCATCCCTGATTTTTTTGTCTAGATATTTGCAAGTGGCTTCAGTAAATTAAACTACCTGGCTTTTCTTCTCACAAAAAGTATGCAGCCAGTTGGATGCTTTTCTGTGCAAATACAATGGGAAGTGATGCATAGATGAGATTCAGAACACCATTTGGTGATAGTGGACCTTACATTTGTACAATACTCTTCCTCTAGCAGGCAACACATAAGTCTTCAGTAAGAAATTTAGTTCCTCCCTTCAGCTTCATTTTAGCTATGAAACATACAGTAGCTTCCTTTACTTTCTCAACTGGTTATCATACTGAACTGAATGGGCAATTCTGCACAGTAACCTAAGCTCCTTGTCTCCTATGCTGCTTCTGGCTGATCCTGAAGATAACCTTAGAAGACTGTGGTGGTTTGGCAAGGGGGTCAGGTTGGTGCTCAGACCAGTTTATGAGTGTCAGAGTCCCTGATTGGTTATTCCGTGGGTTCTTGCCCTTCCCATCCATGAAGGGAAGGGAGGTGTTGCTGGGTAGTCCTCATTAGGGCAGAAGGGGATACCCTACCTCCCTTCCTGAATTCTCTCACTTAACCTTGATATAGTCTCCTTTTTTCCCCTTATTGAACCTTCATACTATGATGAATGATCATTGCAGAAAAAATGTTGTACTTTCATAGAATCAAAGGAACAGTTTTGTCCCCAATATACAACTCCATTTCCCCCATTCAACCATCTCAATCCCTGCAAGATGCTACTATGTGGCAAGCACTCTTTTACCTCCCCCCTGCCCCAAGGACACAGGATTCAACTGGAGTTTATTGAAGCTTTGGAGCATTGTGCCCACATTGCAACACCTTTTTAATTTTTTTAACTGCAAATCCAATGAAAAATGGAACTATTCCAGTACTCTGGGCAGAGGATGCTTAACCCAGTCTGGGCAGAAACTGAAAGAGTATCTGCTGGGAGTTGCAAAGGTTGAATGGAGTGATCAGCTTCTAGAATGGGTGGGAAAATATGCAACAGAGAAGGTTTATTGATTAACGGCCAAAGCTTGATCAACGACAAGATAATAGGAAAATGGCAACCACTGACCAGCTGAAGAGATAGCCACTTGGGAGCCAAGTATGAAATGGTTGTACAGGCCAGTGACCAGCTGCTGAAAGGGAGTGGTTCTGCCAAGCACTGCTTTGAGCTGGGAATGGGTGAAGGATGACCTCAGTAGTATGTAGTATGTGATGGCTGGCCTGTACTGGTGACAGGGCAAGCAGAAAGTGCATAGCTAGTCTACCTAAGAATGAAGGAAATGAAGATATAATGCCACCTTCAGCCAAGTTTTTTGTACATTTTAGATTTAAAAAAAAAAAAAAATGTGCCTTTGAGTCAGTCTTGACTCCTGAACACTACCTGGAATAGTCCCTGCAGTTTTTATGGCAAGAGTTTTGGAAGTGGTTTGCCATTGCCTGCTTCCTAGGGCTGAGAGAGAGTGACTGGCCCAAGGTCACCTAACTGGCTTTGTGCCAAAGGTGAGACTAGAACACCTGGTCTCCTGGTTTCTAGCCTGATGCTTTAACCACTGCACCAAACTGGCCCTCCCATCTTCTTTTCCTAGCATTGTAGTCAATATCTAAAATAAATATTATCCTCAAAAAGTATATATTCTAAGATCTTATTTATCTATTCATTTTTATTGTTATAGGCCCTCATTTGATTCATCAAAAGCCCTTAATGCCCTTTACATTTAAAGATCTTTATCTCTTACTATTATTAGCATATAACTGGAAAGTAACTAGTTTACCATAAACCAAATTGACTACCAGTTTGATTTACTTGGTCATCACATCTTAGAATACATCAATTTGCCTGCTAACCAATCTAAAACCAGCAAGCTTCTCATTCAACTAGAGCATTCATCCTCTTCAAAGTTAAAGCTAGTTACTTAAATTAAAGTCTCCCCTTTCTAGATTTATTCCTCATTGACTCTATACTTATATAATTAAAGCTAATGTAAGTAATTTAAACATTTAATTTATTTAATGGCATTGAGGAAAGTGTTTAAGGTCAAAGGAGACCTGAGGTCTTAGAGTCCAGCTAAAGTGAATTTTCAGACCGTGATTTCGTTAGTTAGGTGTCATTGTAAGACTAATGATCAAAGTCTTAAAGAGAAAGCAGGGCCACTTTCTTTGGTGACTCATTACTGTGTCAGATTATTCTAAAGGTATTTAAGAGAGAGGAATGGATGAGGTATTTCTGCCTTATAACTGTAAATTTATTTCAACATATATTTTCCCATTTCACTTTAGCAGTATTCATTCGAACAGCTCTGAATTTTGACTGAGTTTGTACATTGTGCTATACCATAGTTTGTTTTAACCACTGTTTATTGAATAAACCAGTGTCTGAACCCACCCAATATACTAATCCATGGACCATGCTTTATAATCCACAATGGTTGAGTTCATTCAACACAGATCAAAACCAAACACATCATAGTATGATTCAGCGTAGACAATTATTTCCAAAAATTAATACTAAGTAGAAATCCCATCCTTGACTTAGGACATCTGCTTAAACATTAGTACTGCAATGTTTCATCATTTAGACTGAATTCTTATTCAGCAGTAGATCCCCACTTCTCTTATACACTCTTATCTTAGAGTGAGGCCAAGATGGAACCCGTTAAGGTATGTATTGTAAGTTGGTTAGGTGAATCAGTTTGGTTTGATTATTTAAATAGTACCCTTTTTGCTCAGGCAGAGTTTTTTTAAAAAGTTAATATTTTCAAAAACCTGTGGTAATAGATGCTGCCTTAGAAGAAGAGGCATTCCTGCTCTTCTCGCACTAGAAGGAACTCTTCTTTTAAGAGTCACACAAATCTATTGAAAAAGAACAAAAATCCACAGTTGGTTATTTATTTCATTTCATTTCATTTATATAGCCACCCATCTTAAAACAACTCTGGGTAGCTTACAACCAATTCTTCTCCCAGTCCTATACCAACATAAGGAATATTCTTATTGACTTCATAAAACAGTAGCTGAAATCTGCAGTGTGGCAAGAGAGCTGGGAGGTCACTTAGTCTAAGCTCCTGCTCTATAGTGGATCTACCATGTAGAATGCAACTACACTATTCCTGTCAGCTGACCATCCAGCTTTGCTTTAAATGCATCCAGTGGAGAAGAGAGTCACTCTGTTTCTACAGCAATTAGTAATCCATGTCTTATCATGGCTGTTGGTTTTTTTAAAAATGCATATTCATTTTTTAAAATAATGGTAATATTAATCATATATGTACAGCTATGTTTGTTTTAAAACAATTTAAGTAGTTGGAAAGAATGGAAAGAAGTGAGGAAAGTGCATGAGATCACAGGTAACAGTTAAATCAGGGTCCAGTGCAGCCAGTTCAATTTCCTCAAAACTGGTTTCTTCTGAGCAAAGTCCTTAAGATTGCAATCTGGTTCACACATTATACTAAGCAATGAAGTGGTCTGTTTGATTTAGGCCAAGTATTTTATGTAAACCTAGCGATCATAATTTATAAATCATGGTTTATAGCTTACCTTGATGCGAGAATCCAGCCAACTATGCTTTGTTTAGTTTTATTCAATAATCCAAAAGTTAGGCGAACCATGACATAAAATGTCCTTTAACTGTTATCCAGCCATTCAACAATTCAAAATATGTACAGCTGTAGTACCATATAATAGTGCTTGCTATAAAATATGCCCCAATACATATATAAACATATTACCCCAATACATCACTCCAAAACACAGGAAATATGTTTTTAATAGTCAAAACTATAATTTCTATTCATGTGGAAGTGTATGTAAAGTTGATTAGTTGATTGATTAATCTTCATGCAATTGACTAACATTTCTTTAACCAGGTGACAGAACTAATGAATATACATAAATTAGTGCCAACTGATGCAGAAATAAATTAGCACTAGATGCCTTCTTTTGTAAATCACAGACAGCTACTTTCTGTTCTAAGTTGCTTCATCATAGGCTCAGGACAAAATTATTTCTAAAGGCTCTCAGCCAGGATGAACTCCTATACTGTGCTAAGACATAGCTTATTTTTAACTATGGTTGTTGAATGAGCCACAGTGGCCTAGTTGACATGTTGCACTAACCCATCAACAAAGATTTTCAAACCACAATAGCTGGGTCAACTAATCCCAAATCAAAACCAAACAAGCCACTTTTTGACACTATATGTCTAATCGCATGATCTCATGTCACCTTCAAGAAAATATAGACCTTAGAAGCACTTTAGAAGTGGATAAATTAGGCTCTTGTAATACATTAATTCAGCTTTCCTGATCTAGAACCCATCAGATGATCATGACACCTGGGAATTATAAGAGGTGAAGTCCAATACTTCAGAAGGACATTAGGTTAGATAAGGTATTCAAGTTATGTATATGTTAGAATATCTACAAATTACTTAAGTGTATTTTATCTATTTAGCCAGAGGAAGCCTGAGCCTTCATGGTTCTGGAAAAAATATTCCCATTCACCGGCACATTTTCCATTCCCAACAAGTAGCTTTTCCCTCATGGTTGATCTGAGCTTCAGTCAGTTTGTTCTCATCATTAGTCAAATATTGAATAAGTGGTAATACTACAGATCCAGTCTGGGATGAAAAAAATTAATGTTGTGTGTTACCAGTGTTTCACTGATATTGATACCATAAGCAGGACTTCATATATATCTATACCTATACCTATACCTATACCTGTGTGTGTGTGTGTGTATTGGGGTAATTATTTCACTATTTGATGTCTGAGCCTCATACAAAAAACTAAGTAGCAATGATGGAGTCAACAGTGCTTATAAATTTTTGTTTACTGACTCCATTTGCCTTAACTGGAACTAATAATTTAGAGTTGATTCATTCCTACTTTTAACAATCCATTGATAGTGCAGAAGTATGCAAAAGAAGCTGTAAATATTATAAAGATTGGAATAATTGCTGGATCAAACTCCCCCCCAACCCAAATGAATTCAGACCTCAGCTTCCAAAATTCCCAACCAAAGGTGGGAGGACTGTTTTACAGTAACTGCTAGAACATTGTAGTGGGAAGGTAAGGGAGGTTGTATTATTTTAATACCTCAGTTTGAAAACATGTAGGCCTGCCCTGCAGAGGGAAAAGGCAGCGTATCATGTTTATTGTTACATGTGATACAAAAGTGTTTAATATTGATCACGCTTCCATTCACTCTTAATCTTCTCATAAAATTATCCAGTGCCAATGATGTCTGCAGGTGGGAGGGGATGTAAAAAAAATCAAGATGGCAGTCACAACATATACAAAACAGCAGGGCTTTGATTACCCTGCTACAGACACCATCTTGACTTTTTGGATACCTCCCCCCAATATTGTGAGCGTCTGCAAACTCCTGCTGGTTTTTTTCAAAATGACAAAAGAAGTGAGCTGCCATGGCACCCCACAGTTCACCCCTTTTGGACATGTGTGTGATGTCACAGACCATGTACAAAAGGGACAGGGCCTATGTTGTGAGGACACAATGCTGCTTTTGTCAGACTGACCTGTTTGATCTGCCCTGGAGACCCCACTGCTCAGCGCCCCTTTCCCTGCTAAATCTTGTGACCAACTGAAGAAGACAAGGAGGTGTAAAGGGGGCTCTATTCAATGCGTACAGAAGCTGCTTTGGAAGAGAATCCTATCGCTCACTGCTGGTGTTCTTTTTATCTTTTTTTCTGACTTCTCTAATCATCCCATGGACTCTAGCCTTCTTGGTATGCATCTTCTACATAGATCTTCCTTTTATTTTTTCACAATTTAGCATAAATGTATTTGATCTCTGTAGTGTTGAGGAAATTGATTTAATATCCTTAGGCAACAGTTTGAGAAGACTTTCTAAAAAACATAGTCTGTTGATGTTGTCTTCCTACAAAAAAAAAAAAAAGAAATAAATAAAAGCATTGAATTAGCATAACATTGGAAGGGGCCACTTAGGCCACTAAGTCCAACCTCCTGCTCAGTGCAGGAATGCATCCCAGTCAGATGGCTCTCTCTCTAGCCTCTGCAAGAACAATCCCATGAAAGGGAGCCCACTACTTCTCTGGGTAATGCAATTGGTTCCACTGTCAAACTGCTATTAGTGTCAGGAAGTTAATCTGTGTTTTCCACTCTGGAAGGAGAGAGAACAGGTCTTGACCTTCTTCTCTGTGACATCCTTTCAGGTATTTGAAGAATGTTCACTTGTCTTTTCTCAAGGCTAAACATACCAGCTCAATCTCTCTTCATAGAACTTAATTTCTAGTTGCCAGATCATCCTTATTGTCCTTCTCGGAAACTGTTACAATTTCTGTGAATCCTTCTTCAAGCATGATGCCCAGAACTAAATACAGCAGTTCTGTATTTAGAAACTGACTATTCATACCAAATAGTTATCTCAGCATCAGCTTTCATACAAACATACATTACCCAGGTTCATGCAAAAAAACAGTATGGCAAAATATATAGTAAGTACAACCTGCATCTGTCTAAAACAAGAACATGTGACTGGCACAATTCCTGGGTAAATACTTCAGGAAAGTATCTCTATGATGACCCAATTCTCTGCTAGACCCATTATTTGGGTGAACAATGTCATGATCTAAAGCAACATCTGTCATCACTGAAGCTCCAAAAATGTAATGTTTCTGAGGTTGAGATCTTCTGTGAACAAGAATCTTCCACTCGCCTAAGGAATAAACAAAGAATTTAAAATGTGTGCTCCAATTATTCATATTTACCAGCTAAAAGTCTCAAACAGGCTCTAAGAAGTCAGTTGCCTTTATTTGGTGTTGGAGAGAATCTGGAGGATATGATGATGATGTTGTCATTGTCATTGTTATCATCCTCCCAAAGAAGCCCTTCTATTGTTTTTTAGTTTCACCATACACAAAGAGTAAATCCATATTTTGTAATCAGTTTGATTTTCAGTATCTGCTCCACACTGAGGTAATAGGTTTTATCTTTTTTTCCTTTGCTATTTATTTATTGCAGTTAAAGTTCTCATTGCTTTGCTGGGTTTCCTTTGCTTTTTAAAAATGTTTTTAAGCAACTTCAGTGTTTTAACTAACTCTGTAGTTTCGCTGCAGAACTTTGGTTATCAGGCAGATTTCAAATGAAATAAGTAAAAGTTGCTTCAGAAGTCTGAGCTGCTAAATGTAAGAAGCTCAATTCAGTAAGAAGCACAACTGGCTGCATTGTGTGATTGAATAGTTCATAATAAATCCCACGGGTGGGGGGGGCAGTACAAATGCCACAGTGGGAAAGGAAATCAATGATGCAAACTAGGTAGGACATATCACTTACGTGGGCAGGGCCTAGGTTTTCAATATTGTCCTGGTTTTCAGGACAGAGTGTATGTTTTGTTTGTAAAATGACTTTCTTTTAGAGATAACAAGACACTTTTCTGTATTTTCTGCCTTCTGATGGCAAGAAAATGCAGTGCTGATATTCACCATAGAAGTCAAAGGGCCACAGAAGTCAAAGGGTATTATTCTTTGCAAATAAGGGGATTGAATCTGCATGTGGCCATGGAACCACAGGCTGTTTGTCCCTAGTTTAAGTCTTTCCCACCTACACACTGTGTTTTGAATCTGGATTAAGGCCCCATATATTACATTGCCAGGAACAAAAATCAGAACCGCAGCTGAACACTAAACATTTAACAGAGTATTGCAGTATGAATACATGGCCAGAGTGTGATTCCGCTTTACCGTGAACAAAGAAGTGTTGAAGGGCACACTTATTCTTTGGTGACAATTATCTGAGTGTGTACCCAAAAGCAGAGTCTGAACTGGCCTCTTAAGATGTGATTCCCCGGTATTTAAGGTTTCAGAATAAGATGTTCTATCACGCCAGTGTTTCTCAGCCTCAGCAACTTTAAGATGCATGGACTTCAACTCATGCTGGCTGGGGAATTCTGGGAGTTGAGCTACTACACTAACGCAGGACCATGAGCCATAATGTTATATTGCCAGAACATTGTGAAACCATTGAAAATATTTATGAACTTTTGGGCCGTAATCAAAGTTCTTTTTCTAGCCTTTTTGGTCCAGTGAGTGCACTACATTTGGAATTTTGAGAGCATGTCATGTGCAATATGACAAAAAGGTTGTCATGGTGGGAGATTGCTTCCCACCTGCCAACCCCCTCTAGCTTCCCAGGATGCTCAGCTGACTTTTGTCTTTTTTTCTAGGCAGACTTCCCTAAAACCATCCTGCTTTATAACTCCCTTTCAGTTTCTAAGAATTCCTTTGGGGTCTATGTGGTGCCCAGAAATATTCCTACAAATAAAGAAAGTGCTTGAGACTGGCCTTTTGCTTTGCAGCATTTTAGTTTTCCACTTAATTTATTCCCATTAAAAGAATCTAAATAAAGGGAAATCAGGAGGAACAATGTGTCAGCAGCCACCAGGGGAGGGGCCAGTGGACATAGTGATAACAGATGCAACCCTAGAGATCCAGAGCCTTCTGAGTACGGATTCTTTTCCCCAACTTTGATCCCAGTGATGCTCTCCGGAGCTGAAGACTGCCTGAAACTGGTGCAGAGTCAGGAAGCATGCAGGAAATCTGCATGTTGTACCTATTTCTAGGGTGTTTATGTTGATCACAAAAAAGACAACTTTTTCTTTTAATACAAGGAGACGCTATGTTTCAGCAAGATATTGCTCTCTGGTAGAGATTGCCCATGTAACTGTAAGGATTTAGTGTCGACTTTTAATGTGCTTACCCAATGCATTAATTCTTGCCTAATTAATTTGAAGCTAAATAATTGACATATTTGAACTGAGAGAATAGAATAGGACGATGGCAACACCTCCGGCCATGCAACAAAGTAAAAATGAAAAATGTTCAGATACACATATCATGTTTAAAATGACAACTCCAAAAACCTTCCAGTTGCACCTAATTTCTAAGCCCCTTTTGGACTTGGAGCAAACAGTGTTGTTGCTTTAACGCTGTGAAGATGACGAGGTGTTGGGTGAGGCTTGGCACTAAGGACAGCTTATTTTCTTTCCTTTAAAGGAAAAGTTTGCCCCCCCCCCCCCCCCGTGACTGGAGCGATTTATCTTCGTGCCCTTTAGCCAAGAATTGCTTCTCAGTTTGGACTGCATGACTGCGATTATGCATAACCACCGACTTAAACATTATGATGAGAGACATAATTTATTTCTTCAGTAATTCATTTCTCTCTCTCTCTCTCTCTCTCTCTCTCTCTGTGTGTGTGTGTGTGTGTGTGAGAGAGAGAGAGAGAGAGAGAGAGAGAGAGAGAGAGAGAGAGAGAGAGAGAGAGAGAGAAGTATTGCAAGCTTCTGGAGTTTGCAGCCTGCAAATGTTCTCCCCCTCTTTTTCCTATTGACCACTTGTTAAATCTTTTTGTTTGTTTCCCGCCATTCCCCAGGGACCAGCAGACAGACAGCCTTGCCAGATTCATTTTCTGATCAAAGCTGTTTGATTTGGTCAATTTTGCCACATTGGAGACGTTCTCTATTACAGAGATAAATAGCCTTGGGCTAACTGTCAACGAAAACTTGTAAGCTAATAAATTATTCCAATTTCTTCCTGCGGATTTCTCTGGAGACAGCCCTAGGAAATACACTTTTTGATTAGTAAATTTCTCTGTGTGTGTGTCTGGACATTCAAATGTGTCGACTTTGATTAGCAGCATTGCTTTTCAAGTAGATGCTGGCTGAGGGGCTGTCAGTTGCAGGCAACCCTGATGCATAATGCATCAACTGGGCCCAGAAACAAGGAGCCTCATCCAAGGCGAGAAAGGCGGGAAAATTGCCCCAACAACCCTTTGCAGTCTTAGGGAGCTCTCCAAGTTGCAAAGACTTTTTGGCGTGGACAACACCAAGCCATGCAATCAGCTGGAGCTGCATGTTACCCTCAGGAAATTCAGCAGACTCACTTCTTCCTCTTCCAAGGTTCTTGTTTCTCCTGCCTCCCCCATCCCACCGAGGGTCAAGTTTTGCTTCATCTCCCACCTGGATTCCAATTCGCCTGCTGTTTACCTTCTTCAAGTCTTGCAGGTTGTTATAGAAACAATATTTTGGCTATAACAAATCAATCGGTACACGTGAACACAAACATACAGATCATTTATCAACGGCAAAATACCCTAAATTATGACCTTTCTAAAACCTATCAGAAGGGCAAGGGAATGCATAACGTAAATTAAACTTTGATGGGTCAGCGGTTTTTACTTTCACTATTCATCTTTCTTTCACCTTATAGGTTTAAGAACAAGAGTGCTGTGTAATTACATTTCAATGGGGTGCAGCGGTTCATTATTCTCTGCTATACCAATCTGCTGCAACATTTCCAATGCAGTCAGGTACGTTGGAACAGATATTAGTGTAAGACCACAGTTGCTCTTTTGGACTGATAATATCTTTTAATGCAGTGCCAGGCAATCATCTACAAAGAACCAGTAGGGAAAAGGGAGGGAGCGGCAGATGGTGGAAGAGAAAACCAAATCAATGTACAACTTATATTTTCTTTCAAAAGGACAACAAGTGCCTTTTCTTTCGCTTTTTTCTTCCATTGTCTTTGACTTTACTAGTCCTTTTCCTTCCCCCCATTCCATTCTGTTTTTCCACTTCATTCATGCGACTCATTCAGCTGCAAAGTTTAGCAATGCTAATTTTCCATCTCTCTCTCCCTCCCTCTCTCTCTCTGGTGGCATGATTCACAGAGTGACACAGAGCCTTCTGACCATCCAGATTTTGCACCAGGCAAAAGTGCATTACAAGGCCATAAGGTGAGGAATATTAAGAATTAAGTGAGCTGAATTGAATTCAACAAAATTTCTGATGCTACATGTCTGTACTATTATGTCTGTTGAAAATAATACATCTAATAAAACATTACATAATGTTATTTAAATATTAAACTATATCCTGGGTTTGCATGTCACTTAGCAAGCTCTGTTCCAAGTCTTTATTTATTTGCACTGCAAATCTTAAGATCAGGGCATATCACGGAAGGGGGTCCTGGGGATGCACAATTTTCTTGAGGCAGGGGCTTTGGGGGACCTGTCAGAAAGCACACTTCAAAAGTGGGTGAGCAACCGAAATGAGTGAAGTGAGGACCAAAAATGAAATTGAAATAAATTAAGGAAGGGAGGAAGGGAGGAAGGGTGACTGTTGTTGTTCCTTGCCCATCCAGTACAAAGGTTACAGAAAAGAACTGGCATAAGATCCTGCCATTCCTTTATGAAGTACTGTAGTGTTTTGGAAGGGCTTCTTTTTAGAGTTGTACAAAATGTTCCACGCATTATTCCATGCACAAAATTGACAGTTTCAGGCGTTCTATACCCAGACCAAACTATGTGCATTTTTGCTGAACATGGTCCTGGAACATAGGATGTTTGGCCCAGAAATGAACTCAGAACATTGTGCGTTCCTGGCAGAGCTGTTTTGGGGGTGTAAGGCAGTAGGCAAGGCCACTAGCAACAGCAGTGGCAGCTAAGGGGAGTTAAGATGCTGAGGAGATCTAGGGAGGAGTGAACAGGCCAGCTGGCTATACCACACTTGAATTCACGCACAGCAATGGCAATTAAAGGGATAGAAAGGAAGGAACATGCTGCAATGATCCAGCTGGAAGACTGGATATACAGGCCATGTGGAGGAGAAGGGGAAACAGGGGCAACAGGATTATGTCTTGGCTGAAATCCAGAACAACTAAAATGTTCCAGATTTCAGTTCTACCATGCTGTAACCTTGTCAGGAATGGTCCAGCTGAGCTTCCAAGCTACAGTGTCAATATATGCTTATTTATTTCCATTTCATTTACACCTTTAGGCTCTTTCTAGCCAAACTTGGCCAATGGGGAGAGTGGCATGTGACTTCCATTGAAAGACTTCCTGCCTCCTCAACCCTGACAGCAATGCTAAATAACAAGGGTGCAATAAATACTGTAAAAAAAACCTCATCCCGATAATTTGGGAAAAAAGCTAAATCATAGAGGAAGACAACACAGAAAACATATGAAGTTCCTTATACTGAGCTAGGCCATTAGTCCAGCTCACTGATGATAGCCCAAGATAGATTCTTCCCAAGAAGAATGATTTTTGAAGTATTTTCATGGATTCTCAGAATATTGCCAGATCATACCATCAAAATGATGACACACACACTATCATTTTTTTCTTCTTTGCAGCCAAAATAAGACTTAATGATGCAATAAGTTTCTGTAATTTTTACTTCACCAATCTTATCTTTTCTCTGCCCCCAAAGCCTTCAAAAATGACTGGAATTTCAATCTTACCCACTCTGATGATGACTTCATGTTAGTCCATGTCCTATGTAGTCTTTGGCCAAATAGTTATGAAGTAGATGATGATGTAGCTTTGCTCTAAAAAAAATTGGCCCAGTTTGAAAAAGAAATAATGGAGATGAAACTTGGGGCCTTAGGTGTATAAAACATACACTCGACAATTCAGCTATTGCCTTAGGCCAACACATCCCAAGAAATATTCTCATCCTATCCCAAATACAGTTCAAAGTTTCAGATTGGCTTTCTTCATGAGACATATTTATATAAAGTTAACTGAGTCATAGTTTATTTAATTATTCAAATTTTCTGAGTATAAATGAATCAACATAGGATAAAATATGATTGGCTAAATTGTGGTTTAGTGTACAAACACAGCCACTATATGTAAAGCAATAGTTAGCCCTCAATCATTTTTTCAGATACTGTATACCTATTTCTTTATAGAACGTTGTATTATTCCTAAATACTGTAAACATTTAATTCATCAGAGAAGAGGAAAGACAGATTTCATGTGGTTTTCCTCATGAAAGATTAAAATTTAAATGATAGATTTTCAACTCTTAAATCATTGAATATTTTTACTTACATGATTGTTCATGAGAATGTATCTCTGCCTGCAGACCTCCTATATTTTACATTAGATTGTTCAGGAGTAATGCCAGTTTGTTATCTAATGTTTATTTAGACCTGAAATATGTCAAGAAGGACTTTGATTTTAGGGAGGGAGGGAGGGAGGAAGGAAGGAAGGAAACTGGGACAGGGAATAGAATAATCCTAGATTAGAAGGATAAATTACTTAGTTTTTATAGCCTACAAGATTTCACTTTGTCTCCAAAAATACTGAAATTTACTGGGCATTAAATTTATGTTGATAGGGAATGACAAATAATTTTTCAATAAATCATATTGATCTCATAGCCCAATATCTTTTATACAGATCTATCTGCTGACAAATCAAGATATTTCCCAAGTTATTGGCATTTCCCAGTTGGAGGTTTGTAAATAAAATAGTTGATTTTGACTATTTGTTAAGTTAAAAAATTGTTATTTGTTAATGGTACTTCTGTTCTAGAGACCCACATCTTAAAAATTAAGTAGGTTGTGCTAGTCAGAAATAATCTTTTCCAATCTTGTGCCCTCTGGACCATACGGGGCTGGAGAATTATGAGAACTTAAATCCAACCCATCTAAAGGGCACAATGTTGGAGAAGACTATGCTTTAGCACTTTTACTTGAAAGAAAATTAGATTAAAATCCATGGCTTTTACTGCTGAATAGAGGTGTATTTCAATTTATGGATGAAAACATCTGGCTACTTAAGAATCTATCAATTGCCTACAATAGGCATGTTTAAAAAAGATAGATGAACCTCAAATGCAACAATATTTTTAGGTTGGTCAGCCAGCATATTTAGTGTTTTGAGAGCACGTTGCAGTTGCTCTCACAAAATAGACGGTGGGAGCGGGTTGCATGATGGATATGGCCAGTTATGAAACACACACAGGAGGCAAACTGATGAAGTTATCCACTGTTCCCAACAAGCCTCCAGGTTACTTCATGCCACCATCATCCCACCTTATCTTTGCCTTTTTTTTTTCCTG
>CM061348.1:230779467-230804467 GCA_030867105.1 Liasis olivaceus | reverse complement strand
CCGTGTTTCCTTTTCAGTAAAGCCCAAGGAAGAGATTGTGTCAGGCTAGAGGTAATACTGGGAAAGATTTTTAAAGAGCATGAAAAGCACAGCACTTTTAGAGCATGGGCTGCTAGCAGGACTTGTGCAGTGGCACATCCCTAACCCTCCCCCTCCGCTCCTCTTGCATCTCATACCTTCTAGTTGACCTCATTCTCTCCTCATTCATGCCAACCCTTCATGTAATTAAACTGACTCTCCTGCTCATTCTCTGTGTATTCCTCATTGTGCATTGGAGCTTTCTTCGGAGCAGGAAAATAAATGACAATCGTTCAAATTTCTCCTTGCCTGGCTTAGCCTCGAGAGACTATGCCATCAAAAGATTTGCACAGAACCCCAAGAGCATCAGAACTACAATAGCCCTTGGCCAGAAAATGGCAGATCAGCTGCCACCTGGGGACCCCAAAATGGTAGCTGAACCACCGTGGTCCCTATGCACATCAACATATTAATTCTGGCATGTGTGCCTAATTATTTAGAGTAATGCCTAGTGGCTTCTGATAAGATCTGTATGTGCAACGAATGTCAAATTTGTGGCCTGTACATATCCATGATTACATCTGACCTGCAAGAGAGAGAGAACACAGTACTAGCCAGGTTGTATTTTATACCAGGTTGTGTTTCATGACCATGCAGTAACAGTCAGGAACTGGTATAACCTTGTGCTGTAGTTCTTTTAGAATGTAAAGTATGATTACGAAGAAAAATGAGGCTCCCTCTGGGATGGGTACTATCCAAGCAAGTCATTTTGCTTTTTCAAAGAGGTGCCTTCCTAACAGTTTGGAAGACTTGGGGAAAATACGGGAGATTTTGTCTGCTGACTCTGGATCACCATCTTCAAAATGGGCGAAGCTTATCAATTAACAATTACAATTACTACAATTACAATTAACAATTACAATTACTCTGTTAATTACAATTAACAGAGCACAGTACTGACTTGAAAGCAAAACCCTCAGCTTCAGAAACTTTTCTGCCCTAACTCTGATAGACAAGAATTGCCAGTGATTACTCAGAAGTGAGGGAAAGACACTCTGTACACTATTCATACTTCCAGCATTTCAGAGTTAAGCAATAGCATTTTTCCAAGCATGGGGGTCAGAGTCTTATTAGACTGGTTTGGTCTCTTGGCTGCTGCATGTTTATTTGTGTTTTTACTTTATGTTTTACATTTTCTTTACCTGCTGTAGGCCACCCAAAGTCACTTTTTGAGATGGGCAAGTACATAAATTAAAGAAATATAAACAAAAATAAATAACATTGTGCAAGAGAGCCAGTGTAATATAGTGATTAAAATGTTGGACTTGGACAAGGGAGCTTGGTTCATGTTCTCACTATACCACAATATTAATTGGCTATCTTCAGCCAGTTACTTTGTCTCAGCCCAGCCTACCACAGGGTAGTTGTTGGCACAAGATAAAATTAGTGGTGACCCCATGTGAACTACCTTGAGTTCTAGAGGAAAGATAGACTATAAATATAATGCAATACAAAAATATACAGGAAGCTGCCTCATAGTCTATTGGTCCAACCGGTTTAAAAAAGGGAATGATAGCTTAAAGTCAAGCTCAGTCCTGATGACCATGTCCATGCAGTTGTCCTGGTAGTGTTATGAAAGTGGTTTGCCATGGTTTTCTTCCCAGTCTAGCCCACAGCACTGGGATTTCTAGGTGGTTGCCCTTCCAAGGCTGACCATGTTTACTATAGCTTCTGAGATCAGCCAAGAATGGCTTGGTGTTACCAGATGTTTGCTATTGTCTATATCAGTGTTTTTCAAACTTGGCAACTTTAAGATGTGTGGACTTCAGCTCCCAGAATTCCCTAGCCAGAATACTTTGTCAGTTGAAGTCCACACATCTTAAAGTTGCCAAGTTTGAAAAACATTGGTCTATAACTGTCAATGGCTCTCCAGGTTTTCAGGCAGGAGTCTTTCTCAGATTTATCTAGAATGGCCAAGCATTAAATGAGCAACCTTCTGATGCAAAGCACACATTCTACCATTGTGCTACAGCCATTTCTAGAGTCTTCAGGACTGAAACTTAAATCAAGCCTTGGAAATATTTTTAGTGGACCTTAGCTAGTAACAACTTCTAGCAATGTTTAGTGAAATGCCTTTTGCAATAAACCAGTGCAAGGATAGGGGGAAGCATTGAAGATTCTATAGGAAGTAGAAGTACTCTTCTTAATTAGGCATTGCAATTACCATACTAGACAACAGTCTCTCTTCTGGAGTTAGATGAAGTAAACTCTGATTTACCACTGGACTACCCTCCCTAGACTTCTTGTCTTGGGGGACTGCAATATCACACTAAGGCTATCCAGTCAGGAGTGACTCAGGACTGTATGTCTGTCATGAAAACCATGTATCTGTCCCAATAGTATTTGGCCCTGTACATGTAGCTGAAATAGTATTCTGTTTGGTTGGTGCTGAGATCTGAAAGTTCTGTAATTCCACTGTTATGGACAACTCATTCTTTGGTCAATTAGGCTGACAGTTGTTATAAACCTCTACAGAAGTGGAGGACAAGTTAAAATGGTCCATCCCAAGTGCCTGGTGGATCTGGATGTTTTTTTCACTGCTCTGGAAGAGTTTCTTACCTCATCTCTTGGTGATTCCATTGATGCCCTCATTGATCTATGGAATATGGAGATGGCCCAGGTAGTTGACACTATTGCTCCTAAGCGCCTTTGTCCCTCTAGTAAAGCTTGGTTTACCAGAGAGCTAAGAACAATGAAGCAGATAGACAGAGGCACAAGAAATTTTCATGATGAACTAGACTGGAGATGGAGTGGGGCTGGTTATGCTTTTCCATATGGTGTAGAATGTCCTCCATCAAGAAGTAGACAGGCTATGTAGAGAAGTGTGGGCCATCACTTCCTTGCTCAACCCTTGCCCTTGGATGGGTAGATTAAATCTTCCAGATTGTGAATGGTGCCATGTTTAAGGGACTTGATCAATGCCTGAGTGCAGATCTGTTTCTTCCTACTTAAAGGAGGTGATTATAAGACTTCATTGAAAAACGCCCTTGATGCAGAGTATCTTTCTTACTATAATCCAGTCTCAAACATTGAATTCTTGGGTAAAATGATTGTGTCCCAGCTGCATCTGGATAAAACTGATTTTCTGGGCTCATTCAATCAGGTTTTTGTCCAGATATGCTAAGGAGACTGCTTTGGTTGTTTAGTGGATGATCTACATTGGAAATTAGATGGAGGAAATTTGACACTTTTAGTTCTCCTGGACTTCTCAGCGGATTTTGATAGCATTGAACATGATACCCTTGTGGGCCACCTTGTAGAATTAGGCCTCGGGGCACTGTTTTACAGTGATTTTTACATATGATGTCTCACAGGGTTCTATCTTGCTCCTGATGTAATTTAACATCTACATGACACCACTGGGGTAGGTCCTTCAGAGCTATGGAATAGGATGCAATCAACTTCTACTGCTGGTGACACCCAGTTCTATTGCTCCCTACTTTTTAACTCCAAGAAAGCAATCAGTATGCTTGAACATTGCCTAATCTTGATAATGGTCTGGATGAGGGAGAACAAACTTAAATTAAATCCAGACAATAGGGGTGCTGTTGGTGAGAAGAAAACTGGACTCAGAGATTAAGGTGAAGCTTGTACTGAATGGACTTGCTCTTCTCAGAAAACAGGTCTGACATTTGGGAATGTTCCTTTCACTGGACTTGCAGATGGTGGTTTTCATGAGGAATGCATTTATGCAATAAGGCTAGTACACTGAGAGCCTTCCTAAGCTGATTGGACTTAGCAGCATTTTTCAAATCATTATGGACAAGATCTCTATACTGTTTCAGTCATAGAATCGTAGAGTTGGAAGGGACCTAAGAGATCATCAAGTTTAACCCCCTGCCCCCTGCCAGATCTAACAGACTTCTTATGGTTATCCATGCCTCAGTTACAATTATTTTGACTACTACAATGCCATTTATATGGGCTGTCCTTCAATAGTGTCTCAAAATTGGAATTGGTGCAAAATGGCCAGGCTGCTAACAGTTGCAAAGTACAGGAATCATATGATGCCTGTACTAAAATATTCATAATGTCCTACCAGGTCATTGAAAGTGCTGGTGTTGACTTTTAAAACCCTAAATGACTTAGGGTCTGACTATCTGAGGACTGCCTCTCCCACTATGATGCTGCACAGTTATATAGATCAATAGGAAAGGCCCTTCTGAATATTCCCCACTTTGCATCCCCCCACCACCTTGCTTTCTTATTTAAATTAAATTTTAATTCTTTGGCTTGTTACTGTTTGTTTCATTTTCCACAAAAATGAAACACTAGCAAAGCATCACAGTCTTCCAAGCTTACTATTACTAACATACATTGCATTATGATGCAGAAAGGGTAAATGACTGCTACAAAAGCTTCTAGAAATCTACATTCACACACTGCCACCTGACATTTCTTCATACAAAATATGTGGTAAACCCATTATGTGCCAGGAATTTTAGATGTACTATTGAATCACATTCAAATAATTTTCATATCATAAAAATGGTTTGTTTTTTATACATCTATTCCCCCTACTGGTGATGCTTATTTTTATTTAGCTGTAAAAAAAAAAGTTTAATCAATAGAAAGAGAAAATAGAATCAGGATTGATTTATTAAAATTGTTATAATTGTAGATGCCAGCTGCTGTATTTTCTATAGGTGTGGGGGGAAGGGAATAAAATGTGATGTTCCTGGCATAATCTTATTTCTGCTCTTATTTACTTTTGAGATACATTGTGCTCTCAGCCCATCACCTAAATATTTGTTTTAAGATACAGTTTCAATCTCCTGTCTTGCATATGATTCCTGGAAATAAGCATGTATATTTGTGGCTAAGTAAATATGTATGATGAAAATGGGAATATGCTGGTTCACACATGAGAGCATAAAATGCTACAAAATTCACTTCTGCTGTACAGTGGACATCTAACTGAAACATGTGATATGTATGCAACAAGCCTGAGATTTATAACATGGACACACATGCTGAAAAGAAGCATGACGGCCAGGACTGCTTACCTCCTTCAGCCATTTGGACCATCTAAGCTCTTCAGGTGTTCATTTGTGACAAGCAGTGGTGTGGCTCCAGCAAATCTCTTCTGGGTGAGGGGGCAATTTTCACTGATTCTTCCCTCCAACTATAACCTCATGCATCATATCAAACTCTCAGGAGCAACTTTACAAAGGACTGTAGCCTGCTGGAGGAGGTAAGTAATCCTTTTTCCAGAGAAAAGAACTCACCTGCAATTTTTATGACCCAAACCATTATTTTTACAGCTCCAATGAAGCAGCTTAGAATTTAGGAGGAATGTGAATACAATGCAGTATTGTTTGTGTTTAAACTCACCCATATTAGTGTTGAAATTGCAGAAGTAAGAGATGCTAGAGAAGTGCCATGTCTTGGTGGGGCCTTAATAATAAATGAACACAAATAACACTAAATAAAAGCAGTCAGTAATCATTTTGGACAGCCACCAATAGTAAAATCATGTTAACGTGAGTCTAAAAAGACCTGAGTGAATAAAATGTCTTAGCCTAGCACTAAGAAGACATTAAAGCAAGCAACTGAGTGAGCCTCTCTGGGGAAAGAATTCTGCAAATATGGGGCCATTGCTAAAAGCTCTTTTCCATCTTGGTCAACCTGTGGAATTCAGATTAAGGGGCACTTGAGAGAGACCCCCAGCTCATCAACCTAGTGAACAAATAGAAAGGTATATACCATTTGAATGGTATATATGGGAAGTGGAGTGAGGTTCCCAACCATGTCAGTATTATAGGTCAAAACAAGCACTTGAATTCAGCTTGGAAACAGACTGGTGACTAGTGCAAAACCAAAAAACCCTCCATTCAAAGGCAACGTACTTCTGAATACTGGCTATTTGAAAGAAACAATAAGGAAGTTATTGCCGCAGAATTCTGCTAGGGGGACTTTTAGAAGTACCTACTGTCCATACTGAAAAAAAGATGCTGCCTAGATGAATCACTGGTTTAATCTAGCAGACCACTCCTTATATGGTTATATTTAAAAGAAGCTGCAAGGTAGGAAAAGGAAATCTGCATTCACTTTGGCATCTCATGTAAGCTGCCAAATAGATGGATAGCACTACACATTTCCATAGCACCTATTGCATGTTTTGGTGTATGGAAGAACGGTGATTTAAAGCACCCCATTCCTATGTCCCACTCAGGTTGTTTTTCACTCAGTGCACAAATGTAAACATTGTCAGTGTAGAACAGACAATGAAGGGAGCCATTAATAATCCAGCTTATCTTGTAAGCAATGCACACATTTATATATGCATCATATTTTGGAAATTAAAGCAAGAAAATAATAGTGTTATATGTGAAAACAGACCAAGATTCGCTTGCTGGAGGATTATGCTCACTACTTGCTGCAATAGAACAATGTCTCTTTTATGTTTTCAGTATTGCAGAATATTGACCTGAGTGGCCTGGCAGCTCAGATGATGAGCACACCAAGGTTCAAGAGCAGCAAGGTTCAAGAGAAAATAAATGAATCCTTAGAGAAGTAAAAAAAGTTTTTAAATAGCTGACTGCATTTTATGGACTTAAAGCAGCTGATATCATCATAGCGTTTCACATGGCAGAGAGAAATATCTAATTAACAGGGAATTCCCTATGAAAACCTAATTCTAAAGCATTTTGGCTTCACATTTCCTGCAGATGGATTGCAGGAAATTCTAGACCAAGCTGAGCCAACTGAATGATGGCTTTCTAGCTGAACAAGAGAATATTTTCATCCCTATTCTGAATTAGAGCCCACATTTTCAAAGATACAGATCTGTTGAACTTTAAGGCCATAGACCAGTGTTTTTCAACCTTGGCAACTTTAAGATGTGTGGACTTCAACTCCCAGAATCCCCCATACTGGTTGGGGAATTTTGGGAGTTGAAGCCCACACATCTTAAAGTTGCCGAGGTTGAGAAGCACTGCTATAGATTGTAAAACCTGGTTCCATAAAAGCAGATTATTTTTCCCCCAGACATAAAGTTGAAGACACCTACTGATTTCCCCACAGCAAAGAGAATGTTTAGAAATAAATAATGAAAGGGAGTGGAGCTGCCCTCCTTAGTAAGCTCTAGGGAACACTAGTCAGATAGTTAATTTAAGTACATTGATCATGTGTCCTAGTCATTTGAAGCCAAAGTCTTCAGTGAAGTAAAGTGAACTACAGTTGCTTTTAGGTGATCATGTCTTGTATGGCCCAGGATGTAAAAGTTTCAATTTGGATTCCTCTCCTTCCCCCCACCCCATCATCATCTCCCCCTTCTGAAGGACTCAGTCAGTGTGTATAGTCAGACCAGAGGAGATATGATGATCTGAAGGTGCTAAATTCTGCTAAAACTACTGTACAAGAATGTGAAGACTGGTCTAGATCTTGGATAACATCTTTTACCTTGGATCAATAAAATTTACACTAGTCTGTTTCTCTCTACTTCTCCATTTGTAAAATGACAGTAATAGCAACTTATTTTTCAGTGTTTTATTGGGAAAATGAGCAGCAAATAGATATCTACAGATGGTGGGAAATGCACAACATTGTCTAAGGAGCAAAACTTTAAGTCAAAAGCACATTTAGTCCAACATTCTGTGTCACAAAATGGTCAATCGGACACATCTGTGAAGTTCACAAGTAGAACACTGGGGTAATGATCCTCTTCCACGGTTGTTCTCTTGCAAACACTATTTAGGGCCTGCTGTCTTTTGTTCTGGAGGTAGTATAGAGCTATCAAAACTAGTAGCGATTGTGTGTTCCGTACTTCCATGAATTTATTTAATCCCCTTTTAAACCCATCATAGCTGGTAACTACTACATCTGATGTTAATCAATTCCAGAGTTTATATATTTTTGATATATATAGATATAGATATAGATATAAAATCTGTCCTGAAGACCCCTAAATTAATTTAAATACATGACCTCATGTTGTAAAAATTTGAAAGTGGGAAAAAAAGTCCCCATCCACATTTTTCAGTCCAGGCATATATCCTCCAACCTGCCTTCTTTCTAAATTAAAAAGCCCCAAAGCTGTAGGGTTGTGTATGTATATGTGTGGTTTTTGTTTTTTGCTTTTTTACAGGAACTGTTATAGCCCACAAATTACTTTGTTTGCCCGTGTCTGCACCTTTTCCAGTGTTACAATGTATTTCTTGAGATGCAGTGATCAAAACTATACTCAGTATCCAAGTGTGGTTGCACGGTAGATTTATACACAGGTATAGCTATATTGGCAGTTTTATTCTCAGATCTTTTCCTAATGATTCCTAGCACAGAGTTCACCCTTTTTTATAGCAGCCACACACTAGGTTGACATTTTCATCTAACTATTCAGCACAACCCCAGGTCCCTTTCCTGATCAGTCATTGCCAGGAATCAATGTTTTTACAGTTTTGGGATTAATTCTTATATATTTTAAAAGACTGCATGATCACTCATAACTAGCAATAGGAAGCATTCAATTCTGGAATAAGCAGTGCTTAATAATTTCTTATAACATACACTTTGCTAGATTAGAGACCACTTTTAGAAATCATTATGCAACCAGGAGATCCACTTTTTTTTGCATAATATTTTGAATGGCCAGAGGGCACAGGAGGTGGGGGCAATTATACTGTGAATATCTCAAAATGGGCAGGGTCATTTTCCCCTTTATTCTTGGGAAGAGCATTTAAGGTATATTAAATAGAGAATGTGACAAATAAATGCAAAAAGTACTATTGGTGGTGATTCAATTAAAGGTTATATGTCTGAGATAACCATAACATTAATTCACAACAATAATATTAAAAAATATTGTTCAGTTACAACAGTGTTTCTCAAACTTGGCAACTTTAGGAGGTGTGGACTTCAACTCCCAGAATGGTTGGCTGGAGAATTCTGAGAGTTGAAGTCCACACCTCTTAAAGTTGCCAAGGTTGAGAAACACTGCATCTCAAGCTCTGAGGTACCTTAAAAACAAGCACAAGCATTTTCAACTGCAGTTATGTGCCTACTTAAGCATATATCCCAAACATCTGTTTCTAATGTGCCTTCCTTGCAGATTTGTTCTGAACTTCAGTTTAAGAATTTTTTTCAAAACAAGACTAAAACTCTGCAGTAGTTTATTCTGGAGCTTGCCAGAGCATTGAAAATAAAACCAAGTTAATTTTGCCCAGGAAGGACAGCAGTTAGCACCCTGCAAGTCCCTTTATGCCTTAGAGACTAGCTGCACTTCCACTGGTAAAAGTGGATCTAAGAGAGGTTGGGAAACCTCTGGATTTTCCAGTATTGCTTACAACAAGTCCAGGAGCTACAGCCAACATGGCAAATGATAAAGAAGGGATGCTGGGAGTTGTAGTTCAGCAAAATCTGGCCAAAGGTTCATTCCTCCTGTGATTTGTTTAATTTTGACTTAGCCAGATGTTTCGTTTTGGTTTAATATAATTTCAGGAAACATGGTTTACCAACCACAGGATGGGTTTGCATATCACATTAAGCCAAAATCAAACCAGTCACATTACACTTTAGAGTGGTACGCAAACCTGTAGTAGAAGAATAGGATAGAAACATCCTAAACAATTAACACAAAAATTGTTTTACTGCAGGAACAAGCAGCACGGTTCTGTGACCTGACAGCATTATAAGCTGACTTTTAAGAAAAGAATGTTTAACATTATTCATAAGAACCTATTCTGATCTACCTAGTATTTTTACTCGGAATAGATCTCAGCATGTTAAATCCTAATGCTTAGAATTACACTACAATGGGTGCAAATCGAGGCATGCTTATTTGGACACCTGCTAAGCTGAGTTCAATTATCATTCTACTGAAATGCACTGAATATTATACCCTTAGCCTATACCACCTACAGTAATTCCAGCTGTATGATATAATGCATGAAAACATAATTTAGAAATAACCATGTAACTGCCTTTGGTTTTGTTTTGGTGACTTCGATTCAGTTTTTGACTCCTGATGACTGTCTGGACTAGTCCTTGCAGTTTTCTTGGCAAGATTTTCAGAGGTGGAACTGTTGCCTGCTTCCTAGGGCTAAGAGAAAGCGATTGGCCAAAGGTCACTCAGTGGCTTTGTGCCTAAGGCAGGACTAGAACTCCTGGTTTCTAGCCTGATGCCTTAACCACTATACCAAACTGGATCCCTGTAATTGACTTATCTAGTCCATAGTACTACACAAACTCCTCCCCACCCCTGGAACTGATATCAGGATCTCCCCCACCAACACTCACTTTTTGCTGAAAAGAAATTGTATGCTGTATTTTTTTATATTGCATATTTTACAGTTATTAAGCTACATTGTGCACAACCGTATGTACTAAGTGAGGTGTAAGCAACTTTTCAGAACATGTAGGTGCTCAGATATAGCTGCCACAGTGGATACTGGAATAATAAAATGCACATTTACCAGAAAACAAACTAATTTGTTGGTAAACTGCACATTTACCAGAAAAACAAACTTCCTGCACCTCATGTATTCACTAAGATGCTTTTTTCTTTTAAGAAACGAAGGTTTATTTTAAACATATAGTCACTTTACATTCTTCAAGCTGATAGTAAAGAATAAAGAGTATAGATACAAAAACGTGAGATAATAAAACAAAGTAAAGAACATTAAAAAAACATATGAAAGAACTTTCGATAGCTCATTTTTTTCCCTTCCCTTCCCTTTCACTGCCCCTAGACACTACTCACTACTTAAGTATTTGTCCTTTTTGTGAAATATTGTAGAATGTTGCTTATATTTAATTTTATCTGATATTTTAATCAGTCTTTTAACTCTTTGCCCTTAAGATGCCTTACTAATTCTGGCAGGTGGGCACACTTCCAGCTAAGCACCCACCTTTTTTATTTTTCAAGAATATCTATAAAGCCTATACACATTTTGGAAACGAAGATGATGCTGGTGACTCGTGCTTTGTTTTGCTGCATCCCAACTTCTCTTTTTCTGTTTAAGTAACAAAAATTAAACTCAGGTGTGATCAGACACTTGATAGGCACCAATGAAGCTGTTTACTGGCACATCAGCACCCATGGACACAACAGTATCTTGGTGTGAGAACAAGTGCTATTAGTTGCAGAAAAATGAGATCCAAGAACAGCAGAGAATACTTACTAGAAGTAAATCTAAGCTTAAGAGCTCCCTGACCCATCTAATCACAAAGTAACACAAATGCTGCCAAGTGGCCAGCAGCAGCTCCATACACCTGTCCACTCACTGTTTACATTTTAATGGAAATTCTATTCCAGCTATACCACAAAGCGCTTTAGAAGCTAGAAACAAATGCTGCTTCAGTGGAAGATGAATTTATGTTAACCTTTACCAGGAAAGCACTGTAAGATAAAGCACTTAAGCATTTAGAGTGTGGTACATCTTCACATATTATACAGCTCCATGGGAACAGAGAAAGTGCTAACCCACTAAAGTTACCCTAGGGACATAAAATGAAGTATATAAAACTCTCGAGTGAGATGCTATACCGTATTTCTAGGTCAAGATTTGCAACTTTTGAAAATTTGTTTTAGGAAGACAAGGATGAAATTTGGGAGTGAAGAATTCAAAACCATGTTGTCTTTTTTTACATAAAGCCAAGACAGACTGTCTGCTTTAATAGCAACTACATTAAACAGCAAAATGGCACTGATATTCCTTCAACCTTTATTGTCACAGCAAGTTCATTCACTTCAGTGAAACAGTTCCAGAGGAAATTATTTGCAACATGTGTAGATATAACAAATATTCTCCAAAAATATACATTTCCCATATTTCAAATAGATCAGAGCAACTATTTGCCTTTAAGTTTAGAACTTGGTGGTGGCAGGAATAATAATTCTTTGTGTTCTGGAAAACGTGCATATTTCTGTAACATTTTAGTTAATCCTGATAAAGATATTGTCTAGCAATGGATTAAGGTTTCCTAAGCGACCAATTAGAGGGTCAAAAACAGTAAATAGGCTGCATACTTCTCTAATTAAATTAGAGATGTATGCCATGATTAGAGATGGGAAGTTTCAGAGAAGGTGGCAGAGGACATTATGTAGAAGAAAGCAATAGAAGAAAAATACTTTTCTTTCAGGTACGCATGCAGTTAAAGTAGGATCCAAATAATGTATGTATCATGCAGTCTCCCAGATTTTCAGATAGTCTTTAAGTCTGGGATTCCTACACACTCTACTAAAGCCCTCCCCAGTCTAAAATCCTCTAGATACATTGGACAACAAATCCCTCTTGTTCAACATGGTACAACTGCTTGTACTGGGGATTATGGGAGTTCTAGTCAATACATCTGGAGGTGAACCAGTTGGGGAAGTCACACTATAATAAATCCGGATTTCCCCTCCCTATGCTATGTAATATGTAGCATTGTATGCGTCGTGCCTGCATGTGTATTTCATTTCTTTGCGCTATTTTCTGGGACAAAAAGAGGCTATCTTCTATCGCGGGCTTGGGTTTCCTTTTCACGGGCTATCTCGGCTGCTTGATCCAAACTCTGCTTGGCGTCGAAGGAGCTGCTAAATGTTAACTCCAGCCGAGCGCGGGACGCTGGCAAACAACAAATAACCCGCCGCGATACAATGATGAATGGGGCTGTGTGAGCCAGCATCTTAAAAGCCGAGGGTTTGGCTTCTCTTTTAACTGTTCCAACCTGACAGCGCAATGGATCACCCGGCCTCTCCAATTGCAAGGGAGAAGTATTTAGCCATCGCGTTTAAAACGCACGTGCACGAGCTTCCCTCGGCTGCGCAGCCTTTTTCGTGCCTGTCCGCCTAGAGGACTGGGAGACTTTTTTTTCCACGCTTTCCCTAATGCATACGACGCGTTGGAAGGAACCGCTGCAGGTTACAACTACAGCAGCAGCTCGATCTTTGCTCCCACCACCAGCACGAGAGCGCGCGCGAACATTCGCACTCCAGCGCTTGGCAATTCTTCAGCAGAAAGGGGGGGAAAAAAAAAAGCCGAGTCGGTAACGCATGCGCAGATGTTTGCCTTGTTCGGCGCGCGCTCTTGCCCTCCCCTTTTCGCTTTCTCTCCCCCGCCCCCGCGGCCCCCCTTTCTCCTCCTGGTGGAGAAGTTGGCGCGCTGCCCGTTCAGGCATTCAGCGCGAGCTCCTCAGGGATCAGCAAGCAAAGTCACAGTCTGCACAAACAGAGCTTTCAAATTCATAAAATTCATAGGATTTTTCACAAATGAATGAACACAATTTTCTACCAATTTCCTCATTATGCAAATATGCAAAATATCAAATTTAGGCCAATTAGGGTCCTCCACAGTCCCAAATTCACCCGTTTAAGCCATAATTACAGAAACTATCAAATAATTACGGCCGCTAATTGGAAATATTTGTGACAGATACAACAAATTCTTGCACAAATTACATTTCATTTTAGGAACCACTGCGCGCCACTGAAATTTTATCGAAGTCTAATTTAACTTACATAATGAGTTGAATTGAGTACTTGTTATCAAATTTGAGCAATTCATAGCTCCGTAATGTGGAATGATCAAATAAATTAAAAGGGAATATATTCAATATTTTTGTTGTGCTGCTTTTTTCGAAACCATTGATATTTTGTGAGGAATTTCCCTGCTCCCGCTGCCCGAGGTGGCTGACACGTATCATTTTTTTTAAATCCACCAGCTGCAGGAAGAGGAGGAGGTGGGAGAGCCAGCCCGAGCCGCCGCCGCCGCCGCCTGCCCCGACCGAAAAGGAAGGGCAACATTCGCAGCCGGGGCGCCTTCCTCAGCATTAGCATTCTTAGCCCGGCGAGAAGACATAACAGAGGCAAGCCCGGTTTCCAGAGGCGGCGAAGAAGGAGCACACAGTTTCTTGCCTTTATACTTCCGGGTGAATGGCGGTGGTAGCCGACTGGGAAGCCAGGCGCTCTGAGCTGCATTTTGCTGACGGCGCGCCATGATGCACCCTCCGCGCCCAGCCCAGGCGCAGCACAAGTGCTGACTGCGGTCAGCTCGTGCCCGCCACGGGGCTCAGGGATGCGGCTTGGGGCCGCTGCTACCCGGGAGCGGGACACGGGGGCGCTTCTCCGACCCCCTCCCTGGCACGTCACTCTCGCGCCTTCCTCCCTCCTTTCGCAGACTTTTCTCCGAGGGCAAATTCCGCGGTAACTGACCGGGTTTGGTTTCCTACTGAAATTAATCCGTTTTAGGCATTTTGGGTGCTTTTGAGCTTTATAGGATCTGTCATTCGTTTAAAACTCGGTTTCTAGTTCGCCGGCTCTTGGAGAAAATAATAATAATAATAATAATAATAATAATTATTATTATTATTATTATTATTATTATTATTATTATTATTAATACCACCTCCTTGTACACAAATTAAAAATCCCGCTATTTAATATTATCTAGACATCTACGTTCATTCGCATTAACATTACACACATACGTACACATTGTATTATATACCCTTTTTTCCTGTCATTCTTGACTTCTGGCGACTGCTGCAGTTTTCTGCAATCCCTGCAGTTTTCTTGGCAACATTTTCAGAAGTAGTTTGCTGTTGCCTTTTTCTTCGGGCTAAGAGAGGGGGACCCGGTGCCTTGAACCACAGCACCACACCGGCTCTTATTGTACAGTATATACTTTTATGAAAAACGAATATAACAGGCAAGTGATCTAAAAACATGCTTTTCACAATGGCCACGATCCAGTACCGAACTGCCTCATCTTAAAATGGGGCTTCAGGCATATAATTGTCCAATGGTTATGGCCACTTTATAGGTGCCTTAATATTATTTGTTAGGGGCCGATGTAATTGCGTGTGCGCGTATGTGTATATACACTGCGGCCGCGCACACATTCATTGGAGGTATGCTTAGAATGTCACACAGCAGCTGATTATTGTTTATTTTCCGGAAAACTGAAAGTGTAAGTGCTCTTATAATATTAAGGTGTAAATATTATTATACTTCAATCCGCGGGACTGTGAGTGTGCATTTCCCCGGTGCTGTGCGCACTTGAGTGTGCGTGTACCCGTACTATTATATATAACTTGTATTTATCTCGGTAGACTCCAGAGTTGCCCTCTTAGGAGAAGGTCAGCTCCCTGGCCGTGGACATTATTTTTCTTCCTTACCGCCATGCCCACATACTCCCGCGCACCCCTCTTTAACTGCCTGTGGCCTCGTTGGCGGATTATAAATGTCTCCTTCTGCCTGTGATTTGTTTAATCCGTGGAAATGGTGCTGGTCCTATGTAAACAAGCCAAGTGCGGAATGAAGGCAGCCATCCATGCGTGGCCAGCCTGCCTATTTGTCAGAAAACCTTCATAAATACTGAGCCGGGGCTGGGCAAGGATGTGATGTCTCCATTTTTGCCAGGAAAGGGCGCGAGGAAGACAAAGCGAAGCAGAGCGCCGCGTAACCTTTAAGGGACAGAGAGTGGGTGCGCTGCTCTTCGCCCGAGTCTCCCTCCCTCCCTGCCTGCCTCTCGGTAATTCAACGCCAGCCAGGATGGATGACGGCTTCTCCGGAATAGCTAGACCTCCTTCTTTTACGGGCATCATGTATGTGTGCAAAAACAAAGTGACGAAGACAGTCCAATAATATCTTCGTCCCTGAACCTTTCCGCAATCTCGCTCTTTAATTCTCTGGGAACCTGACATGCTCGCAGACAGTTATGGCTGCTTTCAGAAGGGTTTCTTCTCGGTGCCTTCCTTCCACCCCGTAGCTCAGAATTAGGAGGCAGATCCAAAAAAGCCTCAGAGGGTAGACGTTATCGCCTTTTTATTTGGAGTTTGTTTATTTGTTTTTTCAATTATACTAGTTACTGCAAGGTTCACTCCCCATTCCCCTATTCCCCTCCCCAGCTTTACATTTAGGCAGATCTTTATTTTATTCCTTGGTGAATTTAAGGAAAAAGCATTATGGGCCTGATCAGATGCTTTATAAGAAAACTAACCAGTAGCTATGTATTTAAAATGTGAGAAACATCAAATATTAATATGTAGAAGCAGCTATTAATCAAATCTTTTACACCTTCTTTAGCTCAGGCGAGATGCTGGGTATTATCATAAATCTACTCTGATAGTAACACAAGAATAATGAGTTCAGTAATGATCGCTATGATGATGATAATGATTTTAACCAACAAAGAATCGTGTAGATTTATTGCTAATAACGTGGTACAGGAGTCTCTTCATTCAAGATTACCAAGAGATATACATTTTATTGTTGCAGAAGAGGTTGCCAGAAGGAAGAGTAGCTTGTATTAGAAAGTTCTTCCCTGGTATAGTGCCTGCCGAGTACTGGAATAGACTTCAACTCCCAGAATCCCCAACCAGCATGCTCATGCAGAATTGTGGGAGTTGAAGTCCAACATTTCTGGAGGGCATCAGGTTGGAAAGGGTATGCTAAAATATTTCTTGGGGTGTCAAATAAGAATACTCTAAGTTCAATGCCAGCAGTATATGCTGTACATTGGCATAAAGCAATTCAAAGTAGGATCTGGTTTATTTCTGTCCATTTTACCTATTGGACTAAGTTCAAAAGAAATCTTTAGGTTCCCCCATCCCCTCTCTCTCTCTTACACATGCACACACAGAGGGTGAGTGTATCACATTATGGAATTCATGGGTAGATCTGCTCTGCAAAGAACGTGAGAAAAGGCAGTATTGAATGGAGGCAGAGTACTAATAAGACAGGTTATCACTCTGAGTACAAAAACGTACCACTATTTTCAAGTGTACTCTGAAGCAAATCTCCCCATCACTTCAGTTTATGATCTCTGTTTTTCACTAAGAAGCACGGTCCAATTAAATTAAGCAGTTTGGATTTATACATTGAGAGGGTAATTAGTTAAAAGTTTGTTTTATGACTTTTTTGGTGGTAGATCCAACTGATTCCTTACACTGTCCTTCTTGTCATTAACCATAATGGGGAGGGAGGTCTGCAAGGTTTGGTCAAAGAAGTCAAGATGGTGGTCACACATAAAAAACAGGCAGAGCTTCGATTGCACGGTCGTGACCACCATCTTGACTTTTTTGACAACCCCCTTCAGCCACCCCTCCCGACAGCAGAACTTGTGTAAATTGCACTGTGATCTGCAGTCCCTGGCATCCCTACAGTTTCTTCCATACTTTATTTAAGGGGAAGAAAGTAGGAATTAGAGAAACAGTTAAGATGCACAAATACACCCCTGACTTATTACAGTGCAAGCATTAATTGGTATCTGAGGCTCTAATACAGGGTTTTTCAACCATGGCGACTTGAAGATGTGTGGACTTCAAGTCCCAGAATTCCCCAGCCAGCCATGCTGGCTGGGGAATTCTGGGACTTGAAGTCCACACATCTTCAAATTGCCATGGTTGAGAAACACTGATCTAACAGAATAGAGACCAGGGTGGTCATTTCTGAACCTCTCCTCCAGCAAATGCAAAGGTAATTTGGTGGTGGTGGTGCTAATGTACTCCTACTGAAAACAAGGAAGGGCATTTTCTATTAAATAAAATTGGGCAGGATATGCAAAGTCCCATTTGCTGGAGTTTATTTCAGCTTTAATGAAAAAAACTGCTTGCTACTTATTTTGAAGTGCCCTGTTTTACATGCATTAAGGAAATTTTTATTTTTCTAGGTGTTTCTCCCATTTGAGGAAAAAGAGGACACCATATTATCAAAGATGGTTTTGTTTGCTTAGGCTTATACTGTATATTTTATACTAGCATTAATTTTTCTCAACTTTGCTTTTTAAGTACTTACAATTTCAGTTCCTGGGTGGGTTTCGACCTTACTTTCCCCACATGTATTGATAAATGTATTTTAACTAGTTAAGTTCTACAGACAGACCCACCCGACATTGGTGTAAAATGGGCAATTCAAGAAAGAACTCTCCTTGCGCTTTTTAATTTATTTGTCATTTGTATCCTACATCTGAAAGGAATAATATTGTAAAAATAGGAGGCAAGTTAACATAAAACCAGGTTGAAGGTGCTGTCTATGCCTATCTGAACTCAGGGAGACTTAAAAATACAGGGACTTCCCTGAGCGATGCTGATCCCTTGGAAATCCCATTGAAGAAAAGTTACTTTGTGTAAAAATGAATAGGCTGAGGATGAGGGCTTTATCGATGGGAGTTTTGTCCTTTAGTCCTATAGGATGTGGTAAAGCTCTTAAGTGCTTGCTAATGAGAAAATATGGCAGATCCTCAGCCTTTGTCGGATCTCTGAAGGGAGTGCAGAAAGAGCACCCGGCAGCTCCACCTATTTAGCCTCTTCTCTCTATTATTTTAAGAAATGGAAGCCTTTAAAGTGATAACAAAACGTTCAAGATTGATTCATGATGCGCCCAATATAATACTGACATAATTGCCGTGTGTTACATAATAAACAAAACATCTGTAGCGTTATAACCTTGGTGATGAGTTATGAAACCAAGGTATGGACCAATTAGCGGGCTGGTATTTTATTTCTTTAAAGGTAAGACTCTATAAACATCGGCTTTAAATTGTCCTAATTAGTAACTTGCTCATTAATTAACTTTCTGATTAATTGTGTAGCAATCCAATTTGCAGATGAGGCATTTGAACAGTTATACCTTGTAACTCCTTCGCCTGTCTTTAGAATTCTCCAGCATTCACGCCGTTTCTCACGGCCTGGCCTTTCTCTGCTGGGAAGGGACAGAGAGCCAGAGACAGAGATCCACAACTCAGAAAAACCTCAGAGAAACAACCGAACAATTTGGGCAATACGGAAAACCGAGAAAGGGGTCTCCTTCCAGATGCACATGAGAGGAAGAAGCTGGAGAGTGCGGCCCGCACAACTTTGCGAAATAAATCGATAGTGTAAAAGCAAAACGTTTTTTGAATCATTTTGGGTTTCACTACTGAATATCAGTTCCTAAGTTACAGCCATTCGATCTCGGCAGCCAATTTTTTATTATTATTATTATTTATTTATTTTTAGATTGATAGAGGCTTTTTAAATGAGGTTACCCAAACCCAAACGACCTGGCTATTCTAGTTTTGTTAATGTCTGGAGTCTGCTTTTAACAGATAGGTATTTTCATTCCAATTAATTTAACCTGATTTTATTTCGGAGCTGTGTACGGGGATCCTTTTCATAAGTGCCTGGTGGTAATCGGTGCCTTTAGCCTCAACCTAGCACGCCTCCCGCCCCCTGTACATTTACTTTCAAGTCAGTGTCATTGATTTTAAGGAAACCTGCTTACAAGTAAGCGTGCTCAAGAAATCAATCTTCAGATCTGTGCAGTCGGAGCTGCGCGCAGCGCTGGTGGCATTGTTGTCAGACTGACCTCACCTCTTGTTTCCAGGGAAGCACTGGAGGCAGTCCCCCCCCCCAAAAAAAACAACAACCATACATTATTTTCTGGCATCATTTATTTCTGACCGTCAGTATATAGCTCCAAGATATCACCGATACCGAGATTGTGCAACATTTAAATAAAGCGGTTAATTGAGCCATTAATCGGTTAAAGTCGAGACAGTTCATCAACGTGAAACAATAACTTGGGTTGGCGGTTGCTTATAATCTTTGCATCTTTCCTTTTGCGCCGAGCTGAACCCCACCTTGGCTTTCCCCATCCTCGGTCTCCTCTTTCTCTTCCCCCTGTCTTACTTTCTGCCTTACTTCCAATGATACTAAGAAGCTGGGGGGGGGGGGGGGGTCGTTTAATAAAGCTAGACAATAAGGGAATGGCATTTAAATCACAGGCTTGACTGAAAATGAAATATCCCGTGGCTGGTTCGCTATATTTGCATCAGAAAGGCAGGCAGGATATTTCAGGCTCCCCTCTCCACCCGCCCCCCCCCCCCCGCTCCAAATTGGCTGCGTTTCCTCATCAAAGCTTTTGTGGCCCGGGTTTGCCTCGCGTCCCATTCTGGGGAGAGCAAAGGAGCAGAGAAGCCATCTCCCCCCCCTCCCCCCCCCCCCCCCCCCGTATGGCAGATCATTCTCTAAGTGAATAGAGATGAAGGCAGGGATATTAAGTGACTCTATAAAACATCCCGGACACAATTGTGTGATTGATGGAGGACAAAGTGGGAACAGCAGGACACCCGATCCTGGGAGAAGCCGCGCTGTCAATGCGAGAAGCCCATCTCTCGAAACAGCTTCTCCTGGAGGAGTTTGCAGTCTATTTGTATGAGTAATCAGCTGAGCCCCCTCTCTGTCAGCCGTGTTTACTCACTGATTTTCTCAACAAGACAACCATTGACACTGGATGGATGGGGCTAATCTGGCGCAGAACTGGCGGCTTTGCAGAGGCTACAGGTCGAAAATGGAGCGCCGCGCCAGCTTCACCTCGCCTAATCTAGCGGCTAATATTTATTAGAGCCAATTTACAACGCCGCTCTCGCAAAGAGCAAGCAAAGGCGCGGCCACAATTAATAACGCAGCCCTCGCCCATCGGGCGAATATCTAAGAGCAGCGATGCCAGGACACCCGCCTCAGCCAGCTAGCGCCGGGCCCAGCGATGCCCCGGCACAGCGCTCGCCCCGAGCCACCAGCTTGGCCCGCCGAGCAGCAGGGGCCCGGCTGGGGGAGGTGTCGCTTGCCCCTTCGCCTCACGGCCCGGATCTTTCGGGTCGCAAGGACGTTTCCCAAACTTCCGGGGCTGCTGGAGACACCACGTTCTAATCCAGTTCAGACGCGCGCGTTTACACGCAGGTTTATGCAATAGGCAGAGATTTCTTCCACACTAATATTTGCCTCGTGATTAAAGGGGGGGTTTGTCAAGAAACCACCAAGGGAACATCTGCCCAGGAGGAGAGGCTAAGGCAGCCCCCCTCCGGCATGCTGAAAGATCTGCCTAATGCATCAACAGCATTTCTTGCCCGCAATTAAAACGGGTCTCTGCGGCAGCAGGCGCCTCCCTGTCCTTGCCGCAACCCGGAGCAGGTGGCGCCCTCGCACAGCTCCAGATACACGCGAGCTGCCTGCAAAGCCGTTCCTTTCGAGGGAGTCTTTGCTGCTACAGTGAAGGAGGGCTGCCCGCAGCTTCACGGCCAGTGAACAAAGGGCGTGTCTGTATCCCTGGCGCGTCTCTGCCCCACTGGCATATTCCAAATAAATCCTGCACAGGGTTGCTGTTTTGTTTTGTTTTGTTTTTTTTAAGACGTTCCTGTGCTCGTTCAGTGACACGGGTGTTATTTCGGAAATGCCTTTGTAGATGCCACCATGATGGAGCGAAGGGGCAGGCCTCTCGATTCCTACATGCAGAATCAGATGTTGGATATTAATAGGGCACATTACTGCCTTCCTTTCTGTGATACTGACACACACTCACAAATCTAAACACAGTTATGCAATCTTCTGCATGTATTCTGCACCAATATTTTTTAAGTATTTCATCCATCTTGATATACAAAGACAGACCACTATAGTAGATGGAATCTGGGTTCAAATCTCCCGAAAGGCTTTTTCTTTGGGCAAATCACCATATCCCTCCCTCTCCTCTGACTTCCCTGAGCTTTCTTGGCGCGGGAGCAGGAGGTCTTCAACGGCCTCTCCGATTTGCCTGGAATACCTACAGTAGATGCATTTCCACCCATGTGTGCATTTGCTGTTGGTTGCAGTACTTTGAAACAGCACGTACGGCAGGGGACCACAGTAGGCGCAGGTTCACCCCTACTATAGATTGCCTGACCCATACGAATTCGCTGCACCCAAAGAAAGAAAGAATGGTGGCGCTTTCCCATAGAAGAATGGTTGAAGGACGTTTCCAGACACTGTTCCACCCGACAGGAGTGTACTGAATACTTCGCATGTTACACCCATCCTGCGTACAATCAAGTGCCCCAAAGAACTGCCAGGATTTTGCCAAGCACCGCGAACGCACGTAGGAAAGCGGGAATGCAGGACCGGCTCTGTCAAAACTAACGTGCCCGGCCCAACGGCGGAGGAAGCTCCCTTCCTCCTCGCCCCAGTGCGGTTAAGCCTGACCTTTCCATCTAGGATTTCCGCCGGCTACAGCTCGGCGCGGGCGGCTAAGACCTGGCTGCTGGACCGGCAGCGCTGGCCACGGGAGACCCTTCCCCGCCGCCGCACGCAGGGCCCGGCTTGCCACCGGTCCCCGCGAGGCCCTTTTCTTCCTTCGCGCCAAAGAGCGCCCCACCTTGTCCGCCTGGGCCCCGGCTATGGCGTTCCAGCCCAGATCGACGCCCTCCAAGAGGGACGGCGAACAGATGGGCTGGTTCCAGCCGCTACCCAGCTCTCGGACCCCCTTGCGCTTTCTGGCTGCCGGTGCAGCCGCTGAAGCCGCTCGGTCGGCGGGTAGTGACTGCCCGCGACCGTCCCTCCTCCCGCCT
Source organism: Liasis olivaceus (assembly GCA_030867105.1). NCBI lineage: Eukaryota > Metazoa > Chordata > Lepidosauria > Squamata > Pythonidae > Liasis > Liasis olivaceus. The sequence continues at coordinate 230,782,106 of CM061348.1, read as the reverse complement.
CGGTCGGCCAGGCGGCATCTCGGTGCTAATTGCTCGGCTCCCTGCCTGCCCACACCTCCGGCGCTAATTCCCCGCTTCTCATTCTTCAGGGAGGCGGCTGGCGGAGGGGGTGGGAGCCGCGGAGACTCCGGCGCCTCCTCCGAGCGCGCGCCTGACTCCGGCGTGTGGCGTCCATCAAGTCCACCCGCTCAGGGCGGTTCGCTAAATTAGCAGCTTGGCTGTATAATCAGGCGCTGGCCATTGAGGCCGCTGAGCTCGCCCGTAGGCCTAGGTGAGGCTGCGGCGTCTAATGGGCTGGGAGGTGTGACGAAGATGCTAAGTTGGCAATTAAAGCTCATATCAGTCAATCGCGATTTTAGGGCAGCACCAGGTTATTATCGCTCGAGAGAACGCATGGAGGTTTTGTGCGTGCGTGTGTACACGCGCGGACACCCACCCACCCACAATCAGCACCAGATCTGATACGCAGTCACACATCAATTAGGTAAAGCTTCCATTTAAAATGCTTCAGCTCCCATTGTCATCATTTCACCAGTTCCGTGAATCTTTTAGATCTGAAAACATTTGAAGTTTGGCTCCTTTAATATTTACCTCGTTTTGGCAGTTAGGATTTACTTATAAAAGTCTTGACTATATCCTAAAGATCTGCATCTCAATCAATGAAACCCTGCTTACTTTTCATATACTTCCCCCTACCCCCACCCCAGAAAAGTCCACCTTACAAACAGATAAAGGAATTGCTTCATCCCAAAGTGGCCCACTAAATTATGTTAATAAAATGTTAGCAAAATGTTTTTTTTTAATTAGCAGCAAGAGGAGATATTGTCATAAAAAAAAGTTGGGGGGGGGGCAATAATATTGCAGCAAAACCCTGGAGTGTTTTCAATTATTCACCCTGGATCTGTCAAGAAATGAAAAGTCTTGAGGAAAGCAAAGCTGGCAAAAAAGAGTTAAAAGTGAACTTAATTTAGAGGTGAAAACAAAAGGAAAGGGTAAACAGAGAAAAGGTTACTTAATGTGAAGCTGTAAGTGCTGTGACTTCTAAGGTAAAAGCTGCTTCTGCTTTACAAACCCTCTGAAATCTCTTTCAAGGGTAAACACATTGTGTTGCCTACCTATTAATGGACCACTTAAACATATTAACCCATGAACATGCTCTATTTAAATAGCTCTTTCCTCTAAAAAACATTTTTTACATTTAAACCGGAAGACCATTTTCTGTTTATTCCAATGGAAAAAAGTCCCAAGGCATTTGCTGCATTTAAATACCTAAATTGAAATATTACCGAAAAATATTATTAGCTTTATCTGCTGACACAAGGGAGGTAGGTTAAAGTATTTTTCATTTAATTTAATGGTGAATAAAGCACTTAAGACACTTGATGATTTATTGATCAAATAGAAATCAAGGCATCCAGCAGCTACTTATTTAATCCCCACTCCCTTGATTATATATTTTTCTCCCCTTTTCTCACATTGTGTGCACTTAGCCTTGTGGTTGTCAAAGATTATAAGAAATTGGGGGTTCTTAGTTCATTATAAATACTATGATTTTTCCTAACGCATCCTTTCCTCTGAAAATCCTCATGAATCTCTACTGAACTGTAAACAGGATTTCAGTGGACAGCAATGGTCTGCAATTTTTAGGTACTGTTCCAAAATGAGTGGTCTGTTTATGATTCTTGTACAAAAGGAAATCGAAAACTCTTCAGTTATAATAACTTCAGCAGTTTTACCCTGCTTCATTTTCATTTAAATGAATTCGTTTGAGGTAAACTACGATATGGGGCATCTGGGTAACAAGTCTGTTCTCAGTGTTGGTTCATACATTGCACTAAGCCATGATAAGTTTAGCATGGTTTGAATAAGCCACAACTGGCCAAGTTCACATAACATACTAAGCCATAGTTTACAAATCACATTGGCCAGTTTGAACAACATGCTAAGCCAAAATCAAACCCACCACAATAGAATTGGTTCAGTGTTTATGAACCCAGCCACAATATACTATGTTTATGGAAAAGAAAGATGAGAGGGCTGTTTTACAGATGGGTGTTATGTTCACACCTTGAAGCAACTTTTGGAATCCATTGTGTGTGTGGTCACACATATACTGCCAAAATCCATACCCTCCCTCCCAAAAATGTAGGTCCAGCACAATATAAAAATTATATAGAACTAATACCTACTACTTAAAATTAATTGCCTGTCAAATAGCATGCCCATTTACAAATTTAATTGATCTCTTTTTTGCACGTATCAACCAGTCTCATATACACAAGACACGCAGAAACATGCTACACACACATTCCCCCTTCCTTCCAACAGAACAGCAAAAAAGACAGGAAAGGAGGAAGTAGCGTTGAAAGGAAGGGAATGAACAAAACTGGATGGAGATGAAACAAGGGAAGAAGTCACTGGACAGGGAAATAAAAAAAGGAAACCATCCTGTACAGACATTATAAAAAAGTTAAATGCCAAACAGCCCCTCCCAAGCAGGGTCTTCAAAGGGATCTGCATTTTCAGCATCAGCCTGCAGTCATTTGCCCTCTCTCATTCCTTTGTTTTCAACAGTTTCTTTAATTCATATGAGTAAAAGTAAACTGAAGCTCCTCCCCAATTCATGGGCTATTACTTGA
>CM061348.1:230721967-230774467 GCA_030867105.1 Liasis olivaceus | reverse complement strand
CGGTCATTATACCTGCAGTACAAACCACAGTTAAAACAAACCACAGCTTTGTGCCATATGTAAACCTGGCCTTGCTGTATAATGAGTAGTGCCAGTTTTCAACTGCGGGTGAGGAACTGTTACTTCAGGAACAGTGCTTAGAGCAGAGGAGTTAGAGCAGTGTTTCTCAAACTCAGCAAGTTTAAGGTGTGTGGACTTCAACTCCCAAAATTCCCCAGCCAACATGGGGAATTGGTCCAAACATCTTAAACTTGCTGTGAGTGACTGGTTTAAATCACACTCAGCTATGGATACTTTTGCACTAGTCACCAAGTAGATTCACACATCCCACGAAACCAAAACTAAAGAAGCAACTTTATGGGCTGATTCATACAGCATACTAAGCCACAGGATGGTTTGAATCCATTCACTTGAACTTCTAACTTGTTTTCTTTATAAAAATATGAATTCTTATAAAGATCCCAGTGGAGAACTGTGCAGAACAAGATTCTTGCAAGAGGGGGGTAGATTCAACTATCTACTGCACTGTTGTCCAAACTTGGCCACTTTAAGATAAGTGGACTTCAACTCCCAGCTGGCTGGGGAATTCTGGGAGTTGAAGTCCACTCATCTTAAAGTGGCCAAGTTTGGACAACACTGATCTACTGAAAGCATGGTCCACACAAAATTTGGTTTATCTGGATTGGAGGCCTTATTTATTTGTGTGCTTCTCATTTCTCATATATGTCTCATTTTTATACCTTTTCAAGTATATACACTTTTCATTCTCACAACCTCCTGAAGTAGTTCACAACAAAACGTTTTGGAACAATTCGTGAAAAATAAATGAAAAGCAACAACAAAAAAATCATTACAGGAGTGGAATTAAACAGCTGGAAAAATCCAACATTGGTAGTAAACATTTTTAGAGACCTGGGAAAATAGAAATGTTTTCATATGAAGCTGAGAAGAAAATAAGTAGTTGGCAAAGCCAAAGGCAGTGTTTTTCAACCTTGGCCACTTTAAGATGTGTGGACTCCAACTCCAGCCTGGCTGGGGAATTCTGGGAGTTGGAGTCCACAAATCTTAAAGTGGCCAAGGTTGAAAAACTCTGGCCAAAGGTATCCACAGAAAAGGGCCTTATTTTAGATTATCTCAACTTACCCACATCAAATTACACACTTAGACCTGCAGGAAAGTCCTTGATAAGGATTTTACTATCCAGGCAGATTCATGTGAAAAGAGCTGATCCTCTAAGTATCCTGGTGTTTAGGGTTCCAGCTTACTGTGCTTAACATTTCACACATCAACTTCATGAAGGCTGTGAAGCTACAGATCTTATGTATGCCTGGACAACAGACCATTTTGGACTCCTCCAGGGAAATGTGACCTACAAAATTCCACCTTCTCCTTTTTAATTCCTTTCCATCTGCTTCTTTTCAATGGAGGAGAAAGGTTAATGAATCTTCCAAAACATTCTATGGTAATGGGGGGCAAGTGAAGGGACTTTTTCTGTGGGTTCCGAACAGTTTGTCAAAATTCAGTGGTAAATAGCCAAGCAACCCTACTAAATGTCTGTGTTTTGCCTCCTGAAGGCTGAAGTTAATTGCTCCAAATTCGCCCAAAGAAGAAAAAAAATGAGAAAAAACCCTGGTCCCACTTCCATTACTACCTGTTTCCTGAAGGTTTTGACTATCATTTTTAAAAAAGAAATATGAACAACAGCTGCTGAGAAGTTGTTTACTTCTGATTTATACATATAATTAATCAAAAGCAGGCACTTTTAAGAGTGCTATCCAATACACTTTAATTTACTGTGCATCCTATGTATGTTTTATCCAAATTTTATGTATGTGGAGTCAGTTTTAATTCCTTGGAAAGTTTTTCAGAAATGGTTTGCCATTGTCTTCTGCTTTGCGCTGAGACGGGGCTAAGGTCACCCTGCCGGCTTTGTGCCTCAGGCGAGACTAGAACTCCTGGTCTCCAGTTTTTAGTCTGGTGCCTTCACCACTAGGTCAAACTGGCTCTCTCTCTAGGAGTTAGCCTAAATCAATGGGACGGAACTTAATTCAAAGAAAGTGTTTAAATCACAGGCAAGCAACGTTTCGGCTGAAGGAACAGTTGAAATTTTGAAAACTTCCAGTAAGCACATTCACAAACAAGCTGCCATGGTGGGTCTCAGGAGTGTTTATGGGGAGGGGGTGAAAAAGTCTTTTCTTTCTGTCTTTTTTATGTGTGTTGTGAGACACAAAAAAGGGGGCAGGGCTTTGACTGCACAGTTTGATTGCTACCATCTTGACTTTTTTTTTACACCTCCCCCCCTCCCCCATGGACACCTCTGGGCCTGATTCTGATCCATTACAAAGCACCAAAAATTGCACAAATCGCCCTCCAGATGGATGTACAGTATAGCATTCCAGGGAAAATTTTGCAGGGCCTGAAGGCATTTCTTTAAATAAAAATGATGCTAGAGGACATTAGATCCTTTGCTTTGCATCAAGACAGTTTCCCATTTCCTTCTTAAAATTATTATTTAAAAGGATCCTCCGAAGAAAGATTGTTCAAGATATCTGGTGGACATCTAGACACGTTGCTGCCTGTAGACCCCAGATTGCTTATCCCTGGGGTAACTGAGTTCCACCTTAAATCCTGAAAACTGCATAAACTGACTAGGAGTTTTTCTGTGTTGCTGAGAAGTAACACCTCAACATTTCACCTTTTCTCTAAAACATGTTTGACAAACTAAGCCAAGTAGGCAAACTCAGACAATTCTGCTAAGTATGTTTCTAATATTCTTGGGTATGGAGAACCATGGATTGTTGTAGCTCTGATCCTGTAGATTGTGAAGCATTAATGGAACTTCTACTAGTCTCATAGAAGTGAGCAGGCCCACGCTACAAAACAGACTCTGTAGATTAGACTAAAAATTGGTTGATTTAAAATGCTCACTGTTATCTTTACCATAGTTATCTCTAGTTAACAAATCCATCAAGTAATGGAGTCAGTTTGTATGGTTCAAACCCTAGCTGTCAACTTCTAGCAATATTTCAGAATTTCTCATTTACAGGCATGAAGAATTGTGAGACACTCAGAATGACCCTGTAACAATATTAACTAATTGCAGCAATTTAAAGTTGCAGATACATTTATTTCTAATATTAATATGCCAACTTTTTCTAGGGAGCTCAAGGCAATGTAGCTGAAAACACCCCTCATTTTATCTTCGTAACTACACCACTGTGCATTATATTGGGTTATGAGAAAGTGAGCTCCATGTTCAAGTGGAGACTTAAACCAAGGATTTGTGAGTATTAGCCCTATACCACACTAGCTCTGATTTGCCTTCTTAAAAATGAAGATAGTCTAGGGCAGTGTTTCTCAACCTCAGCAACTTTAAGAGATGTGGACTTCAACTTCCAGAATTCCCAGAATGTTGGCTGAGGAATTCTGGGAGTTGAAGTCCACACCTCTTAAAGTTGCTGAGGTTGAGAAACACTGCCCTAGGGTTACAGATCTGGGCTGCACAGATCTGGACAATGACTAAATAGCAGCAAACTGGCTAGGAACTGGTAGTCTTAGGTAATTTTGTGGCTTGTTTTTCAATACCATCAGTTTTTCTTTGATTAAACTTCTGCCTAGTCTCCCAGAAATTTATGCAGACCTGGTGAGTTTCAATGTATAAAACCTCTGACAACAAAGTTCATTTATTTACACTGTTTTTCAGTTTTTTAATCTATATAATAGGAAAATATGATAATTTTTTTCCTTGTTTGTGAAAAAATAACATTAATATTTATCATATGAAGTGTTTAAATTAATCTTATGTATCTCCTCATATAATTCTACGCAGTTCATTTGTTTACACTGAGTCAGCTTATCTTACCTTAAAAGAAGGAAGAAAGGGAAGAAATTAAACAAAAAATAAAGCAGTATAGGGAGACCAAATTTCTAAATAGTCCTCACTGAAACTTCTGGTGACAGAACGGTTCAGATATGGATATAGCTGAGAATCAATAAAAATAGTGCCAAATGCCTTTTTTGCTGATTGCTTTATAATCACTGACAGAAATATTCTGTTTGTGGAGATTCATCTTTTGAAAAACAGTTTATATTTTGTCCTCTGTATCTGAAGGTGTCCCTATTAGGGTTACATATTAGGCCATATTCACACCATAGGTGTCTGTAGCAACCCAAGATTGTGTAAAAAAGATGGCACAAACTCTGCCCTTACACCTTGCATCATGTCATGTGACAAGTATTTCAGGTTATGGGTTTTGTGTCAAGATGCTGTGATGTACATTTTCTTGTTTGCCCCTGTTATCCCCTACAAATGCCATTGCATCATGTTAATCTACATTATCCCTAATACCCACTTATTCAAAATAGCAACATCTTACTCATCTAATCGCAGCTGAAGAAAGCACCGTACAATAAAACAAAAGTTACAGGTATTGTTTAGTTATTTGGGTAAAATAAGGATAAAGTTCATTTGAAAAGAAAGACTTTTAATAGAGCTGTACATTGATTCTTTTATGTTCATTTAGACCAACTTTTAGTGGATGTGTTTATAAGGCAGATTTCTCACTATTTTTTAAAAAAATAGTAAGATGAACACACTTTTAATATTTTAAGTACAAATGGATAAGTATAAAGCTATTAGCTAAGTGAAACTAATTTCAGGAACATAACTATAAGGCAATTAGATCCTAATTTAAACTAAAATGTGTAAAATGGGAAGCATATTTAACATTGATAAGTGCTGAGTAGATAAGTGCTTTCCAGAGGGAGTTGTACTGGACTAGTTCAGTGTTTGTATTTTCACACCTAATAACTTGGCAGGCACATAAGAACTGTTAAATAAGTCTCCGTTTAAAAATAGAGAAATATTTAAATTGACTAATAACTGAATTAAAATAGTAGTAAAAACGAGGAAAACGGGATTTGCCTGTTATTGTCACATATAGCGTATTCGGTAATACTGGGAATCAAGTGTATTTGCTTTCATGTGACACGATGTCCATCTCTTTCTCCATGTCATCTACTGTATGAATTCTTAGGTAGATCCCATCCCAGCTGCTGGTCAGTCTTATTTTCCTACAGAAATAGAACAATAGCTTCTCCCTCAGTTAATTTTCCATTTCAGTGTATCTTAGAGCTTTGCTTTAGGATCCTCTCAGATATAAACACAAAGCAACAAAGAAATCCTCCCAAGATGTTTGTTTGTTTATTTATTTAGAGAGTTTATATGGCTGCCCATCTTAAACAAATAACTCTGGTAACTAACAAACAATACACACACACAAAAGTATATTATAAAACCAATATAAAACAAGAGAAAAATATAGTTACAAAATAATCATAGTAAAATAACCAAGGCACCTCATGACTAACTCACAACACCAAAACATGCATATCCAACTCTACTAATGACCAGACCCTAACACTTGAGGGAAAAGCCAGGGCTTCATGGCTTTCTAGAAGGCTGTATGGTTGGATCTATCCAGATCTCAAGGGGAAGATTCTTCAGTAAAGCAGATGCTGTGACTGAGAAGGCGCTAAATGACATTGTTTCACAGAAGGGACCCAGAACATGTCCATCCTGCTGGATCTGCTGGGATAGGTGGAGAACATTGGAGCTAGTTGGTGCTGAAAATAACCTGTCCCTGTGCCATGTAGGGCTTTAAAGGTGATAGCCAGCATGTTGAATTGCACTCAGAAGCTTACTGGGAGCCACTGCAAAACCTTAGTGCATGTGCTGCATATACTGCTGCATTCTGGACCAGCTGAAGCTTTCTAATGCTTTTCAAGGGCAGCTCCTTGTAGAGGGCATTGCAGTAATCCAGTTGAGAAGTGACTAAGGCATGAATGACTGTGAGCAGAGCCTCCCAATCCAGATACTGGCACAGCTGCTGCACAAGATGGATTTGTACAAAAGCCCTCCCATCTACAGCTGCCACCTGCTCCCCAAGCAGCAGTCATGAGTCCACATTACCTACCAACTGTCTGGGGAAATGCTACCCAATCTAGAATTAAGGGTGGAAAATCTCCAGATCCAGGGGGGCCAAAAACCCACAGCTACTTCTGCTAGGGTTGAATTGAAGCCTGTTCTTCCCCATCCAGACCCTCAATGCCTCCAGGCACTAAGAACCTCAACAACATCACTTGTATGGTCCGGAGCAGAGGTAGCATCAGCATACTGGTGATACCTCACCCCATATCAGCATATGATCTCACCCAGTGGCTTCACCTAGATGTTAAATAGGAATGGGGAGACAGTCAAGCTCTGGGGCAATGCACACATCAGGGGTCTAGGGCTGGACCTCTCTCCCATCAACCAACACCAGCTGGAATTTACTTTAGAGGAATGAAGGGACCCATCATAGAACTGTGCCCCCATTCCTAACCCCCTAAACCAGTCCTGAAGGATACCAAAATCAGTGGTATCAAAAGCCCCTGAGATCCAGGAGCACAAGAATGAAAACATCACCACCATCCTGAGCCCTCCAGAGATCATCCTTAAGCATGATCAATGTCATCTTGCTACTATAATCTGGCCTGAAATCTGACTGGAAAGGATCCAAATAATCTGCTTCTTCCAGGACTCTTTGAAGCTGTGAGCCTACCACCTTCTCAATAAACTGGATAAAAATTGTCCAGTATTGTTGAATGCAAGAATGGCTTCTTGCGGAGGGATGGACCACTGCCTCTTTCAAAGCAGATGGATTTGTTATTTTATTTAATTGTTGTACAACGCTTTGTGTGAGATGGGCAGCTATATAAATGTGACATATAAATAAATAAATAAACAAACAAACAAACTGTCCTATCCCCTAAAGAAGTATTTAGCACCACTTGGATCCAACCACTTGTCATCTCTCAGGAGATCTTGACCAACCAGGAAGGACATGATCTGTATTGCAAATCTGACATGGTGAGAGGGCTCAATAGTGGAGTGGGAACGTCTTGTGGAATCACACATATTAGCAAATATGAAAGAGTACTTCACAATGGGACAGGTGAGGCTTTGTATGTGTGAGGAAAGCCAACTCATCTGGGAAAAGATGTTCCATGATCAAATCCAAAAGATGACACTGACAAACTTCTGTATTGTTGCCAAGAAAACCGCACAAACATGTTATACTTTAGACAAGTATGGGTGTCAGAAGATAACTCTTTGGGTTGGAAGATATTTCTGTAGTCTGGGGAGGACATGGAACTTTAAAGAGATGATGAATTAGCTAAACCAAAGCCACAAGGAAGTCTGCATTAATGGTGCCAGTACTAATGCTATAAGAACAGATATCATATGAAAATGGAATACGAGAAGCACGAACTATAGAAAAGTGGAAGTCAAAGTGGAAATGAAACATACTAAATTGGATGTTTTAGGAATAAATTGATCTGAATCAGAACGGGCCACTTCAAATCAAGGGCATGGGTCATATGAAGCAATGGAGTGGCAATGTTACTCAAAGGGCATGGCTGAAGAATGCTTGGTTATAACCCTATAACCAATAGGACTGAATGTCTGTTAGTGAATGTCTACTAAACATCAGTATTATACAAATGAATATCTCTGCTATAGACAAAATGATAGAAGACTTTAAAGAAAATAATGGTAAATTGCAAGAGATACTAAATCTAGAAGAGACTTAGAATTAATGAATGATTAGAATGTGACCGTTTGAGAAATTAAGGAACCTGGAATTAGTGGAAGATTTGGACTGAATAAACACAATAATGCAAGAAATAGGTTAATAGAGTTTTCTGAAGAAAATTCTTAGTTCATTGCTAACATCTGCTTCAAGCAACATAAATGCAGTTTCTACTGTTGGATATCACCAGATGGACAACACTAGAGTTAAATTGATTTCCTAATAGGAAACAAAAGTTGGAGAATATAATCTAGTCAACCAGCAGATTTCCAGGTGCAGATTGTGTAATAGACTATGGATTACTGTTGCCAAATACAAAAGTGAAAGTTTAAAAAATTAGAGAGGGGAGGTATGCCAAAAGATTTGACCCACAGGGCGATCAGTCAGAATATAAAATCAGTGTAAAGTACAGATTAAGTATATTTAATTTATGCAAAAGAGAACCTGAGAACTAATGCGGAAAGATAGGAGATACTATGAAAACCAATGTGGAAAATTTCTAAATGTGTGAAATTTCTAAAATTTCAAAGAGGAAAAGATTCAAGTGTCTTTTGGTACAAGCTATCACAACAGCCATGGAAAGATGATGAAAAGCTTTGGGTAACAAGAAGGATGTGCAATGACTTAACAAAGCTTTCAGTGTGAAGCAAGAAAGAACAAGGAAAGATAATCAAGAATGTCAGTAAATAGAAGAAAATAACAAAAAGAAAGGAAAAAGAGGAGAATATAAGAAATATTTTAAGAAAACCAAAGAAACCACAGGATAATTATCACTAAGCTCAAGAGGAACAGTGAGAGGGATCTAATAGATAGCAAATGATGTTGATAAGAAAATAGAAACTATTTGCAAAAGGATAGAATGACAGAAATACCAATTTACAGAGAGAATCATCACCATTAGAAAGTGAGGTATGAAAGACTCTAGGCCAGTGGTACAGACCAGGCACAGATGAAATGCTTAGAGAACTATTTAAAGCTTCAGGAGAAGAGATAGTGAAAGCACCTAGAAAGTCAGCAAGATGGGCCTAGAGGTGGGAAAAGATTGGGGTATACACCTGCATGGAAGAAGATAAGTGCAAGAGGATGTGCAAATTTTTGAAATACTTTTTTGATCCCTATCATAAATGAAGTTTGCTTAAGATCTTACAAAGAAGAATAGAGCCATCCATGGCGACAGAAATGCCAGATGAACACATAGGTTTCAGAAAAAGCAATGAGACATGAATAAAATAGATAAAACAGCTAACATAAGATGAATAATGGAGAAAGAAAATAAATTTTATCTTTGCTGTATTGACAACAACAAGGCCTTTAATTTTGTAGATCAAGCCATAATACGGACTGTGTTAAACCCAATGGATAGGTTAGAACATCATACAATTTTTCTGAGGTAACTTTATAATGAACAAGAAGCTATTGTAAGAACTAGGTTTGGAAAAGCAGTAATTGAGAATAGGGAAAGCAGTGAGATAAACATGCATATTGCTCCCATATCTATTTAACATACAGCAATTTTTTTATAAGAATGCAGGATTGGAAGAAATAACAGTGGAATTAAAATTTGAAGTTGAAACACTAATCATTTAAGTTATGCAGACACCACTTTGTAACCTAGTACAGGTAGTCCTCTCTTAATGACCATTTGTTTAGTGACCATTCAAAGTTACAACAGTGCTGAACAAAGGGACTTACAACTGGTCATCACACTTACAACCATTGCAGCACCCCCACAGTCACGTGATTGCAATCCAGGTCCTTGGCAGCCAGCTCATACTTACAACAGTTGCAGCACCCTGGGATCACATGATTGCCATTTGCAACTTTCCCAGCCAGTTTCCGGCAAGCAAAATCAATGGGGAACCGCATGATTTGCTTAACAACCATGTGATTCACTTAACAGCCATGGCGATTCACTTAATGACCACTGCAAAAAAGGTTGTAAAATTGGGTGCAGCTCATTTAACAACCGCCCTGCTTAATAACAAATTTTCCGGTCCCTATTGTGGTTGTTAAGCAAGGACTACCTGTAAAGCTGGTTATGAAAATAAAAATGGAAAGTGAAAAATCTGAGTTAAAAATACAGTGGCAATGTCAACCAGCATGTTTACTGAACTCACAGTGGACAGCAAAAAGTGAAAGTGTGCATATTGATATTTCAGGGGGTTGAAAAATAGATAAAGATGGACAATGAAGGGGAGATTAATTCTAGGGAGAAAGGCAATGACAAACTTAGGCAAGATTATGAAAGATAGGATATATCTGTGACAACAAAGATCAGAATAGTTAAAGCAATTTTTTTTCCAGGAGAAATATACAGCTGTGAAAGCTGGACATTGAGAAAGAGCAAGAGAAAGAAGATAGATGCCTTTGGATTATGGATTTGGAGAAGGTTACTAAGAGTAACATGGTCTGCAAGAAGCCAATCAATTGATCCTGAATGAAATAAAGACAGACTGCTCCCTTGAGGCAAAGATCAACAATCAGAAACTCACGTACATTGGGCATGTGATGCAAATGGATAATGGGCTAGAAAAAACAAGTCTGCTTGGCAACATTGAGGAAAGCAGAAGGGAAAGTTAATGTATAAAGGGGATGGATAGGATTAAAGAAATAATTGGTGTATCCTTGGAGAACTATGGATTAGTCCAAGGTTGAGATGGACAGCATTTCTCCAACTGCTAAGCATCGTACCTAACTAATGAACAGAAGTTGTTTTATAAAACTCTAGCACATCAAAAAGAAAGCAAAATCCAGCCAAAATAATGTTCATTATAACATGATCCAGTCTCCCTCAGATCACAGCACAAACATGGATGTGCTTGGTATCACTCCTACAACCTTTCACTCATAAGTAAACCAGCTAAACGTTGTGTTCATGGGAGCGGGGGTGGGGGGCAGGGGCAGGGGCAAGGGAAAACAAATGACAACATGTGTGTTGACCTAACCATGCAAATGCTGGAACTTAGGTACTTGCATCAGACATCCTGACACAAATAGCTAATCACACCATTTGCATGATTAGGTCATTGCACTCGTATCATTATTTTGGAGTCACCACAATTTGCTGTGGACACCACTGATTATATACTACAGTGTTCTTGTAGTTGATAGCAAATGCTAGTATGTAAAGCAATTTTTTTTCCCTTAGAACCAAATCTGTGAGCCTGAAGCTCCCTGAGGAAAAAAATTGATTTTTTTTCCAGGTGGTATGAAAAAGTGATATGAAAACAGGCCAGAAAACTTGGGAGGTATTCTGGCTGAAGAAAAGTCAATGCCAAACCAATTCTGCTTTTCCATTGGCTTCAGCAAAGCCAAAATGTTCTGCTGAACATAATTCAAATTTTGAATGCAATAAATTAACAAAGAAAATATATTTGGTAAAATAAGCCTAATGACAACCATATTATTAATGTATGAAAAATGAAACATTACAGCTTTCAGCAATGCAAGTAGTGAAATTAATCACCAGGGTATGTTGGCACAACTCTGGTGAAATAGATGGAGTTGTACCAGTATGCTAGCAATGCGACTGGGCAGAAAAGACTGTATTAATTTAATTTTACATCAAAACTCTTTCTTCCAAACTGGTGTAAATCTTACATTCGAGAATTTAACTATTACGGTAACATCTCCCACCTCTTAACATGTATCTGCAGATGTATTAAAAATTGTTTACATGAAGAAATTAAATCCTGTGATAATGTTTAAAATAAGTTGATAATATAGAATTGTAAGCTTAGGCATCTGGGTTCCTCCCATTTGTTAATGCTTGTTTCTTGAACAGTATGTTCTCCTGGTACCCAAGAAGGCTCTTTTGAAATTTAAGAGAATTGCAAAACTAAATTGAAATCTGTCACAGATATGTTACTCAAAGAAGAATAATTAAAAATGATAAATTAGCCAAATCTAGTTTAAAACCAATGCTGTTCTATTTATATTTTAAATAAACGACATGCAATTCAGTAGTTGCAAGTTATATGCTGGTTTGAATAGTCTGAATTTCTAGATTAAGTTGTGCTGAAAATCAGAATACAGTGTGTTTTATGATGAGCAACTACCTCATTTTAGAACTGAGTAATACAGTATCCATATTTTTTTAAAATAAATTCCAGAAGAAATGCAATAATGGGTTGCAGGTGGACATCCAGATGTGATCCTGTACATATTGGTTTTGTGCTTTAGCAGTTGGGTTAGTATTAACAGTCAATAATGTTCTTTAATACAACTTACATTGTAGACCACCATGTGTCATTTTGGCTGAATCTAGCAGTATAATAATATAATTATTAAATAACTATTTCACAATAAAAAGGAAGGCTGAATGAAAAGTAGTAAGTTATAAGTCTTCAATAGACGGCAGTACTGCTATGCTAGGTGCTCTGATGTGTTCTTAGCATCTGAACTTTCACTTCACTTAGTGGGAACTTGCTGTTCGTGAAATGGAAGCTCACAGTGACTATTTGTCAGTGAACTTTAAGCAATGCTCTATGATTGACTTTCTAATCACTGAAAGAATTCCTCCAATTGAACTTCACTGCTAAATGCAAGTTGCTTATGGTGCTGATTGTGTTGATGTGAGTACTGTATTACTGGGTCAAAAAAATGTAAAGATGGTAAATTTATGTGCTGAGCTGATTTATGCGATCAAGAACAAGTGGACAACCTGTGATAGCATCCAACATGTTTCACATGAGAAAGTTGATGAACTGATTAAAGACAACTGGCAGATCAGTCAAAGGGACGTTGCTGTCAAGTTTGGTATTTCATAAGAAAGGGTGCTTCACATTATTGATGTCGTTCAATATTGGACAGTTTGTACAAGATGGGTTCTTCTCATGTTAACGGCAGAGATGAAGAGTTGAAATTTGCTAGCAAATGTTGTCATGCTACGAAAATGAAGCTGAGGCATTTTTCCACAGCACTGGGATAGCCAGCAAAACATGGGCTTATCATTGTGCTCCAGAAATTAAGTGTCAGTGCATAGAATATCATCACAAAGTTTCACCTGTAAAAAAAAAATTCAAAACCCATGCAAGAAAACTCATGGCTACGTTTTTGGGGGATGCAGATGGGGTTATCCACATAGATTTCCTAGAACTTGGCACCACTATTACCTCAGAATGCTACACTGCAAACTCAAAACTTTGAAATATTAAGCAGAGCATGGAAGCTCAATAAGGAAAATTTGCTGCAACATGGTAGTGCTAGGCTTCATGAGCCATCCAAGAGGCAATTGCAAAGTTGGGTCTCACTGTCTTACCCCATCCATCATATAGGCTAGACTTGGTGCCATGAAACTTCTACCTTTTCCCAAAATTGAAGGAATACCTTTGTGGGCATCTGTTTGACTCAGATGAAGAGGTGGAAAGGCCTTTGTTGAGAGACAAAGTGTGGAGTTCTTTTGCAACAGCTTTAAGAAGCTTGTCCATCATTGGCAGAAGTGTGTAGTGAACGGTAGTGATTAAGTGGAGAAGTAAAAACAAGTAACAAAAGAGATGATTTGAAGGATTATTTTTCCATTTCATTTATTAAAATATCCCTATTTAAACAAAAGTTATGCAGATGGAGGCAGTACTTTTCATTCAACCCTTGTAAATAAAATGACTAAAAACCCTTTTTCCTACTGGATGTAATGGTGTATGGGAATGACCTTGGGAGACAGGGAGAAGAGACACAGCCAAGGGGACAGTCACATAAAAGGCAACTTAGCCTGCAGCAGGAATGTGGGTGGGGCAAGCAGCTCAGAAGGGACCCTCCCTAGTTTCTGGGGCTGTAAAAGGGACAGGGGGAAGAAGTGTACTTTCAGACTTGCAGTATTCTGTTAATGTAACCTTACTATAAAGTAGAATTAGCTCATCTGGCTGTGCTTCCTGTCTGGTCTACCTCGCGAGGCTGACACTGTGCGAAGCCATTGTGGGCTAAGGCTACCAGACCTGGACCACAAAATCCAAATGACCACTTGTTGGCAGCAAAGATTCACAGTTTTCTGCATCTCTTTACTACCAGTGATTCTCCAGATTCTTGTAGCCCAGGTCTGGTAGCTTGCTTGCCGGTATTGTTCTTGAAGGAAAAAAATGGTCCCTATCTAAAGTTCCATGTTCACTATGGCAAATCTGGTTCTTTACTATTATAAACTGCATGGCCATTTATTGCATTGTAAATTATAGCCATTCTAAGCTATAATTTGTTTGAGAGCCAATGTGATGTAGTGATTAAGATGCTGGATTACAAGCAAAGAATCTCAGGGTCTCATCTAGCCTCAACCTTCAGTGGGTACCTTTAGGCCTGTTCCTCTCCTTCAGCCTGACCTACCTCACCGGGTTGTTGTTGTAGGGAAAAAAGACAGAGAGAGCACTGTGTTGGCTACCTTGAGCTCCTAAATGAAAAGCAAGATACAAATGTAATAAAGCAATAGAAGAAGTAAGAAAGTAAGTTTCTACATTGATTGTGTCTTTGGATGATGTGTGGGTTAAGCATGCTTCTTCAAGCTTAGAAACAAAAGACCAACTTTTCCCTATAGATAGGCAGGAAGGATTTCTGCCCCATACCTGGCAATGTGCTTTTCAGCTCTTTCCTCTACTTCCGTCTGACATCTAACAAAGCCAAATGAGGAGTGGAAAATTTTGGCTTTATGTTTTGATGACCACACCACGTTACCTGAAATGCCCCCAACCATCCTTGGAGAACTAAACAATTACTTAAGCATCAAGTGTAGCAGGGGGGCCATCAAAAATTATCTACCCACTATAGAATATTGGACACACTTTGTGTCTTTAATGGTACATCAAAATGTTTCTTTCCATCAAGCTTATATGAGCAAATCATATCGTTCTGATATTGGTAATAAATATCTCATATTGAAAGCAAAATATACATCATGTTATAATGCACCATTGTAAGTGATCCAGTACTGTGTGATCAATAGTTTCAACCTCTTATGATAACAGATATGTGTCCAAGAATATCACATAAATGCCTGGAGTTTATTTTGAATTTTAAGGGATTGTTTCCTTCATGTTTTATAACAAAGGTTGTGTATCTTCTCAAACGTCTGTACATGTGTTAACACGTAAGTGTTGTGGTTCAGTATAATTTCCTATATGCCAAGTCATTAGCTCTTGTTTCAGAAATGAAGCTATTTGGCACATCAAATCATCTGGCAAACCTTAGTTCTCAAAGCTAATGTGAAGCTAAAATGCTGTCCTGAACTTCTTAGATGAGATGCTGATGCAGACATGCAGACATGCACATGAATCAAGGAAAGAGGTTACCATTCCAAATTGTAAATTACTACCAACAGTTGAAAAGAGAGCTTTATCATTTGTGGGCTGTTTTTGGACTCTCCCAGCCAGCTGCGGCTGATATTCCAACTCTCCCTTTTCTGAAGAATTAAGAATTGCATTTTTGAAGAATGTATATTATAGCATACCTTTTTTCTGGAATGTGCTCTGTATAGGGTTAGCTTTGAAAGCAGTTTAGAAACTAGAATTAATCCAGAATATAGCTCTCATTTTAATTGAGGGGCCTAAGAAGTCTGTGAATCCCTTATTGTAATAACTGCACTGGATTGCAGTTTGTTTCCAGATACATCTAAAAGGGTCAAAGAGATTGCAGAACTGTCCTTGGAAGAGTTAGCAGGGTTGACTAGTGACAAGTTGAGATGGCAAACATTTGTTCTTCAGTCACCAGGTGACAGCCTGGTGGCACCTTGAGAAGTAATGCTTCAAAATACTGGTGATGATATAATGTAGCTCTGAGTAATTCAGGACAAGGATATTCAAAGGACTACCTTCAAAACTGTCCATTTGTTAACATTGTTATTAATTGTGATTTGTTGTGAGCTGCCTATATAAATGCTCTATATAAATGAATGAAAAATCATGAAGTAGAATTTTGAAAAAGGACAATCTGATGTCTGCTTCATTAATCACCTCATGCTCTGACTTTCTCTGGGTTAACCTGCAGTTAAAAATGCTAAAGTGTGAACAAATTGGAACCTCATTTGTTTTTCTCATTCATGCCAAGTCAGCATTTCTATTCTGAAAAAAAGGAAAAAAAAGACTCAGAACTCTGCTTGGTTGCAGATTTCCTCACCATTTCACTACTGCAAAGGAACAAACCTGTCCTGGAATCTGTGCTAAGGACTGGGGCTGTTGAGGGATGCTACGCTGGACTACAAAGTTTTCACACAGCAGTCCTCTCAAACAGCTGTTGACAGGCTACACTGCTTTTAAAAAAGTTGCCGAAAGTCTATGGCCAGGCTACATCTTACAACGAACTTTGTATGAACCTGTTTTCATGGTTATATTTCTTCTGGTTATCTGTACTGTGCCTCTTAACAGCAAGTAGAATATGTGTGGAGATTATACCACAGGGGGGAAAAGTCTCTGTGCTTCATTACTGTAATCTATAGTATATTTTTCCAGTTACTGAAAAGCCAGTTCATTTCAATGCACCTTTCCCCAACCCTCATTCTTGAGAGACAAATATTTAAAGTACAGGTATTTAAATAAATACTTTAAATTAATACTTAAGTAACAGTCTTGCTATATGGGACCAAGTTACACTTACTGGAATAATGTCCTATCATTGTTCATGATCATTCTACCTCCTTTAAATGCTCACTTTAGCTCTTTTTAGAAGACTTTGATAGTTAAAGGTCATTCTTTTAGCCTTAGAGAAGCATGCTAGGCAATCATTTTCAAAGAGTTATGTGCACCTATCAGTTCTATTCATGCGCTCTGCTAAAGCTTTAGCCTTTTAGTGCTTCTTACGATGGGCAAAAGCCGAAAAGACTGTAAATGAGGACATTTTGCCTTCTGCTTTGCAGTGCCTATGGAACACCACACCCCCTGAGATCTTTGCTGGCCTTTTATAAAGACCTGGCTCCTCCCCCAGAAATTGGGTGTGGGTATTGTAGTGGTATCATTGCCTGCGGGGTTTTGCTGTATGCATGTAGGGTTGTTTTAAATCATTACTGCATTTATTGTATTGATGCTAGCCTCCCAGAACTGAGAGGCCAATTGAGCGGCCATACAAATCAATCAATCTCTCTCTCTCTTTCTCTCTCTCTCTCTCTCTCTCACACACACACATATTTGCACATTGTCAAAAGCAACTTTTAAACAAAATCTATTGATGATAATCCTGTACCAGCTATCCTTAATCTCAGGAAAAGATGATTGAGTTTGGAAGAGTTCCTGGGCTTCTGAGGATATTTTAAGCCTGAATGAAGGCTAGCACAACTTTTTTTAGTTGTGTTCTGTTGCAAAATGTGCTTCCATATTTTAGTGGTTACCAATGAAGTAGATAACTGAATCTGGGAACTCAGAGGGACATTAGACCCATAAATAAAAAGGATAGTATGATGGGTTGCATCAGGAAAACCTAATACCAAGTTTGTACTTTTCTCTGTGTTGTAGGGAGAACCCATAAGAAAAGAACTTGAATCCAGGGGCATCCACAAGGGGGTGGGGAGTCACAAAAGTGTTATCTGCAATGCATGTTAAAAAAAAGATGGGGCTTCAGTTGCATAGTTGTGACTGCCATCTTCACTTCTTTGATCTCCCTGTGAATGCTTCTGAATGTTTCTATCATTCTATATTCTACTTTGTAAAAGGTTTCAGTATAGTCTTTCTATTATTAACACTATTTGCCTCTATTAAATACTATCTAGTTTTACTTCAGCTGTAAATTTTCCAGTGGTTTCTCTGATCTTCTTAAGAATATCTCTTACTTTTTGTTTTTGTTTTTGCTGTTGTTGTTTTTCTCTATTTGTTGACATCCTTGACTATCTTTCCTTGTCCTTTCTTGCTTGACACTGAAACTCTCTGTTGAGTTATTGTACATCATTGTACATGTTCTTGTTGCCCAAAGCTTTCATTCTTCATTTTTCCTTGACTATTATAGCTTGTTCTGAATCTTTTCTTCTTTGAAATTTTAGAATATTTTTCCTGCTTTGGTGTTCTTTTCTCTTCCCATTCCTCCAGTCTCATTCCTCTCCCCACGGATGCCCCAATTTGAATCAGTGCATTGCACTGCCATCAGTACCAGGGGATTTATACAATTTTCCTATGGGTAACTCCTCAATATATAAAAATATATCCGTTCTGTGTGGATTGCTTCATATTTTGCAGGGCTTCCTGAAAGTCTTATCTCAAGCTGCGTTTCCCCTTGCAATGTATTTTCCATGCCCAATGAACAATTGTTAATTGAAGTCTCCCTCTCACGTTAAGTAACAGTAATAATAGAGAACTATCACACACATTGCAGAGGACAAAATGTCTGTCCCAGGGGAGCTTACTGATAAACTAAACTTTTTGCATCTGGGGTCCTTCCTTTAATAGAGATATTTTAAATATTTGGGGGTTCTTGAGGACTGCAAGTGGCCAGTGAGGCCACTGTTTGGGCTAGTCACATTTATGGTCTTAGGGAGTGGCTTATATTCACAAACAGAAAATTGCACAGCCCCACATTGGTAGATGTGCTACTGATTTTCAGCAGTGTGATCTGGGGATGTTCTGGGAATGGCAGAAATTGGTCTGAGGCCTCAAGTAGGTTGCCCACCTCCGATCATACCTTGACCCACCAACAGATGGAGGCAAGGAAAGCAGATGCAAGGCCAACCAGGGAGGCAGCATGTAGTACTTTCAGTCCCCTTGTTTAAAACTAAGAAGGACTAACTTTCATATACTGATTCAAAACAAGCAGCCAAATAAGCAGATTTCTATTAATTTCTTATTCACTAAATGCAGGGCTATTTTCTGAACTTTGCAAGAGGAACATTATAGTCTAAGTGGCCTGAATGGAGACAATACTTCATCCATGCATGTCTGAAATCAGCTGGCATGTTTCTGTCTTTTTAGCAGTAAAGGAAAAGGCTATTTCTTCCATAGCCAATATGATCCTAGTTTCTATACATGGCCAAAAAAGGAGGAATCACTTTACTGGGTATTGAAACTTTGCATTCAAGCATGGGATCTGTCAAGCCTACACAGATGGCTGATGATATTAAGACACTTTTAGCCTGTTTTGTTCAAGACCTTACCCAAAGCACAAAGGCTTAAGATAAATATGAAACTAATGGTGTTTTTTATTTAATAGCCAAGAGTTAATGTTTCAAGGCAAATAGGGATTTTAGATAAAATGTTCTCCATTTACCAAGGGAATCTGTGTACCTTGCAAAGAAAGGAAACAATTTGGAGTTGAAATGCTGGATTTTATCATTCCAAAAATGGAAGACTAACCATTGTTTTATAGAATCATAGAGACAGAAGGGACCCTTTCAATCATCAAGTTCAATCCCCTATTCAGGGCACGAGTCCAAATTAAATCATCCCCAACAGATGGCTGCCCAGCCTCTGCTTTAATACATCAAGTGGAGAGAAGTCCACTACCTCTCTGGTTCCTCTGTTAAACTGTTCTTCATCTTTCTTAACACTGAACCAGAATTACCTCCCTGTAATCCTGACCATTATTCCATGTTCTAATTCTTGATTTTCTTCTGTGTAACAACTCTTCAGGTACTTGAACAGAGCTGTCTGCAGTGGGGAAGCCAAATGGTTGCGTCTACCATTTTGGCCTCCTTGACCCCACTGTCGTGGACAGCTCTGTATTGAACACTATTATATAGACCATTAGCCTTCTTTTCTCAAGCTAAATCATACTTAAGTTCTTTCAATCCCTTTTTATAGGACTTAATTTCTAGTTCCCTGATCATCCTCATTGCTACATACTGCAGTTTGTCTGAAAATGGAACATGGTATTAAAGGCAGAGAATCTGACAAATGCAGAACAGAGTAGAATTATTACTTTCCATAATTTGGAAATCATACTTATATTACTGCTGGCTTCTTTTTCAATTAATCTCTGCAAAAAAAAAAAAAAGTGCAATTTAATGCTATTTCTGTACTGGATAGGACCTAACTTGTATGTCTGCAGAGTCTCCTAATACTCTGAGATTGTAGCTTGAGGCAATTATGACTTAAGACTTTTTCCCTCCCATCTCCTCTCTTTTCACTTGATTTTTTAACTATCTTGCCAAAGGAAGCATTTCGAGAAATCTGAATGCTTGCAGCTCTTTCGTAAATCTTCAGTCAGCCCAATAAAGATATTATTTCAATATGGATTTCTGTATTTAGATGGTGAATTATTTAAGTGAACCATCAAGAAAACCAAATGGAATTTATCAACTGCTGCTCCCGTACCTCATTAATTCATTGTAATACAGCTTAGGCATATTTCTTATGCTTTGGAAAGAGTGGTGATTATATACTACCATATTTGGTGGCTTGCAAAACACACACACACACATACACACACATGTATCAAAACCATAGGCTGAAAAAAATAAATAATACATTGCTTAATTATCTCTCTTCCTATCAGTAAAATACATGTATCTATCGTGAGAGGCGACAGTATTGCTTCTAGAATAGCTGACCATTAAATGTCCAAAATATGCAAATATTTATTATGAAACACTGTTATAATATGAAGAAATTATTTTGTTGGTTTTGGAATATAGAGTACAGTATATCACACCAGAGGCAAAGGGGTTCAAAAATTAAATTTAAAGGATTGCCCACTGAGGACAACTACCTTCTGTATCTCAGAAGAGAACAAATATCACCTTCTGTATTCCTAATATAAGATCATGTTGCGCAGAGTGCAGCAAAAGTCCCATAAATCCTGCTCTCAGGAAAATACACATCAGCATGAGAGCTTGCAAAATGCAATGTCCATATTTTGTTCTCCAAAGAAAATCCAGTCAGAAAATATAAACTAACTGGTCTTTATTGATAAAAATGCAAAACTTCATAAAATACAAGTTGCATACAAAATATAGAATATAACAAAGACTTCTTCTCATATTAGCTTCCAAGACTTATCACTACAAAGCCTTTAGCTAAAAAACACTCTCAGAGAAGAGGTTCACTACTTGGTTACTAGTTAGGACTACATAACCTATAAAAACCTACATGGTTAACTGTACAAAGTAAAAAACACACTCTCTCACTGAACATTGGGCATTTGAGCCCTCCCCTTATAGTGCTAGTATAACACCCCCACTGAATAACTAACACACACACATACAGTAGGTGGCAGTGAAAATCATAACAACATCACAAGTTACTTTGTAATCTCAACACTTGTTTTGTATAGCTAAACGGGATGACCTTCTTCCCATGAGAAAATCCTGATTTTCTTTCTTTCTACTCTCTGGCTGAAACATTAATTGGTTTCTGATAGATTAAGGATAAATCCTAACTAAATAATGCATTGGGTTGCTGGTGATGACTGTGAAACACAAATAAATGTGCTAGCTAAAACTTCTCATTCAATTGGCTGAAATCATTTTCTGCCAAATGATTTCAAGATCTTCTGACAAAATAGAAAGAGATGCTATCACAAGAGTGGAAAAAGAGACAAAGAAGGGCTTGAGAAGTTTCACCAGTACTAAATCTCAGTCCAGACAATGGAGATGTTCATCATAGTTACACAGAGTTAAGGCAAGCAAAGGATAGTCCTAAGTAATTTCCAGTGTAATGGAAGTTCCAATTTTTTTTCCTCATCTGAGTAGGGAGAGATCAGACTCAACACAGACATAGCCAACTTGACGTCAGCTCAGTCTGGTGATGATCATTTTGACTACATAATTGGACTAATAGATTACTGCAATTTTGCTACAGAACAGTCATATACTAGAAATCATTATGCATGTGTCTCTGTGTGTAATCCTTTTATTTAGTCAAGTCCAGAAGAGCCCATTGGTATTGTCTCTGACTTCATTCATCTAACACTAGGCTACGCTTTGCAAAGAAGGCAGCCTCATGGGAAAATGCAGTATAGTGAGACTTGTAGATAGAAACAGAGCTAGCTGTTATATGAACCAATATGACATCAAGCCAGAAATGAATCATGAGGATTCTCAGTGCTTCCAAAACTTCTCAGTAAAACATTTGGTAAATATCCCTCTCAGAATTAAAGAGACCGTCTCTTAATGAATGTGAGAAATGGTCTGCAAAGCCAGGAAATATTGTAGCTGTTATTATCCTTACTGAGCTATAATTCTATGGTAGCTGCCCAGAATCACTGCTGCAAGATGGGTAGCTATATAAATTGATAAAAATAAATAACATGAATAAATTATGCAAAATGTAGCATTGCTTTTGTCATTGAATTTACTTGAAACAAAAACATTTCAAAAGTTGAGTGAATGCTATTTCTATTAACTTAAAAGAGGCCCTCAATTAGATATCTTAGTGTTAAACCTGCAACATTTTGCAGCCTGGTTCATACAGTATTCTAAGCCACAGTTTGTCATGTACTGTCACTGCTAAGGCCCAACTGGCTGGATTCATGCAATTTGCTAAGCACGTTAATTGAATTCACACATTAAGCCAAAAACATACACATCACATTTAAGGAAACCAGCAGATTCATATGGTGCTTTCAAGACTTAGTACACCAGTACCAAGTTAACTATGTCGATGTATCATAATAAAACATGACATTGCATCAACAGTATACATAAACTTAAAACAAATATGAAATACAGACAAGATTTGGTAGGTGTTTCCAATGACCTTAATTGGCTTTTACCCAGGAGCCACAATCCTGGAAGGTGCACCAGGTACTAACTCCAGTGCTAAACTGCACCCTCAGAAAGGCTGAGTTGCACTCTCATACAGAATAATGCATTCATTATGATATACAGCAGGGTTCCTCAACCTTGGCGACTTGAAGATGTGTGGAGTTCAACTCCCAGAATTCCCCAGCCAGCATGGGGAACACACACCTTCAAGTCGCCAAGGTTAAGGAACCCTGATATACAGTATAGACAACTAAGTCCAGCTGGTTTCAAGAGAACAGATGACAGTGGAGAAAGCCTTGAGGCATGGAATTTATAGAGGCAGGGACTAAGATAGCTAAACTCTTTACATATGAAATTCAGAAGGGAGAATGGAGGGTAGTGATGTTGATGGGCCAACAAAGATACTTTTCACCAGAACTTAGCAAATTGTGATGGCTTTTTCCTAGGACCAGTCAGAAATGGATTAGTTCTGTGCTTAGCCTTAGAGTAAGGGCTTGCAGCTCACTGGCAAATTTCATATAGCTCCTTACTAAATTTCAAAAGCCCTCTGCAAGTGATCAGTTCAGGTCTCTGGTAAAAGTTATCTATCCACTATTTGGGAGATAGAGGAGAGGCTACCAGAAAGAGTGGAAATGCCTGGCTTCACTGTTTGTTTAACCCCTTGGCATATAGGGGGAGATCTAAGGAATGTGGCCCTTGATGAAAGGATAGTTCACCCCCTGCCTTAAAAATCATTAATTTATACTGAAAATCAGACGGAGTCTGGGAGCACCTTTTCAGACTAACACATTTTATTAAAAGGCATACATTTTCATGAGCTTATGCCTTTTAATATAACGCGTTGGCCTGAAAAGATGCTATTGGACTCCTGATTTTCGACTACCATAAACTGACACGGCTCTCCTCCTACAATGGTTGATACTGAATGGCTCCTGAAAGATTCAGAATGTGGCTCACTACCATAAGCATGTAATGCTTTGTTCCAAAGCTGTATTTGTAGACAGGGAATAGCAGAAGAGCAGAATTTTCATGTGCCAAGGGTTTGACAATGGCCAGTGATGGCCAAGAAATCCAAATAGTTAAAAATGGTTAAAATGTTATGAGATGTCGGTATCATCACATGAAATATCATAAGATATGCGAAAACACTAAAGTCTTATAATATTGGTAAGCTTGTCAGAGTTCAGCCATTTCAATTTCTGAAGTTAGTTTTTAAGTTTAGGGTGCTACAGATGACATCTTTGGCACCCACAGTTGCATACTGCTGACCCCTCTTGTAAGGTATAACTGCCCTGACAGAGCAAACCTCAGTCCAATGTCCAACTTCAGCATTCCCTTAATCCAGTTTTTCTCAACCTTGGCAACTTTAAGATGTGTGGACTTCAACTCCCAGAATTCCCCAGCCGGCTTGCTGGGGAATTCTGGGAGTTAAAGTCCATACATCAAGTTACCAAGGTTGAGAAACACTGCCTTAATCAGTTTGGAGTCCTATCCAAGTATTTAGAATCTATCATCTTAAGTACACAATAATTCTTCTGAGATTTAGGAAGGCATAAAGATGCATTGTCATATTACCAAATTACTGTCATGCTGACTTTTCTATTAATGAGGTTATAAATTAGAGGATACAATGGCAGTTGCATTCACTGCACTGTATTTTGCACACTGTATCTTCTTAAAAAGAAAAAAAAATCCCAACAAGAACAAAGCTAACATTTCTTAATTTTTCCCCTAGGAAGCAAACATTTCTGAGATTAATTTCAGTACATTTTACCATCTTAATCTCTGTTAGGTTACTCTTGCTTGACACTGAATAAAATCTAACTAGGGGTGACCCCAAAATATGTCCATCAACTTCCTCATGCATTGCAACATAAAACCTGACTGGAATCATTGACTACATAGGAATGAGCAAAACTACCTAAGAAAAATATGCTGGTTTGTGGGTGCTCATTCACTCCACTTTGTCTGCTACCTTGGTTTTCAGATTGGGCATTCATGGAGAAAAGGATGTAAATTGAAAAAATAGCATGTCTTCTAAAAGACAGCATCATGTTATGTTTCTCCTTTTACAGAAATTTATGTTACATGGTATTAGACCATGGGCTAAACTTAATGTAACATGATACATTAAAAACTGCACATCAAGATTGCAAGATGTGTCAGAACAATGAGTTGTTATATCAGATCTCTCTTCATCTGTGAGGACAGCCCTTTTGTAAATCATTCACAAAAGAATGCATTCACTCCTTAATGCATGTGCATAAATCCCATTCTCCTTTGCTACCTCTCACCCTGTTCTGAGGGTCTGTATCAACTGGAAATGAGCTAGCAAACAATAATGTTGATAGTTTCACCCCACACATAGAAATAGCATCAGTCTTTCTGCACAGGCACAACTGAACATGGATGTGCTGCCTAGCTCACTAAATGGGAAATCCTTGTATTTAAACCAGTACAGATATTCTCCTTGAAACATGGAAGCTACTTCCCTGTGCCTGATTAGTTTTTGAGTTACAGTGTTTATGCACTCCTACTATATAGGTAAGAGTCAGTGAAAGAGGAATTGGTGTTGATACTGTAGGGAATGCTTGTTCCATTAGCTCTCATCCAAGTAATTGTCCATTTAAATGTTCACCCAGCAAAGTTGGAGCTGCTCATAGATAAACAGCTTCTTTGTGGCTATGGGAATATCTAACGGACATCTGATCTCCCCAGAAAATTAGTACATTGGTGCACTAGACTTGTGAAATAATATGGCTAAGCCATAATGTGGTGATTTTGGAATTGGCTTAGTAAGTTGTAGGAATCCAGCTACTGTGGCTTGCCAACAAGGTTTAGAGAGTTATATGAAATCATCCATTGTAGATTGTTGGACAATTTGTTGACAAAACAAATCATTCAGCCATCTTAGATAAATTTATATTATTAGAATGAGGCTGTAATTAGGGCGGGTATTATCAGAAAGACTTCATGTACGTAAAGGAAAAGTCTGTCCCTCCAATAACCACATTGCTGACATCTTCACAAGAACAGCTTAATCTGTTTTAACAGGAGTGCCGACAATGCTAGCTTCTAGAGATTCCTGTGAGGACAGAGCATACCCACAACCAGAAACCAATCCATTCTACCTCTAAGATGGAAGGCAAGTCTGAGGGCTACTGGCTGATAAACCTTCCAGCAAAAACAATTCACCTCCGACTCCCTCTGAAGTCAGATAGAGAGGGAGGAGGTTTTTCTGAATTTTCCCTGGGAGCAGCAACTAGCTTTGGAGAGGGAAAGAAAGGAATTGTTGTGGGATAAAATTTCCAGGAGGCAGGAAGGAACCTAAAGCACCCAGACTTTTAAGTGTAATGAGTAACTAGGTGGAGTGAGTGATGTTAGGATTCAGTTTTATTTTGTAGATGCTCAAATCAAGCCTCACTTGGTTTTCTTTAAGTGAGCCTTTCTCTTGTTGGATACACTCTCTCTGTACACCAGTTTTCTGCTGCTGTGTACACGAAAGGGTTAAAAGTGTAAATAATAACAAAAGGCCTCCCCCTTTGGAGCTGTTGGTGCTAATTACCCACAGCATTATTTCCAGTGGCTCTGGAAAGTCCTGTGCCCGTTGATATCAATAGATAAATAGTTAGATAGAGCTGGATAATGTCAACCAGAGGTTTTCAAACTTTTTCGAGCTGTGGAACCTATTAACCAAAAATAAAATCAAATAAAAAATCCAAACCCCCTGGTCAAGAGGGGTGGGGCTTCTGAATATCATTTGACAAGCCCCCCCCCCTCTTCTGGGAACTGATAAATGAGCGAGTTCAGTTTTTTTCCTCTAATCCCTTGAGTTTTTTCCCCCCTTAGTTCTGTGGACCCATTGAAGAACCCCACCCCATGTAGATTGTGTTACTAAGTCCCCTGCCCTATTTATCCCTTGCCTATTGTTCATAGCTCTCTCTCTGCTTTGGCCAGCCTTTGTCCCATTTTGCCAATTAACCATTTTTAATGTTTGCTGATATTTCATGAATAAAATCAAGCTGAGTGGCATGTGCTGCTTTGATCTGTATATAGGGAGTGACCGATGTGTCTGGAGGGGGGCCTAATTACCAGCTTAGATAGGCCCAACCATTGTTCCTTGGTCTACACTTCCTTTATTGAAACCTAATCCTTTTTGCTATGCCTAATTTTCATCCATGTTTTCTTTGCTACTGTACGTTCTTTATGAACTTTAAATGCTGTTGTAAACAGACATGCCAATTTGTGTCCTGGGGACTGTAATCTGGGCATGTGCCTCAGGCAGTCTAGGCATCTCCAGACTGACTACCAGCCACCGGTTGAAGATGCCCTGTGCACCTCCATTAGCAGAAAAGGAAAGGCGTTTCCTCCTTTGTCTTTGCTTTTGTAACCCTGGTTGATGTGAGGAAAAGAAAATAGGAGAAGCAGTATCTTCTGCATCATTGTGGACCATCTTAGCTCGTGGGGTGGGGATGGGGGGCAGACTCAGTGGGGTGGATACCCTTTATACTTGTTTTATGATATATTGGAAAATACAATATTTAAGCAGGCCAAATTGTATTTACGACCTCTAAAAATTCTTAGAACATCTTATCCTAAAGGAAGTAATTATTAATGTAATAAGTATATTATGAATGTAATAAGTATATTGTGTTTGGTACCTAGTTGGGTAATGAAATGTCTGCAAGCAACTAAGCTCAGAGAGCACCAAGATCTCCAAGTTCAACTCTGAGCTACAGATATTCTCGTCTATTAGGATAAGTATATTTGCTCGTTAATGGCCGAAATAAAGGCCTAGTGTCCTATTATACGAAAAGCCATTTAACATGGAGACCAGAAATAAAGCATTAAAGTTGCTATATTATGCTGGCGAATATGTTATAGCAACCTACCTTTATTAAGCAAAGAGTATTAAATATGTAAATTTAGAAGGCTACAGTATTATACAAATCTATCTGAGAATAAGGCAGACTGAATTTAGTGCTGGAATTACATGCTCCACTAAATCATAAAATGATATGGTTAGCGATGTGTGAGATGTGGTTTGTGGCTTAAAGTCAACCAGGCCATTATGGCTTGTTCAAACTGATTAAATCAAATCATGGCTTAGCACATGTGAAACTAGCTATACTTTGAAGAGGCAACATAGATAGGATTGCACTGGATTCATATCACTTCCAAATAAAGGTTACTCTGTGGCATTCATAAATGTAAAATTCCATTAATATATTAACAAATTTTAAAAAATTAAAATTAAATTAAAATTAAAATTTAATATATTCCATTAATATATTAAAAAAAATTAAAAAGTTGCCCTTGAGTGTAAT
This sequence comes from Liasis olivaceus, assembly GCA_030867105.1. NCBI lineage: Eukaryota > Metazoa > Chordata > Lepidosauria > Squamata > Pythonidae > Liasis > Liasis olivaceus. The sequence goes on along the minus strand of CM061348.1, from coordinate 230,746,910 downwards.
TCTCCTCCTCTGTTTTTTAGCAAGAGCTTTAAAAAATGCAAAGAATTCCATCTAGAACTCATTTAGTTATTCAGTTAATTGGTTTAGAATTAACAGTCTTCAGTTCATTTTAAGTTTCAGCTAATCAAGCAAAATGAAAGTCATTATCTGATTTTATCTAACTTCTGGTCTTATTTGATTATTTATTTATAAGTTTCCATACAATTTCTCACAAGTTTGAGCTGGGGAGAATACAAATTAAAATGCTTAAAGAATTAAAGAAATCCCCAACACCCGTGATGACTAAATGCCTATGCAAATCTAACTAATCTTTTTTCTTAAATCATTCCAGCTGTAGAAATGAATGTAAAGAGTTGACATTGCTGTATTCACACAAGTTCATGGTTTGTTGAACTATGGTTTGTTCTTGAACTGGCTATATATAATAAATTATAACATGCCAAGACAAAAGTTATCGTTTATAAACTACAGTGGCTGTTCTCACACACTATGCTAAGTATGCCAAAGCCACACCAAACAAAGCACAATGATTTGTAGATAAACATGCATGATAGCACAAATGAAGCTGTGAGCTGGGATGCTAAATAGAAATAAGGTATAGAAAACTAGGACCATGTAGATAAACTGAGGAACTGAGAAAAATTGGGCTGGAAGTACAATGGAGGTGAAGAAAAAGGAGATCTGGAAAGGACCATACACTTTGACCTAGTTCACACCTTATACTAAAGAACTACTGTATTTGCTTAACTCTGGCTTGTTGCAAATAGGTTAAAATTGGCTGAGTTAACACATCAGATTAAACTAGATATGGTTTACTCAAACCATGGTTAAGAAAAATTGTGGCTTAACCAAGTGAATGAGCTCAGCTGTGACTACAGTGTTGGGATAAGAAAGGAAAGGTTATGGCATGCTGAGAAAGCCATATGTGAAGAATATGTGACTTTAATGCATGTTCATTAAAGAATATGTGACTTTAATGCATGTTCATTTTTCATCTGATGTCAGTTTTGTATGTAGCAAAGACATGTTGTTGCTGTTGTTTACTCATTCTGGTTAAAGCATGGCATACTTGACTCTACAGCAACCTATCATAAGTCATACATTTAAGGTGCTTTAGAGGGCAGGAACCTTTATACTGGCTCATAACTTCTTTGTTCCAAGAGAAGTGGCCAGAGTTGTGTTTATAGTCAAGCTATAAATTTCCCAGACTGTACTTAGGTTTTCAGTAGTGTAGTTCACTGTAGGTTTCTAGCTAACTGAAATGAAGACATAGGCATTTCTTAATTCTGTATCAGCCACAGGGAGGTACTGCCTTCCTTAGCCGAACCAGAATAAATTGTTCTCAGAACTGTCCTCTTCTCTTCACCTCAACTAAAACTTGCTCCAATGCTTCACAAAGGATGTTGTGATAACTTTTTTTTTTAAATCTTTCTGGCTGCCAGAATTAACTATGCTTTAAGACTGGAGTTTTCAAACTATGTTCTGCAGAAACCTGATGGAGTTCTGTGAGAGACTAAGGGCAAAAAAAGTGGGGAGCATCCATAGCAATTTTTCTAAGACACAGTGGAAAGGGCAACATTCAAACCCCACTCTCAGGGGGGCCACTGGTGCTTATGGCAACTCATCACTCTTATGCATGTCTGAGAGGCAGGCAGCAGGGTTCTGAGAATGAATACCAGGCTTTACTGGAAGTAAAATTATGTTAGAGGCTGAAGTTTGGCATTTTAGCATATCAACCTTAAAAGCATTACAGTCTGGTAGGCACCATATTGGTGCCATGTTGGAGAATGTAGCATGATGTGACAATCAGTGATGGACAAGATCCAATTCCTTGAAGCAGGAAATTTTTCCAGGTGGTGGAACATGTTAGTTAGATATATATATATATCTAACTAACATAACTATATATATATAGTTATATATGTATATGTGTATATATATATGTATGTGTGTGTGTGTGTGTGTATATATATATATATATATATATGTATATGTATATGTATATGTATATGTATATGTATATATACATAACATATATATAACTAACATAACATAACTAACATGTTCCACCACCTGGAAAAATTTCCTGCTTCAAGGAATTGGATCTTGTCCATCACTGATTGCCACATCATGCTACATTCTCCAACATGGCACCAATATGGTGCCTACCAGACTGTAATGCTTTTAAGGTTGATATGCTAAAATGCCAAACTTCAGCCTCTCAAATCCACACAGAACCCATAAACATTCTTAAGTATATAAAAAAGAGGGATGTTTGCTGTTCATTGTTCTGAAGTGCTTCCATCTGCTCAGAAAAAGAAACAAAAGTAAAATAGGAATTTGAGGGAACATCTTGGGAACTACAGGAATACGAGAGACCAACACTCATTTAATTTCTTGTGTGCTTACCTGACCTTGGTTAACCTCAGAAAGCTAAGCAGGATTGGACCTTGCTATCATTTGTATGGAAGGCCAGGGAAACCTAAGGCAGCTGTGACAAGCCACCTCTTTATTGTTTCCATGAAAATGACATGGGTTCGCTATACATTCAATGGAGTTGAACCTAATTCAAAGGAGAGTTTATTGAGTGCTCTATGATCCATCACAATTGCCCCCAGCAGCCTTTTTGTGGGATTATCTATGGCATGCTTTCAACATTTCATAGGTGCTCATTGTGGACCAAAAGGATTGGGGACTTTTGGGCTAAGATATAAGGTTTGTTTAGTTTTGGTTAAGTGTGTTGTCAACTAACCCACCATTGTTTGTACACTATGGTTTATGGCTTAGAGTGTTGGGTGAAGCTATTCATTATTGTTCATTCAAGCAAACCATGGCTTATGAATTCCCTGAATTAATCTATATTTCTTGCATGGCAAAATGATAAAATTTCTACATATCCCAAATCACCGTGTCTTAAAATAGCTGGCTCTGCAACCAACACAACTTTGTTGAGTCTGGAGTCCTGGACTTAATCCTAAATAATGCCTAAGCTTAATGCCAATTGTGATTGAACCAGTTGCAAAGTGTAATTAGAAAGCTATTGAATAAGCATAATATATGTGTAAGTGAATTCATTTTATTTGAACAGGATTTTTTTTTAAAAAAGAGAATGTTTAAAAAGGAAGTTGAAAGGAAATGTCCTGTGATTCAAACCTCTCTGGAATGTTCAAAAGCACAATAATAGAAGCTCAACTCCCATGTAGCCCATAGTTCAGGAAAGACATTCACTGATCTAGTTCAACACTGTGTTAAGTAATTGATTAGGGAAACCATGATTGTTGCTATAAACCTTGATTTATAAATCACAATGGCAGCATTCACAAATCATCATACAAAACCAAAGCCAATAGGGCATTGTGAACGAGCCCACAAAATCCAGAAGTTCTGTACGGTTAACAAGCAATGTAAATGGGAGCTGAAATAGAAATCATGACCAAACTAGGAGGAAAAATGAGGAATACAACCCCTTAAAGTTGCTAAAGTTGAAAAACACCGGACTATAGGATTATAGCCTAAAGTTCATCTGGAATCCCACATCGCAGAATCAACAGTACTTACACCAGAGTAGATATTATAAAATTGTTCTGTTGTTATCCTATACTTACACTGACTCTCATACAAGGATCCTATGGAATTTTGATACCTATCCTCCATCTACAATTATCATGATGTTGTTGTTGTTGTTCAGTCATTAAGTCGTGTCCGACTCTTCGTGGCCCCATAAACCATATCGCGCCAGGCCCTCCTGTCCTTCACTGCCTCCCTGAGTTTGCTCAGTTTCATGCTCATTGCTTCAGTGATGCTATCTAACCATCTCATCCTCTGTCATCCTCTTCTCTTTTGCCTTCAATCCTTCATGATGTACAGAAGTGAAAAATAGAACAAAGAGTTTTTAAAAAGCAAGACAATTCTAAATACACTGCTTGCAGTTCTTGAGTTATTGTTGCCATTGCCAAAATTAAATTATTCTATTTGCATTTAGGATCCTGCTTACAACTTTAGATTGATGAGTGAATTCTCCCACTGAAACATTGCTAACAAATCATGATTCAGCAAACAATGGCTTGGTATGAGGACTTTGTTTCTCCACGGCGATTTATTACTAGTGGGGTGAGATTTGGGACTCTGCAACATCAAACTGCTCTTCTGCAAGACAGCCGTTTCTTTCCTATTTGGGCAGGACGAGATTTGCAGTAGACCAGCTCCAGCGGGACGAACCTTATTTCCCAAAGATGATCCATCTTTTCCTGTCCCTGCCTTTAAGTTATCTTCCTCTCCCCTTCTTCAGTGGTACAGTCCACTGTGAGGCGGAGTTTGTATTCCAAGTACGTCCGTTTATTTCGCGCATGCGCTTTACTGTTTGAAGGCTGTTGTGCTGTTGGTGGCTGAGTTTTTCTTCCCTTGTTGCCAGTTTTGTGTCAGCGTTTCGTTTCGTCGCTGCCAAACGTTTTCAGTTACTCCCCCGGTCTCCCCCATGGCCGACCCTCGCGTCAGACAGATCAAAATAAAAACAGGCGTAGTAAAACGGTGAGTATCTGAGGAGTAGGGCCTTCTAACGGGGAGGTGTGTTGTTCTTTCCCAGAAGGCGAGTGAAATTCGCAGGGCCGCGATTTAACTGTCTTGTGTCGACGCGTTGGCTGGAGGAGGAAGCATCAGCTCAGTATAAAGATATATTCCGTTTTTTATTCACGGAGAACAACGCTATGGTCGTTTCCTGCGCACAACAATCCTGCGAGGGAGGTTAAGTTAAGAGATGTTGATTAGTCAGTGGGTATGGTGGCTGAGCGTGAAATTGACCTATTTTTAGGTTTGCTAGCTAAGCAAATTTGGTTTTCTTTTTTCCTTCCAGCGTTTGCCCTGAAGCCAGGGCCTGTTTTCTTCATTGGTAAATAGGTGGAGTAATGAACCGCTTTCAACTTTGCAGCGAGAGAATATGTAGTTATTTACCTGCTCATATGCTATTTTGTAGGCACAGCTTTGGTGATTACTGACACCTTAATTATATATATATAATTAAATATAAATTTATTTATTTATTTATTTATTTCTGGTGTAAGGAGGTAAATGGAGCCCTCACTGACCTGTAGCTGTCTGGATATGCTGAACTACAGTTTTCACCATTTTCAGCCATTGATTGTGCTGATTTTATATGGAGAAAATGTTAATCCAGTGTATTTGAAGGGATCCTAAAGGAGCTAGCTTGTCCAGAATGATTCTTCTGCTTAATATGGGATAACTGTGATTGCACATTCTTTGCCACAGCTGCTAATCATGATTGGAGTACATCCCACAAAAGTTACTTGATTCACAAATGTCAATTGTAAATCTATCCATCCTTTTTCTTGTGATTTTTGCTTATATGTTCACTAGCTGACTAGAATTACATGATCATTTAAACGTGTATAATGATCAAAACATAGTACCAAGTGAGTATATGAATGTGTGAACTGGCTTCAAGTGATGTGCAAGACATATTAAACATAATATATAGGTATTGTGCATATATATACATACAGTACATATACATGTAATAACATTCACTGTTCGGTGAATTTCATGCAGTAGCAAATAAAGCCAGTCACTGACAATTTCTCCTCTAGCTGGTAGCAGAGTAGGAAATCATTCTAAGATAGCCACCAAGAACTGGCTTTGCTGCGAACATGTCACGTACTAATATGATAAATCAATATTTATGAATTAGTAGCCATTTTTGTGAAGAGTAAGAGATGCTGATTGAGCATTTGGTAATCTACATCCAGTTCTCTTTGCTTTCAATTTAGGCTGTTGGATTTCTGTTTAGAATCTTCTGTCTTTAGGCTAGTTGCAGGCCAGTTGTGTAATTGTGCCTTCTGTATGTGGCGGAGCAGGGTGGAGATGCCAAATGGGGTTATTGTAAAATAACACAGTACTGTCATGGATTCACAAGCACAATAGACGGTGGTGGCACCTGGGAAATGGTACTTAACATTGTAACACCAGCTTGATACTCAAATAGCAGTTACCATTACAGTTAAGAGAATAGCCAGTATTCTTTTAGTGTGGTGATATTTAATTGCAAAGGGACATGTAATCTGTAGAGTGTAATAATTGACATTGATGTTAGAAACTCAGACTTTCATAGCATTAACTAAAGTCAAATCTATGAACACTTTTATAATAGATACTCTTAGTATAATGGCAGGTTATGAAATGGCTTTATGATCAGTAAATGAATCAAACTCAAAATTTGGTCTGCAGCAAAAGGTTGCAGTTTTTATAGGTTTAGCATGTCATAGGGAAGAAAATATTTTTGTCCAGTTTCTATAATGTACTTCCCTGAGAGACTTATAGTACCAATTTTCTTATTTCAGCACCAACAAAAGTCTTTTTAACTCCTAACAATACCTGAGAGTAGAGGGGATCCTCTTACATTCCTTGATATAACTCAAAAACTTTTTTAGAATAAAGGCATAAGCAGGAAGTGCAAAGGACTGCAAACATTGTTGCTGAAAAGCTAGACAAGCATTTGCTTGGGTGAGACTGCTTATTTGGTGGATTTCAATTTATTGTATATATATTTTTAACACAGAGCTTCTCTTTCCTTTCTTTTGCCCCTTTTCCCTTCCAGGCAGTCTTGTTCCCATATTTTCCCTTCGCAGGGCAGCATTTATTCCTCTTATAGCTCCATCCTTGTTCTTTTCTTTTTTTTCTTCTCTGCTCTTTCTGTTGGGATGAAGGGAAACATGCATGTGCAGTTGTGTATTTTTGTGTGTGAGAAAGAATGAGTGCTATATGCAGATGAGAATAAATTAATTTTACAAATGGCATATCTTATTTTACAGGCAATTAATTTTAATCAACAGCTATTAACTGTTTTTATTCTGACCCTCCCCTTTTTTTGGAGTGTGGTTTCTGGCAGATGTGTATATGCAGGCAAAAATGACACATTTGGGGGGTATTTCTAGGATCTGTTTCAGCTGGACCCTAGTTTGACAATGTGAGCAGTGTATCGAACAGAACTTTTGTTTGAGTTACAGTATTTTTTTTCCCCTCTGTTCTTCCTCTGGAAGTGGGTATTGTGAATTCAGGGGCATCTTCCTTTTAGATAAAAATGCTACTTCATTTGTTAGATACTACCAAAATAGATGGTAAGTAACTTGATGATATTCTGTTCCAACTGCAAAACTCATTGTTCTGCAGTTAGTCCTCACTTACCGATGGCTTGTTCAGTGACTGTTCAGAGTTACGACAGTGCTGAAGGAGGTTTATAACCAGTCATCAAAGTTGCAGCTGTTCCCAGGGTCATGTGATCGTGATTTGGGCTCTTGGCAACTGAAGCACATTTATGACGGTTGCAGTGTAACATGGTCACTTGATCGCCATTTGTGACCTTCACAGCTGGCTTCCGACAAAGTCAATGGGGAAGCCAGCAGGAAGTCACAAGTTGTGGTCATGTGACATCACATTAACCATGGGTGATTTGCTTAACGACTGCAGCTGGAACTGATGTCCTAAGTTGGCATGGTCATGTGACATTTCCTCTTATCACTGCATTGTTTAGTGATGGAGTTATGGATCCCAATTGCAGTCAGTAAGTGAGGACTACCTGTATTTTAATTTGTTACTTCTGCTTGTTTTATTCATGATTTGTATGTTTCAAAATACATACTTGGGTTGTTCAAATACCTAAGCCGCCTTTTGGACCTGTTTTAGGAGTTTTCTGAAGTTTTCTGTGTATGTACAGAGAATGAAATTTTTGCCATGACTGCTGGATAAGTGATATGGCTCTTTGTGCACTTAAATATAGTGATAATCTGGAAAGGCCCTCAAAACTTTGGAGCTCCTCTGTCTCACTACTTCAAGGAGGGAGTATCTAATGTTTTGCACAGCCCTGGTATGCGTATGTATGTACACACATTTTATTGTAAATTGTCCTGAATTTGTTTGCTTTAAGAAATATTTGTTAGAGTATTTGACCTAATCTTCTCAGTTTACCACTGTTCCAGTAAGGAACCCTTCCTGCCCAAAAAACAACCACCTGATTTTTGATATCTGATAGCATCTTAAGGTTGCATTACTTGAATTTATTTCTGTTTCTTCATTCTGTGGATCTTAACAGAAGTTTGTAAAGATGTATATGGTCCTTTTCTGACTCTGGATAATGGCTGTGATTATTTGTTGAGATTGGTCTTTCACTGAAGGGATTTTTATTTTCCCAGTTGAATTCACTAGGTTTTATAACTGTGGGCAATAAAATTTCTAGCCCACCATAACTAGCATTTCTATACCATGGTGATAATTGTGTAGGAAGTAGTTAAACAAATCCCTGCTGGGTCAGAAGACTTGCTAAAATGGTGTGACCTAAGTGCCTGATGGATCTGGGTGGTTCCTGAATACACTTAGGGAATTTTCCCCATTGTTTGTTAGTTATAATTGTCAGTTCCCTACCTGATCTGTGAAACATGTGGGAGATTTGGTTTACATGGCCAGATCAGCCTCTTGGTTTATAAGGGAGCTGATGTCAGTGAAGCAAATGGAATATCAGCAAGTGAAGGAACTCTTCAGATAATCAGATCTAGCATAGAGTAAGGCCCATTTGAAGTCCAATTCTGCTGCAGAAGAGGTCAATGCAACCCTTAAATAGTAGCATTTTTGTTAGGCTTATGCAGAAATCTAAAAAGTGTGTGTAATAATAGACATGTTCTGTGTTTGCACAAAGTCTGAAACATTTCTTCCAAATAACTTTCAAAATATGCACAGCCTGTAATAAGACCTCTGTTGAAGAAACCCTCCCTTGAAGCTGGAGAGTAGTGCACTTATAAGCCAATCTTAAATATTCAGTTTCTGAAAAAGGCAATAGCTTTGCAGCACCAGACACATTTAAATTATCCTGATTATCTGCACATATTTCAGTGGACTTTCAACCAGTATATAAATAGTGCAACTGGTTTGATTGACTTGGTGAATGTTCTGTGCTGGGAACTAGATGTGTGGAGTGTCGCTGTGACTGTTCTCTTGAACCTCTTGGCAGTTTTCCTTATCGTTTAGCATGATGTCCTTCCAGATGACTACCACCACCTCCACCTAGTTTGTATACCACCTGACTCTCAATTACTCTGTCAGGTTATGCTTAGAAGGTGGTGAAGATTGGTTATTTGACACCTGGGCAGTTCACCTATGGTGTCCCCAGTTTGTTCAACATCTGTATAAAATTGCTGATGGTAGTCACACTGATGACACTTTGCTTCCTTAGTTTTGCATGGTGAGGAGCAATAGAGCAATCAATCCCTTAAACACTCCTTAAGTTTGATAATTGACTGGATGAAGTTAAATCCAGACAGGCTAAAGGTGCTGTTTGTCAACATTCAGACTCTTACTGTGTTACTTTCCCCATGAAGTAGCAGTTTCATACTCTGGGAGTGCTGCTTAACCCCCAACTGTTCTTGGATTTGCTCTGTATAACACTACCTTTGAAGAGGTTGCAGTTGGTACAAAATATAGCAACTAGACTGGTAACTTGTGTGAGAGACACGTATCATGATGACTATATTGAAATACTTGCACTGGTTGCCTATTGCTTATCAGATGCAATTTAAATTAATATAGACTTTTAATCAATCACTTTACAGTCTAACTGGCTGTTAAATCTGCTGGAAAGGCCATCTTAAAATGGCCATGCTATCGGAGGTCCATCTTCCTGGCACATAGGAGAGGACCTTATGTATTGGAATGCACTCTGCCCCCTGCTTTTTCAGCATTTAGAAAATCTAAAGATGTGCCTCTTGTCAGGTTTCTAATTGTTAAAATTAACATGTTGGTCAATTATTTATTTTTAACCATTTATATTCTCTTTGTTAAATTTTGTTAGCCACCAGAGGAAAAAGGCAAGATATAAAATAAATGTCTTTTAGTCATCTGTTGGATTGGATTTGTCCCATGAATTATGAGTTGCACAGCATAAGGCTGAGTGCATTACCCTTATATTTCTCATATTAGGGAACCAAACCGATCACACTCTCACATTTTCAGTGGAGGTATAGGAATTCAGGATCATATGCAGTAATGAAATGCCGCACAGTACACAGAGTCTGTTTAACTACAAAAAACTTTATTGGCTACAGTTTCTTAAGTATTACACATAAACCCACATGCACACTTTTACTCATATTTCCCTATTGGAATTTGGCCAGGTTTAGGGACAGACAAGTCTTCAGGGCTTGATGGTAGTATGAATGAATGTAGCTATTATTTTTAGATATCATTTGCATAACTTATCTATCAGTTTGGCCTTTATTTTTTCTTCCCAACGTTAAGTAATACTAGTAGAGAAACACTCCATGCCTTTTGTGTCACCAGACATAATTTTGGTTGGCTCTAATGATTCTGTAGATTCTAATTTTCCTGGATATATTTTTCATGGACAGATAATAGAAATTGCTGATCTTTGCTGCATATTGAAATTCAAAGTTATTTAGTTTTGGAAATCTGAGCTGTCCTTCCACAGTAGTTCAGTTCATGCAGAATTCAGTTTTGGGGAGTTGTGAGAGGGTTTTTTTTTTGGGTAGGCAAATTATTTCATCTGTTTGTGCTGGAGCAAACTTATCCATCGCTCCACTAATAGGAATGATTGGACATTTTAATGCTCTTATTGGACTCTTGTAAAACTATTGTGCAGTGATTAATTATACTAAATAGCTGGATTTTGTTAAATGATGTATCTATATTACTGAAGAGTACCTTCAATTATAGTAATATTTTTGCTTTAACTAATAGATGTTGATTTTTTAAAATTCTGTCTTCATTTGTCCATTAAAACTGTGCTGGTGCTCACTCGCGTACGCGCATGCGCGCGCGCGCGCGCGCTCTCTCTCTCTCTCTCTCTCTCTCTCTCTCTCTCTCTCTCTCTCTCTCTCTCTCTCTCTCTCTCTCTCTCTTTTGGCTATTTCAATATCACAGAGGCTTTAAAAGCTGCTAAATGAATGTAGTATGTTAGGGACATGTGAAAGTAGTACTGACATTTGCCCATAGTTTCTCTCTGATTAAATGAAACTGACACCAGTAGATTAGAATGAGACTAAGACAATTCACATTGCAATTGTGTTAGTTTAACTTTAACAATCTTTTAACGCTCTTCTTTAAATGTAGCTGACATACCATAATTACAGATCTACAAGCCTTGATTATAGAATTTTGCATCATGAACCTATGGGAGAAGTGTATTGATTTTTTTTTTGTAAGTCAGACTTTTTAAAAACCACCTTTCCAAAACTGGAATCTTCTCAAGTTTGTTCTTATGCCTGTAGCTCTAGTATATTCCTGCTGTTCTATAAGCAGTCACAATACCAAATGTTAAATAGCCTATTAACAGCATTTTTTAAGAACCCAAAAAACATTGTGTCCCTGAAAGCTAGGAAAAGCTACTGTCTGCTGACTTTATTTATTTATTTATTATTAAATTTGTATGCTGCCCATCTCCCCCCAACGGGTGACTGGATGGCTCACAGTTAAAATCAAAAACCCCATCAACAATTAAAATACCCCATAAATAATTAAAATAAATTAATCCATTAAAAATTGAGTATAAAAAACAAACCCTGTACATAAATACTAAAAACATTGAAAATGACCGGGGGGGGGGCAAGGTCAATCACCCCACAAGCCACCTCCACTGGTGCGAGCCCCCATCCAGCCCCCAGGCCTTCTGCACAGCCAGGATTTCACCCCTTTCCTGAAAGCCATGAGAGTGGGGGCACATCGGACCTTGGGAGGCAGATTGTTCCATAGGATGGGGGACACAGCAGAAAAGGCCCTCTGCCTAGACCCCACCAGTTGAAATTCCTTGACTGGTGGAATCTGCAACATGCCCCTTCTGCTGGACCGAGTGGGGTGGGCTGAAGTAACCGGGGTGAGACAGCTCCTCAGATAGGGTGAGTGCACCCTTCATTTAATAGACAGGGTGCATTATAGTGCACCCTTCATTTAATAGACAGATGGGCTGAAGGGTGACAGCCCAACAACAGGAAATAAGGAAAGCTGGTGGGTATGGCATGGCTGGTGCACATGTCTTTCTCTCCACTTCCTCCTGTTCCTCAGCAGCACTTAGTGTGGCACATTCCACCAGTTGGCCCACTCCTCTGATATTCTCAGAGCCTTTGTTCCTTTCCCCCTCTGCCTTCCCTCAGGCATACTGATGTCCCAGTAAGGCATATTCCTATCCAGCAGATTTTGTCCATTAAATATGGTTTACTGATTGAGGTAAATCAAGACTTTAACTAAAAAGTAATATTGTTACTATTGTTGATGAAAATACAGGTAGTCCTTGACTTACGACCACAATTGGGACTGGAATTTTCATTGCTAAGTGATGCGGTTGTAAAGCAAGATGTCACATGACGTCATCACTTAGTGACTACAATCCTGGCAGTCCTGGTTGCCATTATTAACCAAAAATAGTGGGTCATTAAGCAAGTATCCACTTCAAACCAAGCCATTCTGGACTTGGTCCCTCCCAGCCCTGAGCCTCAGTAAGGTAAGAGACTGCCTCCAACTCCCCCCATCTGCCTATCTTCCCCTCAATGTCTGCCCTTCTGACTGCCCTGCACCCTGCCTTGCAGGGTGGCAAGCAGCCCCAGAACTGCATGACTTTAGGACTGTTTGCCATGCCCCAGGAAGTCAAGCCACCCCAGCCTGGTCCCAGCCATAGTTGCCCTCACCACCCTGCACTCCGAAACCTTTGCCCTCCTATGCTCCGCTGCCCCAGCTGACCTTCATCATCTTCTTGCTCCAAAAAGTTCCTTTGCAGAAAGCTGCTAGGTGGGGCTGAGCTAGGCTTTTGGCATTCATTCATTCATTCATTCATTCATTCATTCATTCATTCATTCAGGTATGAAGTAAAAGCTCAGCCCCACTCAGGAGCTTTTTGCAAAGGGGCATTTTGGCATGCTGCTGCTCAGGTGCTGCTTTTGGCTTTTTGTTTTTTTCTTGGCAGCATGAAGCAAAAGTCCAGCCCAGTGTACCCAGGAGCCTTTTGCAAAGGGGCATTTTGGTGCACCACACTCCAGGAGCTTTTTTGCAAAGGCGCTTTTTAGAACAAGAAACCAGCAAAGGTCAGCTGGGGTGGTGGAACGCAGAGTGGCAGGGGGCCAAGAAAGCATAGATGGGGGGAGATAGGTGGGTGGGAGGAGTTGAAGTGCCCCTGTGGTGCAGGTGGGCTGCCAAGTTCCCAACTTTTGATAACTTGGGGCTGGTCGTAAGTCACTTTTTTCAGCGTGTTTGTAACTTTGAATGATCGTAAGTCGAGGACTACTTGTAACTGCATTTTGGATCTCTCTAATTCAGTGTTAAAATAGACGTCCTATTTTGGATTGTTTGGCCATGCTAGATGGAGCTATTGAGAACTGAGGTTGAGTTCCTCAGCTCCTATAGCCGTAAAATTTCATTCTTGTGGATGGTGGTAGAGTCAGTTGGCATATCAAAAACACAGCAGTAATTAAAGTACAAGTATTTCAAAATCAGGATTTTAGATATATGATGAGCAACTGAATAAATAAGTAAAACATGTCATAAATTAAATGAACATTCTATTTCTGTACAATTTCATTAATGCAAAAAGTCGCTGCAGTTGTCTGGCACATGTTTTATTTTTGTTTTCCCTATAATGCTATTGGAACATCTTGGAATACGTAATATATAGATTCTGAGGGCCAGAAATCATAATGCTGAACTTCATTGTCTTCTCCAATGCAGAAATACATATTGGTGTAGAAATTTGAACAAAGAACAAGCAGTTTGGTTTGGAATGGAGAGGATAACTGTCTAGTGTAATCATTGACTTCTGATAGGCTCAACCTCTTCTGAAAACATTCATCAGGAACTGCTTGACATTTTACAGATCATCAGGAGAGAATGGTAGGCCACTTCATGGTTATCTCACAGAATGCCAAATTACTGTATGATGTATTTTGTGTATATCAGATTACTTTGTTAGGATATCTTTATTTTTCAGGCCTTAGAAGGTAGCATTTCCCTAAAAAATTGATACCTATCTGTATACACACATTCATAACACATTAATTTACTTACTTTCTGGGATTTATATGCCACTCCAATTTAACAGGACTCTGCATGCATTCATACCACATAGTTATAAACATACCACATGTTGCTGCCTTAACTTCAACGAGAAATTTAGGATAAAAAGTTAGATATTGATGACATTAGTGTTAAATTATTTATATTTTTAATTGTTTTATGCCCTACTAGGTATTAATTTAAAAATTTCTAAATACTAATATGATCAAGTTGACACTTGAACAAGTATTTTTGGGGCCTAAAATTTCCTGTACCTCATTCAGATTACAAATTGATGAACTATCAACTTTTCTAATCCATTAATTGCTTTGGGTTCCTAATGCAACTCTTTTTTTCTCCTCAGGGAGTTTTGATTTTTGCCTAACTAGGTGGTGTCTTTGCTTCACCAGCAATTTTTATGTGAGCAATCTTTGTGTTTGTTAAACTGAATATAAGCAGTTTTAGGAAGGATATGGTCCTACTTGGGTTTATCTATTTTTTGCTTGTAATATTAGACTTTAAACATAAAATAATGTATTTAGTTTGATTTATTTGCTGAAAATTTACCTATAGTAATTTGCATGTTACAGATTTCTGATATTAAATATGCAGTCCTGTATTCATTTTCCTGATAATGAATTCCATAGAACTCAGTGGCATTTACTCATGCATATGCTGTGACTGCTGCACAATTTAAAGTGACTGCCTATTTAATACTCTATGTTCTGTTAATAAAGTAAGAAGTGAAAAACATTCATTTTTAAAAAGGATAATTTGTTACTGGTACAATATTGACCTAGGCCTTTTATAGTCAAATGCCAGAAGAAAGCCTAAATTGCAAGTTAACAATTTGATGCTTTTAGCTATGTGACTTAATTTTAAAAAATGAAAAACAAAGCTTTGTAGCTTTCCTTAAATGCTACAGAATTTTAAAATTTGATTTTAACAAAAGCAAACACAAGTTTGCTAGGATTAGTAATTTTTAGTTTCTTAGCTGTCCAGTTTAGTTATATGATCCATCCAGGAAGCCCTGTGTGCACAAGGACTTCCCTGTTGCCAGCTGTGAGAGAGAATGAGCTGCTTACAAAGCTCCATCTGCCATAGTTGGCAGTGGGATCTTGTTGTGCAGATGAAGTTCTGGATCATAGCCTTTGACTTTGAAATGGTTGACTAGCTTACAACTGTTGAAGCTTAGTTATTAAAATGCCTTAATCAAAATATTGAAATATTTTCACAAGGCCAGATTTTTGTATCAGTTCATAGCTATCTTAACTTCTTAAAATAGCAAAGTGAAAATTCCAAATGTATCTTTTGTAAACATAATTAGAATTCTCTAATGAACATGTATCACATTTTTGTGTATTAATAGTTAAAAATAAGCTGCAATATAAGGTGAGAAATCATTGGTATTAAACCTAGCATTTAAGTATATTGTCATTTTTGGGAACATAGTGAGCTGCAACTTCTGAACTCCTCTTTCCCACAATATTAATTTCAGCCATAAAGATGAAATTTGCAAGAAAGTTTTATTGCTTGTTGTTCCAGCAGCACATTTTGGGAGGACTCACTTGGAAACTTGGGAAAAAAATAAACAGCAAAAGGTAGTATGCTCAGAAGTACTGTGGTCTGAAGCACCTCCTGAGAATCATTTCTGAAGCATGCATAGTCCTAAAACTAATAATACTTGCTTAAAAATCCTGAACACTCACAGAGTTATTTAAAGATTAATTCTCACCAGAATTACACTTGTAATCAGATCTCTTAACATTTAAAAAAGCACTAAAACATTTATTTTTCTTAAGCCGCTGAGAAGTTTAAAAATTTCTTACCTACTAACTGGAATGTATATTTTATTTATTTGTTTATTTAATCCCCACCCATATAAAAACATATATATGTTGATTTTATTATATGTCAAGAGCCTTTTAACTTAAAGACTTCTTATTATATAATGTGACATATATAATACTGTGATGTATATTGTAGTATGTTACAATATTGTTTCATTCTATGTATTGCTCTTTGTTATTAGTACATAGTATATAAAATTATTATTATTATTATTATTATTTGATTTGTAGTGATATTAGTTCATCTCCTTCATATGAAAATACATTTTTAGGGACAATTCTATTACTTTGGCATGGAGCATGCATAATAGGATTCAGCGATCCAGATACAGAAATCAAGTTAATGTTGACTTGACATCTGTGGGCTGTTTTGGGGATCAGAATACAGTTTTTTCCATATAATGATATTCTGTTGTACAAATTGTTTTTATTAGTTTTTCTCTATTCTTGTCCTGTTATTAAAGGTTACACATTTATATTATCTTAAACATGGTCTTAAGATATGTTGGTTTCAGTGCCAGGATATGAGATTAAGAACTAATCCAATTCACATAAATGAGGTAAAAAAAAAAAGAACTCTGCCCAAAACAAAATGTTGGTATTGTTGTTACTGGAATTCTTATAATATATGCATAATGCTTATAAGCAAATATGCTCACATAAGAGAGAATCTAGATAATTACTTAGTTTTAAAAATAAGGGAAATGTTAATCAGTTGATTCTTCAGTGTAGTTTTTATTTGTTTACATTTATTCATTCCCTTTCCCTTAGCAAGTCTTCATATGCTCAGGCTGAATGATTGGCCTGAAAAGCAGGTTCCATGACATTTTTCATTGTGTTAAATCAATTTGGCTGGAGTAAGTAAATTTGCAGTGATTTGGGCAGAGCTCCCATCAGCTTTCCTTGACGCATTTTCTTGTAATAATATTACAGCTATGTAATGCTTTTGGAAAAAATAGGAGCAGCATAAAGCCAGTCACATTTCTTTTTAAATAAGCTACCCCTAGAATTTTATTGGAAAGTGATATAAATAGCCTATAATGGGCCTTTGAAGAGACAAATCCTAGCTAGATTACCCCTTTTCAACCTTTAGTAGATTATATTTATTGTTTTGTTTTATTGTACACTGCCCAGAGTCACACTTGTGAGATGGGCAGCTATACAAATTAGAGAAATATACCAGGTTTATAGATTATATTCTTAGTGTAGCAAACTTTGGACTTAATGGTCAATGGACAGAATTTGCTGAATTTGAGTTTTGTCTGAATTATTACTCTGTTGGGACTTTCTGAATCAATAATGCTTTATATACTGTAAAGAACTGTATTTGGAAGACACTGAGCCACAAGCAGCAGACAAACAGGCTTGGGAGCGAGGGATTGGAGTCCAGGGATTGCATTAGCACCATATTTACAAAACATATTTTCTTTATTTAATCCATATTTTTCTGGAGTTCATACTTCCCTTGCCAGAAGTATTTGCTCTGATACACTTCTACCATATTCCTGGGTCCTCTTCCATTTCACAGAGGAAGAAATTACTCCCTGGTCCTGCGATTTTGCATTTACTACTTGGAGAAGGCTTATAATACTCCACCCACTCACCACAATCATCTCTATGGTATGTGACATGATTTCTGCTTTTAGTAGCAGAAAACAGTTAGTGGCTCTTGTGCATCTCAGATTTGGCTCGTGGGGTCAGTGTGAGTAAAACATTGCTGTAGAGGGATGAATAGAGTGATGGGTGGGTGTTCCTGTATTGTACAAATGTATCTTTTGGCCTTCAAAAAAATCCATTAACCATTTAATAGAAATCCAAGGCTGGCCCCCTTACTCTTTAGCAAAATGCAATACATATTTATTCAGAGGTTCTCTTGTCATGTTCAATGGAGCTCTCTTAGGACCAAGCCAGTATGCATAGTATTGTAGCCAAACCCATGCTTCTCTCCTGTAACTTACGTGCTTGTTTTGAAACCAGCCATGATTGCCCTGCATCAGCACAGCTACCCCAGTCTCATACTCCATTACTAGATGGAAATACTTGGTCTTCTTTAGATATAAGCATTTCCACCACTAAAATGGCTAGCACCTGATGGCTGTGTGAAGGCCCTGAGCATTTTTGCCTAGTAAGCGTTCTGACTTTCTTTGGAGATTGTCCCCAATGTATATGTGGCATTTATTTTACTGTTAAATAGCAGAAGAATTGCAGCAGCAGCATTTAAGCCTGGGAGAGGGATTATTTTACTGAAATGAAAAATTGGAGCAAAACTTTTCTGCCCATATCTTTGAATCATTGCCAATATTTTTTAAATTGCATGTCAGTGGATTTTTGAATACAACTAGTTTTAGCATATTTGTTATCAGCTAATTTTTGTAAGCATGTTTGGGAGAACAGCACAAATTTAAAGTAAACTTTCATAGGTTTCTCAGCCTGCACAACTGGATTTTAAAGGCGTAGATTTAAGCACATTGCTAAACAGTAAGTTCTCCTATTTCTATGGGATTTTGTTGAAAGGAAGTACAGTACTGTTATTTTTGTATATGGAAATATATTTAACAAAAAAACTATAGATTAAGAAAGAGAAAAAAGGAAAAATTGATCAGAATATTTAAAAGATAAGCAGCAACAACTTGACCCTAATAAACAGTAGCAACTTGACACAAGGGAGAGGAAAGAAAAATATAGAGCAAATGAAAATTACCATAAAACCTTGGTTTAGTCAATTTCAGATAATGGACAATTTTTTTTGTTAGGATTAATGTCCTAATTACTAATGTCCATATCAAGAGTTTACTGCAAATGATGCCATTTACATCTATTATTTAATTACAAACATTACATAAATGAATGCAAATGTCACAGATTCAGATTTAACGGACATTTTACTGTCTACAACATTGTTACAAGGTTTTGAGTTTCAAAAAGTTTGTTAGGTAAGTTTGTAAGAAAAACAATAGAGGAGGAAGAATGTTGCTCGTGGTACACCCGTGGTATTTAAGATGACTTGAAAGAAATTAAGTGAGTGGGCTCATGATAATACTCTTCGTATACAGGTAGTCCTCGCCTAACAACCACAATAGGACCAGAAAATTCATTATTAAGTGGGGCAGTTAAGTGAGTTGCGCCTGATTTTACAACCTTTTTTTAGAGGTCATTAAGTGAATCACTGCGTACATTAAGTGAATCACATGGTCGTTAAGCAAATCATGTGATTCCCCATTGATTTTGCTTGCCGGAAGCTGGCTGGGAAGGTCGCAAATGGCAACCATGTGACCCTGGGAAACTGCAGCTGTTGTAAGTGCAAGCTGGTTGCCAAGTGCCCAGATTGTGATCCCATGACTATGGGGGTACTGCCATAATTGTGCGAGGACTGGTTGTAAGTCCCTTTGTTCAGCATCTTTGTAACTTCGAACAGTTACTAAACAAATGGTTGTTAAGTGAGGACTACCTGTATCTGAAAAGATGCTTCGTAAGAAAAAAAGTCAAAATTTGTTATCTCTTATTTCAGAGTACAAGTTATAGGAAGGTAGCTTCTGATTGTTGGAAAAACTTCCAAACAGTGAGATGAGTTTGACCAATTATTTAGAAGGGTGGTGGGCTGGTCTTAATTTAATATATTCAAACAGAGGCTAAATAGCCATCTGTTTGGGATGCCTTAATTTGAATTCCTGTACTGAGCAAGGGGCTGGACTCAGTGGCCTAAATGGCCCATTCCAACTGCATGATTCTATAATCAAGACTTCTGTTATTTTACCTAGATTTTTCATAAGAATAAACACCAACAAACTGACCATTAAATTGACAGCCCTGTTATTGTGCTTGCAATGCTAAACAAATAGAAATGTGTTTGCACATTATAATCATATATCAAGAATGCCCTGCTACAATGGCAGATTGTTTTTTATTGTATCATCTAGTCATTTAATAGTAATTGCAGAAATGACAGCTCCTTGCTCCACTGTGGAATTTAGGGATTCTTTCAAGTAGGAAGCATAAGATTTAAAACAAGAAAAAATGCACATAGTCATCAAAATTGTGTGAGTCTGCTGCTGTCAACTGGCTGAAATTGTATAAAGGGATGATGACTGTTTGCACATTGCATTGCTTCATCTCTGTGCCTTAAGAGGACTATTGGTAATCATTTTCAGGACACATTTAGCATATTTTTATGAGCCTGTCTTTTCACTGTAGGTTGATTCTTTGGGTGTTACAGTGCCTCTGGAGGCATGTCCATTGTAGGCAGACATGGTTTATTAAATGCACATTTAGCAGTATGTTACCTTTGTTTACAAATACTTATTGCCATTTCAGTCAGGGAGTCTTAAATGGCTTATAACTGGTACAATATAGCAACCAATAATAATGGAACCGGTATATCAGTTATCAGAATCAAAAAAGGTAACAATTTAACACAACCCACTGTAATTAAATATTCAGTGCCTCAGAGATTCATATCCTGGGCACCTGCACCTTTCTTCTTATCATTTAAAAGTACAACCTCTTTACCCATCCACACAGAGGCTGTTAGTAAAAAAATAACAAAGTTTCTGTATGGACTAGCTGAGGGATAAATTGACTTCTAAAAGTGAAAGCCAGCAGTTGCTGAAATTTACATAACTTTCTTTAATTTTCCTCAGTCTTGTGAAAGAAACCCAGGTAGAATCTTGTTTTCTGTTGAAGTTAGTTGCCAAGATTCAACCCCCCCATAAAAAAAACTTGATAATATATCCATAACTTAGACATAGCAATAGTAGTCTTTCCTTAAAGGCTCTGTGTAAAATCAGTGCTTTAACTGCGCTCCTGAATATTAGCAAGGAAGAAGCCATCCTAATTTTGGTGGAGAGAGGCAGAGTATTTCAGAAGATGGGGGTCCATTAAAAAGAAGGCTCATTTCTGGCCCTCCACATCTCCCGAAAGGTAGGGACTCACATGTCCTCTGCCGTTTTGCATTGGATGGGCAGAATATATTTGAAGTAGCTGGTCTTGAAGGTACCCAGGACCCAAATTATAAGGCTTTATAGTAATAACCAATAGCATGGAACAAGATAGCCAATGCAGTTCCTACAATAAAGTTGTGATATGGCTATAATGACTCTTAAATAATATAATATAATGACTCTTAAGTAAGCAGTGGCGTTTTGCACTAGCTGTTGTTTCTGAATCACTTTCAAGGGCAGACCACTTCATATAGAATGAATTGCAATATTCCAACCCTGAGGTGACAAGGATATGCAAGATTGTTGCTAGTCATCCTATTTCAAAAATGGCCACAACTGGTATATCAAACAGGGTGCTCTGTAGGCTACAGTTCCCATTTGCTGCTCTGGCTTGAACTATGAGTCCAGGAGGCTATTCAGTTCTGGTCCTTCCTTTTAGGGAAAGTATTACAGTACTACCCTATCCAGAACTAAAGATGGAACTGTCGTAGGATTGGAAGGCTTCTGAACCAACAGGAATGTTTTCTTGCTGCATTTAAATCTTAGCCCGTTTCTCTCCACATGTAGTCCCTCAGCCTGGGACTAGACTTTCACCATGTCATCCACTCAGCTTTGGGGGAGATTGATAACTAAGATAGATAACAACAACCTCTACCAATGGATAACCTTTCTTAGCAGCTGACGCATGGCAGATCTAAGACCACAGACGATCCTGTCGGCATCATTAGAATTCATAGGCTCAGACAGATTCCAGATGGTACTGATGGTATCCTGTCAAATCATTTATGTCTGTCCAGACAGTATCCAGCTTCAAATGAAAATGAATTTTATTTGTCAAGTGGTTGGAAAAAATGTAACATCAGACTGTTGGGAATTCTTTCATCCTATCATTCCCCAAGAGGATCTGGGTCACTTTGAATAAGTAGACAGCAGTCTGTGGATGTAGTAAAGGTAGAGAAGCAGCAACACTTCAGTTTTTTTACTGTCATAGTGTTGGACCAAACCTGGGCTTGTAGCCATGTTCAATCATATTCATTCCTTGTTCTCCTCCTGCATCACTCCGGGCATTTCTTCTGTCATTTCATCTCCTACAACAACTCAGTTCAAGAAGAACCTCAAGATCAACAAATAGGGAGAGATAGTTTTGGGACAATGTTATCTAGTACCTTTGCCACCTCTGTATCCAGAGATCAACTAGGCATGTGGTTTGAACTGCCCTCTCAACCACTGAGAAATTCCCCAGGCACTGTCTGAAAACCAGATAGTTCTATGAGGTCCCTGGTCTGGACCATTTTAATAAGTCTTCCCCTTGGAAGATTGGAAGTGATTAGAAGACTCATAGTCATCAGAAAATGATATATTCACAACCATGGAGTGCCAGTAACTTTTCTTACCACCAGAATGCATCTCAGCTGCTCTGAGGTAAATACAAGATCCCAAGTGTTATTTCCATGTGAAAAGAGCTTGTGATGACTAGGGACAACTCCATGGTTGTCATGGGATATGTGAAATCCCAAGCCATCTCCTCTAGGGAAGGAAGATTTTATATTAATCTTGTTTGTTATCCATCAGTAGTCCTAGTAGATTACAGTGCATTAGAAGCTAAATAAAGAAATAAATTCCCCAGCAGTAACTGTCAAGGGGAATCAACCAGGTGATAAGGTCAAGCACCTCAGGTAGGGATAATGTCAAACACCAGAGTGGATGATACAGCAGGAACACACCCGAGTTTGTCCCTTAATCCCAATTTCAGAAATAAGGCTTCATATCCAGAAGCCTGTGGAACAGTGCATCAGATGTCCTCCTGGATTTTGAGTGCTATAGACACCAAGGCTGCAGAGGAGAAGGTTCTCCCAGGGGCTTATCAGCACATATGTACCTTGCCTTGACTCTTAGCTAATGAGGCATCCAAAAACCTATCCTTGCCCAAGTAGGTTTCAGTAAAATACCACATATGCCCTTTTCTTCAGGATTAAGTCATGGGTAAAGATGGATTAGTATAATATTTATTTCAGAATACTAGAAATTTTAAAATAAAAGTTGGCAACCTTACTCTTGTCACACAAGTAAGGGATATAAAGCCCTCTGAACTCAAATAGATTAAAATGTAAGTGTTTGGAAAGTAACCAAATAGTTGTACCTGATTCAGAATTCTAGGTCTGTAGGAAGATAGATGATAGGCAAGGTTTGTGCCATTACTTTCCAGGAACACCAATGGAGATTCAGATGCTGCTGTTACATCATTCAGACAACATCTGAAATTGTAGGTTGGAAAATTATTTGTAACCTGCAGGTGTTTTCCTTCCTTAATCTTACAGTTTCTCTTTCAATTCAGTTTGATAAAATATTTTGGACCTGTCTTTTTGTCCACTCATCAAGCATTCTCAGTGATTTAAAAAAAAAAAAAAAGGAAAGAGCAGTAATTGAAATGAAGATGCAGAATAGCAAAGGAAACAATAATGGATTTCAAAAGGAAATGAGAAGAAGAGAAAAATAATTGAAAAGCAGTGGGAATAAGCACTGAATTACGTTTGGCATTGGAACCCAACAGAGAAATCCTAGAAGAATGTTCAAAGATACAGTTCTGTGAAAAAAAACCTTTGCCCCTTTTTGGAGTTTCTGAATTTTTGCATAAATTTTGTCACTAAACATCAGAGCTTTGTGTAGGTCTTGCTGCTGTATAAAGAGGGTCTGAGTGAACAAATAATACCAAGGTTTGTTACAAAAAAATTCCAACATGCAGTGTGCCAATCTGAAAAAGTAATTGCCCTTTAGATTCAGTAATTGGTTGCACTACTTTTAACTGCAATAACTCCAACCAGATGCTTCCTGTAATTGGTGATCAGTCTTTCACATTGCTATATTAGAATGTTGGCCCATTCCTCCATGGTGAACTGTATATCAGCTCACTAATGTGAGATTTTTCTAGCATGAACTGTTTGTTTCAAGTCCTGCTGCATCATTTTTGTGGTAATTAGGTGTGGACTTTGACTTAGCCATTCTAAAACACTGTATTAGTAAGCAAAGCATCCCCAAACACTGTTGCCTCCATGCTTTACAGTTGGCATGATGTTCTTATTGCAGAATACAGTGTTTGATTTCTGTCAATTATAATGAGGCCCAGACAGCCCAAAAAGTTACACTTTTGACTTAACTGTCTGTAGAACAGTCCACCTGGAGGTCCATCTACGTGCTTTATTGGCAAACTTGAGCCAAGTACAGTGGTACCTCAGGTCACAAACGCTTCTGTTCATGACCAATTTGGGTCACGAACAGCACCGTTCGCAAAATTTTGCTTCCATTCGCGAACGCTGGATCGGGTGACAAAGAGGATCCGCGGCCATTTTCCCTGCCGTGACACATGGTCGTGGCTTCCTGTAGGGAGGGGGACTCTCCAAGCAATAACCGCCTCCCCACCCGCCTTCCTGTCCTCCACGCCAGAAGTTGCCTCGAGCAAGGTCAGCGTTCTCTCTCTTCGTACTGTACTTTGTGTCATATTTTTGTGGTTTTAAAAAAAAAAAAACATATGGTTCAGAACGGATTAACGTATTTACATTGAACCTTATGGGAAAATTTGATTCGGGTCGCGACCAATTTGGGTCGTGACCAGAGTCGCGGAATGAATTAAGTTCGTGACCCGAGGTACCACTGTAATAACGTTCTTTTGTGAGAGCCACAGCTTTTGCCTTGCTGTTCTTTCAGGAATCCCATTTTTACTTAGTGCTTTGCTGATTGTGGAGTCATGAACACTGACTTTAGCCAAGGCAAAAAGAAACCTTCTGATCTTTGGAAATTATTCTGGGGTTCTTTGTGACTTCCTGGACAATGTTATGCTATACTCTTGGGGTAATGGTAACAAGATTGCCACTCTTGGGAAGATTCATTTTTGTCCCAAATCATCTTTATTTCAGGACTGTGTCTCTGTAGATCAGTGGAGCCTGGAGCTTTAAAAGATGTTCTATTATCTTTTCCAAATTGGAAGGAATCAGTGATTTCTTTTCTTTTTTACAGAGGCCTTCAGAAATTTATTTTGAGTAGGACATGATGTGTCTCTAGAATCTGGGTGGTAAGAACTTTATTGAAATAAGAGGACCCAAAGTGTGTGAG
>CM061348.1:230634467-230716967 GCA_030867105.1 Liasis olivaceus | reverse complement strand
GCTACAGCTGATCAAAATGCATGCAGTCCCTTCTAGCCCATTGTGCCCTGCCTAGCCAGAAATTGTAATAAAAAAAAAACCCTTCAAAATAAATTGATAGTAGAAAATAGTTTCGTAATGAGTAAAACTTAATTTCATAAAATTAAAGCAGAGCTAATACACTAGTTAATGAGGTAAGCAGATCTCTGAGTTACTTCCTGCACTTTCTGGATCTGATGCTGCTTTCTGCTTATTTTATACCCATGTGCTCAGCACTTTATATGGTAACAAAATTTATCCAGAAGACCTTTATTTGGAATCAAAGCCAGCACAGAGGTGGAATTGCTTCCAAACCTGTCCAATTTTTGTTGTTGTTTTGGTATGACAGGTTGATTTAGGAAAATATACCCTCCCCTTAAAAGCAGTAATTTAAATTAGATATATGTAGTTGCTCATTGATGAATTGTTAAAATAGAATCAAAAGATCCTGTAGTCCAGAAAAAGTTTTGTTTCATAGTTCATAAAGAAACCTATTTTTAAAGGCAGTAGGTAGTTCCATGGTATTTATTCAAATGTGTAGGTAGATATAAATGAAACAGGAAGTTCTTCCAACAGCCAGACTGTAAGCTAGTTTACAGCTGCAAAGGTTAAACCAACTCATTTATTTTTATCTGGAAAGCACCTGGCAATCAGTGCAGATCTTCTCTTTTGATAATGGGTTCATACTATTGTGAATCAGTAGCTTAGGTGCCACATTTTGCACTTCTAGATTTTCTTTAAGAACTACTCTATATAAAATACATTTCAGTTGTCATTACATAAATAATGCATGGATACCTGTTGCCTGATTAGTTAGCTCAGGAATGGTTGCAGTAATTGTTCTACAGGGTCCTTGCTGCCATCACCTGGGAAATCCAGGGTCAGTATCAGATCAGAAAGCTTGTCCAAGATGTACATTTCCTCTTTCAAGTGAGCCTGTAAGCTTTTAGAATATGTTGAATCTCAACCATTAAGTCTGATTTGATACTGACCATCAGCCCTTCTGCTCATCTCATTTAATTTCACTTGGTATATCCTTATCCAGACACTCAAGCGGGCAAGTCAAATTAAGATCTTTTTGGAATGAAGGGTGGTCTGTGCCTTTTATTTTTGGAGTGAGTGTGGAAGTTTTTCCTCAGAGGACGGTTTCAACAGTATAGTGGACTTTTAATACTTGGCAGCATGACACATGATATGACGTTGGTATGAAAAGAACTGAAACAGTAGTTGTACTAATGTAATTCAGATTGGGATAGCATATGTTCTGAACAACTAAAATATAAATTTGATGTCTGTTTGTTTAATAGATTTATAGGGCTGCCGAACTCAAACAAAGTGACTACGGATGGTATACCTAAGAAATAAACAATAAGCAAAGAAAATAACCACACAGTGTTAAAAAAGAAGTTGTTCATACATTTCCATGTATAGCATTTTTAGCAGCTTTAATAACTTGTCTGATAGGTTTTGCATGAATTTGTTTTTATTCTAATGGAGGGATTCCTTATTTGTTAGATTTATATCCAGTCTTTCTCTAGGACAGACAGTATACACAACTAATAATAGAATGTTTGAAAATAAAGTAAGTGGTACCCTAGAGTAGCTGTAATATTTGGACATTTTATTGTCTTGAAACTTTTCAGATAGGAAGGTTTTCATGTGTTTTTATAATTTAAACAAATTATATTTTTTGTGTGCAGCTTGGCAAAAGAAAAAGTTATGTATGAAAAAGAAGCAAAACAGCAAGAAGAAAAGATTGAAAAGATGAAAGCTGAAGATGGAGATAACTATGCAATTAAAAAACAGGTAAAGTTCATGAGTACATATACTCTTTTTTGTAGTTTTACCAGGAGATCTGATGTATACATAAGGATTTGGGGAAAAAGTTATCTAATTTCAAATTGATGTAATTTGGCTACCCAGGCTGAAAACTGTATCAAGTTTAAAGGAGCAGCTTGAATACGAATGTATAGACACACACACCTATATATAATTCAGGGTTTTGTGTGTATGTTATGTGTATGCTAACCTATTGGGCACTGTTTCCAAGTTTAAGTTCCCATGGGAAAGAGTTAAACTTTCTCCCATTTGCTTACAACTCAGAGTATGTATCTTAGTTTTGGATATAAACTTTATTTATTTATTTATTATTACATTTATATGCACCCAACTCCCCCAGAGGTAAACATGATTGCTAATATGATAAACTGCAGTAATACTTTGCAATAACAAGCAGAGATCTCTGGAAAGCGATACTTTGAACCAGGAGTTCAGAATCAGAAAATGTTGCCTTTTTCCCCAATTGTTTGTGATGTGGGAACCAGTCTTCCTTAAATATAGTGTTTGTTGCTTCTACAGTTTTTGTACAATAAGGTGTTATGCATTAATGGTGTCCCTTGCCCTATTTCATGTTTTCAGCTCTCCCTTCCCTTGCTTCAGTATTTCTGTTGAGATATTAAGCATTAGATTATCTCCATATGCATATTGGTTTAAATAATTATTTGGGAAAGAATAGTTCATATGTGAGGAAATAAATGCTGTGTGTTATGTTTGTGTGTGCAAAAGTTTATTGGAAGGATATTTTTATCCACACCTAAGATCTACTTACTTGGGGGCCCTTCTTATGTGCTCACCATTAAAATCAGTAAATTGGCATACAGCAATATATGGGCCTTCTCAGCAGTGGGCATGCGTCTTTGGACCATTTTTCCAAAAAAATCCTTTTTTTTTTCCTTTTCAAATTGGTATTTAATGGATCCTTGAAGTCCTTAGTTTTCAAAACTGCCTTTGAGTGACTCTATAAATTAACCCAAACAACTACATATGTATTGTCAGGACATCTTTCTAATTTGATTTCCTGTACTATTTTATCCTTAAAAGGATGAAACTCTTAATAGTTCTATGACAATAAAGATTACAATACAATTAAAACTAGTGCACAGGAATTTGATACTTCTTTGCATTTTATATGTCCTGTTTCAGCATGCCTTCACTTACAAATACCAAGCAGTATAATATTTTCAACAAAAAAGTAGCATGATACAATGTGGTACAGCAAAATTATTCCAGTTAATTTATATGTGAAAAACATTTAGCTTTCTAAAGCTGTAATTTAGACATGTCTAAAAAGATGTAAGCATAATCTATAAGTAATCATCCCTATTTTGATTATGCGAGGATTTCCAGATCTCTGATAATTTACTCATTCATTTTCCCTTCAATGCAAAGCTTTCCAGAATTTTTTAAAATGTAATTATCAGGTTGATAATAAGATATGATGAATATCAGAAAGGGAAGGAGTTTAAAACTATACAAAAGATTATCTTTTTACTCTGGGAATATGAAATAACAGGATAAGAAAATGAGCTTTGTTTTGTATTGATTACTTTGAGGAGGGGGTCTTTTCTACCCTCACTGATTTCTTTCCTAGGTAAAAAGGTTATCAGTGTAATGTATTGTGGGATTGACTTCAGTTCACCATACTTAAGTATTTTTTTTATAAACTTGTATGGATACAGCCCAGGAAATTCACTATTCGAGGGTTAGGCCCTCCAGTTCTCGACCGACAATCTTGTCCTAAAAGGATAAAATATGGTCGAACTTTCCGGTCCTTGTGAACTGCTGTATTCTTGCATGTAGGATTACAAGAACCATCAGGAGGTTAGGGTTTTTTCCCCCTCTGCCTCTCCTTTTATTGCCACAGAAACAAGTCTTGATTTCTACCTATGTAGAGCCCCACACCGCTGCTTTCCAGCTGGAGAAAGCAGGGTTAACTCATGTCAAAGCTCTCTTTCAGAGAACTTTAGGTCCCCAAATACTCCCAAAAAATTGGGTTTGGCTTATCCACAGATGGGCTTATCCATGACTACATATATTAATAATTTTTAAAGTACCTGTATATACTTGTGGATAAGTCAACCCTCAATTTTTTAACCAAAATATCATGAAAAAAGTGCCACCCGTGGATAATCAATTGTGAAAATTAAAACGTGAAAATTTTGAGAGTTGGCTTACCTGCAGGTGGCACACATTTATCATGGTATTTTGGTTAAATATTTGAGCGTCAGCTTATCCATGGATGGGCTTATCTGCAAGTATATACAGTAACTGCTTTTGGAGGAGTTAGAATTAGAGAAGTAATGTGGAAGGATGAAAGAGTTAGACCTCTTCCCCCTCACTATTTTGGAAGCAGTAATATTTTATGGGTGACATTGGTCATGGATCTCTTGGATCATGTCCAGATTCAACAGGAGGATGAACTGCTTTCTGATTCCATAGTTAGAATCACATTGTGATATAATTTGAATACAGGTAGTCCTCGATGTACAACCACAATTGGGATGTGCAGGTCTGTCACTAAGCAACACAGTTGTTAAGCAATACCTTACGTGACCGCAACGGGCTTACAACCTCACTTCCTCTGTGGTTAAGCAAATCATCCACAGTCATTAAGTGAGACATCACATGACTACAATTTACAATTTTACTGCTGACTTCTCCATTGACTCTGCTTGTTGGAAGCCAGCTGTGAAGCATGCAGATGGCAATCACATGACTGTGGGATGCTGTGGTGGTCATAATTGCCCACTGGTTGCAAAGTGCCTGAATCTTGATCATGTGACCATGGGGATGCTGCAATGGTGATAAGTGCACAAACCAGTCATAAAGTTATTTTTCAGCACCATTGTAACTTCAAATGGTCGCTAAACAGGGTAGTCATTAAGCAAGGACTACCTGTAATCCAGGTTTATAGCTAATAATAAGTACAATTAAGAAATTATTTTTATCAACAGTGCTCTGTAAGAAGGGAAAAGCAGCAATGAAAATTCCAAGTTAGAATTTCTGTAGCTGGAATATATCATTGGATATTTCTTAGTGCATCCTGAACTTCGCAAAAAGTGAAATATGTTATGCTGCCTGTATGCCAACTTTATCTAGGATTCGTTTCACAGCTTTAAGTATATGTAGTCCTGTATATTGAATCCTATGTATAGTTCTACATATTACTATTGCTTTTAGAATTTTCACGCTTAATAGATTTGCTAATTGATTTTCATTCCTAGCCAGGTTATAGAATCCTCTTTTTACAGATCTTTTCAGTTCATAAATTTGAGAGCTGAAAATACCCCATGAAATAAAAATAGGATGGTATTGTGGACAATTACAAAAGTGTCTTCTGGAGATGTATACAAGATGTTCAAATGCAGTGGGGTGCCAGATCAGTAATTTCTCACAAAAAGCATGGTGAGAATAATCTTTCTCCTAAAACAAGGCCCAAGGATGAGTAATAACTTTTTATGCATGATAAGCATCAAAAATATGAGCCTGCTGGTCTTTGCTTTTCATTTTTCTTTACCTTTCTCTCAGTCTGAACCTCCTGCAGCGAGCATACAATGTGATCAATAACTCAATAACTTTTTTCATGCAGTAATTATCTCTGTGCGGTATTATCTGAACACTGTTTTTATTTATTACCCAAAAGATGTAGGAGATATTTATATAACCAGCTGATCCCATTTTGGACGAAGCTGTTTCTAACCGCAGGGGAAATAGTTTATATAAAATAGTATTTTAAATAACTATTTCATAGAAAGCTTTCTAATAGTTCTTGCTTGAATGTAAAAGTAATATTGAGTAGTTTTTCTTTAATAAAACAGTGTTTATGTGTATGAATATATACATCAATGCAATGTCTGATTTTAAGCAGCCAGTATCAAAAAGGAAAGTTATCTGTTATATTAACAGCTACTTTCATTTTTTAGACTGAGATCTTGCAAGAATCTCGAATGATGATTCCTGATTGCCAACGCCGACTAGAAGCTGCACATTCTGATCTTGTTCAGCTATTAGTAAGTATGGAAGAAGAATCTTTCTGTAGGACTGGCAGTTGAAGAACGGTTTAATTTATATATCTTGTTTTGATACATTGCTAGACTGTTAATATGCACAACTCATTATTGCCAGCTCTTCAAAATAGATGTCTTTTAGGCACTTTAAAAGTATGTATATTTAAGAATAAAGTTGGCAGTTCCTCAGAAAAAATACAGTTCTTCAGACTTAATTATGTTAAAACAGTCAAAATAGTCTTCCTCCCCCCCAAAACTTGCCCTCTGATTTTCAGTGACAAGAATTTCCACTACAATCAATCAACTAATGCTTAGTGTGATATTTTAATCAGTTAATGTTTAAATTGAAACAGTGTTGATATAAAATGTGTGAAATGCAGCAGGTAAAATGTCAAACCTGGCTTGAGGTAAGCAGGTTCAAATTCTAACTCTGGCACACACCTTGAGGATGTTTTGAAAATATGGTGGCAGTTGGAGAGAAAATTATATATGTGATATTTGGATAAAAGAGAAACAAATAAGAGCATAATCAGTCACTGAACATAGTTCCTCTATCATTCTTAAATGTGAGCTTTAGACAACCCTGTATTTTAGTTAGTCTTTAAAAGAAGTAACTTAAATATTTGTAGTGCCAATTCTGTTGAAAATTGCCATAAGCCCACTTCTCAGAATGACTGCTCTAAAGTGTTGGAAGATACCAGACCCAATATATTTACAAATATAGAGCCTACTTCTTCTATTTTCCCCTCCAACTCTATTTCAGAGTTGTAAGCTAAAGGAAATTTTCTAACCCAGCATTCAGTGTTGATTGTTGCCATAGTTTTTTAGTGTGGCCTATAGGACCATGATTTTGGATCATTTCCAGAAGCTCTTTCCTGTATTTCTATATTCTCTTGCTTAGTATCTTTTTTCTTTTCCTTTCTTCAGTCAGAGCAAAAAATCCAAATAGCTTTTTGGTATAATTAATGACAGTCTACATAAACAATTTATAAGTACGTAGACTCAGAATTGTTGTAGGAGTCAGTCTTTTTTGGCTCAGTGTATTACTTGTTCTCTTAAAGTATTTCATGTATTATTTTTTTATGCATGATTCCAAGTGAACTCCACAGTAGCTTAACCAGTATAGATTATATTATGTATAAATATATTATGTTTAAGTAGTTAAATTTCATACAGTATAACTATTGTAGTGTGTGATCTGTTATATTTTTATGTACATTACTCAAGAACGGTTTAGTGTCACTTAAATCACCAGTCATAAACATAAATATTTTCAAATAAATATTTATAATAAAACATCATAGCAGAAACAGAAAGCAGAACCAATAGATCATTGGCTGAAATCTGTATAGAAGTTAATAAGAATACAAGATCCCTACTGGTAACACCAAAGACATACCTTGCTTAGCATCCTGTTTTTGACAGTGGACAATCAGATGCCCTTGGGAAGCCTTCATGCAGGACATAAGAGTAATGCTTTCTCCTGCTGTTGTTTCCCAACAACTGATGTTCAGAGACACGTTGGCTATGGTCCAGGAGATACTGTACAGTCATCACAGCTAGTGTAGCCTTTAATGGTGTTATCCTCTATGAATTTCTCTAATTTTGTTTCAGGTGTCTTAGGTTGATTGGCATCATCATATGGCAGTATTAAATTCCACAATTTATACAGTGTATGAAAAAGTGCTTCATTTTTGTCTTCTTGGAATTGAATTTAAATCTCCAGGTGATAAGTGTCACTGGTTTCCTTTAAGTACAATAATGGTCAAGATGGACTTTTGTGGAACACCACATGAAAGGCCAGGCAGTACTGTTTTAAATTAACTGTAACAAGGCCCACAATTCTTGTCCTAGCCAGATGAGTCTATGATCCCATTGTTTATGACTCCGAATGCCACTGGTACTAACAGCACCAATTTCCTGTGTAGTTCCTGGTACAGATGAACCACCAAGGCTATTTTTAGCCTATAGCCTATAAAGGAATTATCTAAACCCATTATTATAACTGTGAAAACTCTGGCTTTGAGTTGCCTCCATTTTCTACAGGCAACTTTAGTTTGGATTCTTATATAACTACTTGGACTTTTGCATTTTTTAAATCTGTTGTGAACATCTTTTTAATCAGCTGATTTTAATTAGTATTTTGTTATTTGAAATGGTACAGATAGATATTAATTTTAATCAAAATGTTTGCATCTCTTTACTACTTCATAAATTTAGGGTTGGGTGATAATTGACATTCTAAAAGTGCTTTGCTAAAATAGATTTTTCTTTCTTAGTTTTATTCCAGCCTGTTTTCACTTGCAACTACTTTAATGTTGGTTTTTTAATAGGAACAACTGCAAACAGTGATCAGATAAACTTCCATGTGCTTTAATTTGATTTACAGTATATGATTAATTCACTTTGAACTAACTTTAAAAGAAGTTGTAGGATTTATATAGAAAGAAAAGAACAATTTCCATTTTTCCATAAAATATAATCCAGAAACATAATAAATGGTGTTTTAAAGAACTAAATTGTTGTTGAAGTGAAAAAGCTTCTTTCAGTCAGTTGGTACAGTATAACTTCGATCCTTATACCATAAAATTCAGTCTTAGAGGATGTTGTTTCTAAAGGTTGGAGGCATAGTTCTGAAAATATTTAGACGTTTTTATTTATTTTCAGGAAAATGAAAAAGAGTTGGAAGAAACTGAAGAATATAAAGATGCACAATCAGTACTGGAATCAATAAAGTTAGAAGCTTAGACTGATTTTTCACCACTTTATGGATATGCCTCAGTGTTGGGTCCATTGTTACTTTTTAAAGTTTGGTCATTGCTGTATATTTGTTCAAGTAGTGATAAGAATGATAATGTGCTAAATTTGTATTTTATGCCATTACAAATGATTCTGTCCTTTTTATTTAATTGTTTTGGAAAGCATTTTATTAAAAGTTGTATAATCATACCAAGTAAAAATAAAAACTAAAAGCAAACCAAAGGGGCATTTTTCTAATTATTTTTAGTACAAGTAATATGTTCAGGATTGAATCAGGCTATCAGCTGCACTCTCTACCCCAAATAATGAGTATACTGTTTCTGATTCTCATTTGCATGTAATTTTCATGAGCTTGCTAATAGCCAGAATTCAGGATTTTTGTCCAGTGAAGACATTGATGGGCAACATGCTTCAGTAAGTTTTCCCTCAGTGTAACTGTCAACAAAGAAATAGAAAGTTTGATTCAAAACATAGAGTGAGGGGAAATTAAAATTTCTCCTCAGCTATTGTTGCAGTTGTGAAAATAAGTTTGTTTGCATGTGTTGGACCTATTTACTGCTGCTTTGCCCACTTGACTAGCCTCCAAAGGATTTCACAATCAGTATCATTGCCCTCTTGTGTCACATCCAAACAACATGCTTTTTTTTTTTTACAATGGTTTGCTCTAAGCCTTCATTACAAATGCTGAGATGTCATGTTTCTCTAACAATGAGGAGCAGAAGGCACAGGCCCTTTAAACTTTGCACAGCACAATGAGCTTGTTCTAATGATTCTTCAAATTTATTTGCTGCTTTGTCCATCATCCTCCAAAAGATCACTTAAAAAAAAAACTCTAAAAGGACTGTTGGGATTGGGTTGAAGACATATGATAAATGGTATTTGATTAAATATTTAGTTGTGGAAATCAGACATCATTGGATTTCTCCTCTGCACGTAAGAGCGATTTGTTTAAAATGTATGCCAACAGAAGATTAAAATTGTTTTGTAGGTCTTAAAAAGCAATTTCAACACTATTTCCTCTCTGCTCTGCCAACACTGTACTAGTTTCAAAGACAATTCCTTTAATTGTTGCTGGGCTGGATTCAAAGGATTGATACACCAAATGTCCAGTATAGGAATGCCAAGATCAACTTCCATAGAACATCATTAGCTCTGTAGTCCAGTGTGGCTGGCTGATTGTACAAGTAGTCCTTGGGTTACGTCCATTTGTTCAGCGACTGTTCAGAGTTACAGCAGTGCTGAAAAAATGAACTCACAACTGGTCCTCAAAGTTCTGGCCATTGCAGTGCCCCCATGGTCATATGTTCAAAATTTGGGTCAGCCCACATTTATGACCACTTCCTGCTACTCCACCACTATGGTGGCACACCCCCCCGCCCACACTCTCTAGCGCCTGCCTGTGGCATCCACCTCCCCCCCCAGCACCTGCTTGCAGCACCTGCCCATAGCTTTCACCTGCTGGCCTACTTACCTGGGACTCCCCCCTGTTCCCACTTAATGACCCATGTGGTCCTGGGGTTGCGACAGTAACTGGGACTGCTGGGATTGTTGTCTCTAGGTGATGCAGTCACATAACATTGCGCTTTATGACCACATCACTTAGCAATGGCAGTTCCAATCCTAACTGCTGTTGTAACCCGAGGACTAACTCTATTCCATCTAGAGGTGACAGCTGTGACATGATTCCTGTGGATAATCCACTAAATTGCAAAATTCTGACTTTCAGAACTTAAATGCTTCAGCTTCCAACCTCTTAAAATTGAGAGTTCTGTTAATATAATTCATTAAGTTGCCATTATCCAGAGTGCCCCATATAACTTCCACCACTTCCCATGTCACCTTAATAACATCTGTTTCAAGGAAAGCCTTTTCATTGTACATTGACTGCCTTGTTAGTTAGAATCCGGCATTATTGGTGCCCTAGCTCACAAGGAAACAGCACATGTATAACTCTACACATTGTCAGGCCTAGCCCAAGGAACTCCAAGAGACAATGCAAATTCAGTTCAACTTTGTTTATTAGCTACAACCTCTAGCAAGAATCTTCCCAGACTGAAACCCCAGCTCCCAAGTCATCCAGCCACAACAGTGTGAATTCCTCAGGGAGGTGCCAGTCTCATCCTCTTGTAGCTCCCACGCTCCTCCGGCGAGCTAAGAAAATGTTTATCTCCCTGAGCCTAGCCTTCATAATTCCATTCCATCACACACATAAAGGCTTCCCCTCCTGCAGACATTAGCACTGAGCACAGTAATTTTTCCAGGAGGCTGTCATACCTTGAATAACATCAGAAGATGTGAGCATTCTGGATAACATAATACTTCAATATGGCTGTTAAGGTCTCTAACTATGCTGAACAATATTGCAATTTATTGCAATGATTTCTTTTTCAATTGTGGCTTTTGCTCTTTTCCATTGCTGTGGCAGAGAGGACCAAAGAATTTTCTTTTGTAGCCCTGGGATGATGGTAGAGGGCAATTTTTCTGCCAGTTCTTAATCCCTGCCCACTTCAATAAACAGATCACTGCAGACCTCCCTCTAAGCTTCATCCTTTTTCTATTCCTTCCTTCCTGTGGGGCAGCCATGGCCTCTGATGGTTCAAGAACCATCAGAGGCCATGGCTCTCCCTGGATTCATTGAGTGAATTTCAGATAGCTGGAGTTCCTGTTCTTTAGGTTCAGCCATTTAACTCCAGCCTCATCAGGAGGTGTGACTGCCTGCCCACATGATAATGCAGCAGGCAGTATATGCAACCTGCAGGGGCAGTGAGCTTATCTTTAATCCCTTTGGATTAATCCCTTTGGTCCCATGGATTGGAGAGGATGGAACAGTGTGATGGAAAAGAGAATTTCCTTTCTCCCATTGATTAATGGGGACACTTTTAATCCAGACTTTTGTTGCTGATAGGCATAGTTTCCTTTGATCCCAGCCCTTCATGAAATTCCTGGAGCCATGAAAGGCAACTCTCCCCAATCCCCAGAAAGCTAGCTGTATGTTACATGGGAACCATTGTTTTGGAAAAGCTGGGTATGAGGGAACCCCTATCTTTACCCAGCCCATTCTGGCTTACCAGCAGGGGTCTTCAAACAGTATGGTGAAAGTGCTGGCCCTCTACCTCTGGTTTTTGTTTTCATCCTCAGGGTTCTCAAAAAGAAGGGAGCACCATGCTCATGCAGTCAACTGAGAAGTAGGTCATCTCTTACAATACAGTACTGGCCATGAATCGTCTGGTGTTGATTTCATCTGATGGTTTTGTCTCTCCCAGGCTTTTAGACAGGGAAGAGGAGGAGGATGACAAAGAAATAGCCACTACAGACTCTAATGCTATTTGCCCAAAGCTATTTTACACTTCTAGTCAAGAAGATGCATATGACCTCGGCTTCAAGACAGCTCATTCTCAACCAGGGCAGCCAAAGTATTCTTTGTAACTCCGGACCCAAAGCAAGTATAGTACCCATTTTCTAGAGGCACTTGGCATGGTAAAGAAAACAGTATCAATATCCCCTGGTGTAAAGAAAGATGCTTCTACAACCAAATATTACTAAATTTTGGGCATTTTTGAAGGTTCCCACTACTACCCTTTCAGAAGGAAGTAATGACCGGTAGGTTAGCCTTGTAGCTCACATCTGAAACAACATTTAAAGTAGTACATGTCCAAGAATAAACCTACCCTAATATTGGAAAAGAGGAAGCTTGCCCACGATAGACTGGGAAACTAAAATTGGAGAATATGTTGCAATGACAAAATTGACAGTACATTGCGATAGAAGTTTAAATTCAAGCAGGAATGGCTCTCTTATTTACAGTATATCACAGAGCAAAGCAGATTTAGACATCTGGAATATGTTTTTCAGGACTCAAATAGAAACAATTACTAATGCTTGATGCAGAGTTCAAATATGGTTAGTGATTGGGGATACAAATGGAAGGGAAAGGGAGAATGTATCACTAAAAGTAATTTACTTTGGGGTTTTTACTAGGTTATTTTTTTAATTAAAATGCAACAATTGTTTTTCTTTTAAAAAAAAACCTTTGTATTTCAACATTTGCTTTTTTCTACTTATTTTGTATTTCAATATCTTAACAATAAACATGTGGGAAAAAATAAAATGGTACAAGTCAAAGATCCTAGATAAGGGCAAACACATCCAGGAGACATTTTCACCTATCTTGGTCATCATTATCTACATTCTAAGCTGGCAGTCTGTTGCAGAGGGTATATGCCCAAAGGTTACAGAATACTAGTGGATTCCATGAATTTGAGTGTCTTTTATATCACCAACGTATGCTACTGTATCTGTTATGCATGCTGTGGATATTTTCCCTTTCCCAAAATACTAGAACCCAATGAAATTGAAGAATCAGGACAGACAAAAGGATTTTTTTTAACACAATGTGTAATTAAACTTTGGAATTTGCTGCCATGAGGTGTGCTGCTTACCAGCTTGGCTGGCTTCAAAAAAAGGGTTGGACCAATTCATGGAGGTCATGGGGATCAGTGGCTATTAGCCTTGATGGCAGCATGGCTGCTTCTGAAAGCCATCTGCTGGCAGACAAGTAGGCTTCCTTGTGCAGTTGACTGGCCACTGTGTGAACAGGCTCATGGCCTAGATGGCTCAGAGTTCTGTTCCAGCAGGGCACTGCTTATGTTCTTATGTACAGCAACATGGCCTGAGTTTATGTGACACTCCAGGATGAACTCAAATCCCATTACCATTAAGATAGTGGAAAGGGCAATGTTACATCATTGTCTGGAGCTCCTTCAACTTCACTGGTATCACATTCACATGGATTCATATGAATCCATTCATTCACTTGGATCTGGGACAGCGGAGTCTACAAGACCACTGTACGATTCATCAACCCTCAGGAGATCTCTTTGCATCACCAAATAACCACAAGCTAAGCCAGCTCCAGTTCCCTATCGACAGAGTCTTAGCTTCAGATGTCATGTACATTAAAGCCTCTTTAAAATGTGTAGCACAAGCTGGATGTATGAAGAGCTATCAAAATTGACCTGAAGAGGACCAAAAATTAATGTCAGTGAAGCAGCCTTTCTCTTCTAGCACACCTGCCTTGACAATTAGGGTCAATCATCAAAAATGGCAGGTGGATCAAAACTTGAGTATCCTGCTGCTATGAAGCCTAGTCAGTAGGTATAGAGGGCATTTCCACTAGAAGCATGATCACCTCAGCTGCCTTCACTAAGCCATTTGCATTTGCCACTATATTTAAGAGGGACT
Source organism: Liasis olivaceus (assembly GCA_030867105.1). Lineage (NCBI taxonomy): Eukaryota > Metazoa > Chordata > Lepidosauria > Squamata > Pythonidae > Liasis > Liasis olivaceus. The sequence continues at coordinate 230,703,102 of CM061348.1, read as the reverse complement.
GCTGGTGACATTAGCAAAGAGGAAATTATCTGGAAAAGTTATTTGTGGACAAGGGTGGAATTACCTTTTGATTACCTTTTTGATTATGCAGATAGAGGAGCTTCTAAATACAACTAAAGCTGCTGAACACACGCTTATGCTCCTTTGTGCTTCACAAGCAATTTAAACATCCCTCTCACTATGATCGTCCAATTCCTAGCATTCTATGTATGTTTTAAATCCAGGGTGTGCAACTAATTGGGGCAAAAGGCCACACTGAATGTATAATTTTAAATATATTAGAACTACATACATTGAATATGACTACCTGCTCTGTATATTAATAATGTTCTCCTGCCACATAAAAAATGATCACTTGGTGACAATTTTTCAAAAGGTTCTAGGGGCTGTTCTCAAGAGTTTGGAGAAAGTATGCAGCCCTGTGGAAGACTGTGTACCTCTGGCACAATTTTGTACACAAGTGCAAGTGTTTCAGACCATTTGCTCTAATAGACCTAACAGCCCTGAAAAGGTCACATGTTCTTTCTATACAGTATATGGGATGGAAAGTTGTGCAGTCCTGAAGAAAGTATGATGCAAATTAGATACTTATTTCTCAGTAGTTATGGTATCGAAGTGCATAAAGTCTGGCTCAGCAAATGGTGGCTGCTTCTAAATCCATCTTAACCACTGCATTAAGAAATCTCTGGTTCTGTATTCTTATACATTCTAATATTTAAATTGCAATTGGCATTTTCCAGATCTTTTTACTTTTCAGTTCTGTTTCCCCTGATAACCTCTCCAGTTCAGGCTGGTTTTTCAAATGCTTGAATATGGTCAAGACTAACATTTTAACTAAGTTAAACAATATAATTACTATTTCCTTCTTTTTTTAGTGGAGAAGCTTTATGATACTTATTCATTTTGAAGTAAATTCTTGTTACAGAGTCTGTAGCTATGCAGAATTTCAGCTGCTAATTGAAGATACCAGCAGAGTTTTCAGTTTGTTGTGGCTGCTTTTTTGAAGCCTCTTCACCAGCAAGTCTTGCCATAACTAGTGTATTTTCCAAAATATGAATATTTTTTAAAGTTTTATAAAACATTTTTCAATCCACTGTGTTTGTGTCAGCGTACAATAATGAAATGTAAGAATAACTAGTTGGAAGAAGCCATTTGGGCCAAGGAATCCAACTCTCTGCTCAATGCAAGAATCCAGTTTAAGGCATCCGTGGCAGATGGCTGTCCATAGAATCATAAACAAATTTAAACGCTGAAACAGAATGATCAAATGCCTTTTGTGACATAGCACAGCTCTTTGAAGCATTCCCTATTAGATTATTAATTACTGCATTTGCTGTTCAGAAAAATTTTACGGTGATAAGATGAATACCCAGCTTACAGCTTTTGTTATGTCGGATGGCAGATCATGACTTCTTTGTGAAACTTGTTGAATAAATATTTGTGTCTGATATGAGCTTATTTTGCATTCACTTTACACCCTTTTTAATGTGCAGCTCTGGATTTCAAAACTTGAAACTAAGAATTTTAAAGGGTGCAGGGTTGTATGAAAACATGAGGAATGTATTTACTTTGCCCTCACCTTCTCAAGTAAAGCTACTCCAGGTGGCTTATAATAAAAATATAAAAATAAAACAATATTGTGGCAGGCCAGCAGAGGCACTCCTCACTTGTACAGTATGTGAGAGTGACTGATTCCTGTGATCTTTCACCCTTTTCACAATTTCAGGAGCTGTTCTTAAATCCTTCCAATTTATTTATAAATACCTTCATTAAGAGTCCTTCGGAATTTATCTCCAAATAGTATTTCTTATCCATCTATCTATCAGGTTAGCAGAAAACCTAATACTTGAATGTTGCCTTGGAAGAGGTTAAGTGTAAATGTATATACTTTGAAGAAAAATTCTTCAACTATCACCACAAAATATATGAGAAAATAACTGTTGTTAACTCTCTAAAAATAGCACACGACCTATTTCTTTTTCTTAACAATTAATATAAGGATTGTTGTTTTAATATACCTTGGTAACTTATGAGCCATTTATTCTCTAATGAGCTTCCAAGCTGAAATTCAAGTTGATTTAAAAACAAAACAAAACACTGTTGGGGTATCACAATCCTAAACTTGGAACTTTGTGTATTTTCACAGCTAGCATGTGTGCCACCCCTGCATTTTCATCATATTTTGGTAACTTTACTAGCCACAATGAATGTAAGCATACTGTCTCCCATCTGTGCTTTCTCTTAATCAGCAAGACCATACAATGCTGCAGAGGTGATGACTTCAATGTTCTTTTTATTGAGTCTAAGGATCAAGGCAGATTGCACAATAGAAAATACGTTTCAGACATTCTGCTTTGTTATTTTTTCTTTGAATGGATTGCTTTATTTGGGTTCGCAGGCGTGTTGATGTCATAAAGCAATAGTTTAGAAGGTAAACTATTTAAACTTTAGCAGAGAAAAACATCAGTCTTGTAAGACTGACTCACAAATGCACTTCTTCAGTTAGTTTTTCAGGCATGTCATTATCAAACAAAGTACAAGTATATCCAGTAGAGAGGGTTAGTTCAATGTGATGGTTCATTAAAATATGTCCATCATAAATTGGTGCTCTAGTCAGAAGTACTGAATGTCATGTGGTTTAAGGATCCGAAAGTATTTCTAAACATACTATAGCAAAGTGTCTCAGTGAAAAAGGAAACTTAACATACTTCATTTCCTAACATCTATCCAGCAAAATGGGCACAGTGAGATGTGAATGTTTAGATCAGTCTGTTTACTCAATTCCTTTGCTGTTGCATATTTTGATAGTCATTTGTGACCAATCAAACATATTATCAAAAATCTGGGTTTCAGTGGATGTACACACTGGCATTGCAAATATGATTTATGGTTAATGGTTCAGAATAGAATAGTTTCATTTTCCCTAGCATTGTACAAAGTAGAATATAATTACTTGCACACTGAACATCTATTCAGAGCTGTCTAACTCCACAAGACTTTTTTTTTCTTTTAATCAATGTTTCATGTTGATTTTTTTAGGAATCAAGTTAAGTAGGGTTTTTTTTATGAACAGCTCATCATTTGTGGTCTTGATCAGAAATCCCACCCAGCGTAGGAATAAGTTGCAAGTACTATATATTTGGGGATGCGGTGGCGCAGCGGCTTAATGACACTGAAAGTTGCCGGCCAGAAATGGCTGACACTTCGGCGGTTCGAGTCCAGCCTTCGCGTTAACAGGGTGAGCTCCTGTTTCCTCCCCAGCTCCTGTCAACCCAAGAGGTCGAAAACTCACGTGAGTAGATAAATGGGGACTCTCACTCCGGTGGGAGGAAAAATGCTGGCAGCGCCTTGCACAGAGAGACGGGACCAGTTGCCGGTAAGCGCGAAACCGCGCTCGCCCGACAAGGGTGCGAAGCAACGGAAACCCCGCCTCCTGCGCTCGCCAGCTGGGCTCTGCTCTAGGAAGGAGGCCCTGGCAAACCACTTCCGAAAAACAATTGCCTTGAAAACTGCAAGGATTCGTCCAGGCAGTCACTGCAGGGTCAGTAATGACTGAGCACAGACAAAAAAAAAAAACAAAAAACTATATATTTGCTGAATGTTGCTATATTCAATTAGATACATGTAACAGCAGTCCAAATAGGATACTCCATAGTATTCTTATCCTATTTTAGAGATATATTCTTATCCTATAAAACCTATTCTTAAACTATAAAATCAACTTAACATTCTAAATTATACTTAGTTTATATGATAAAGAAGTTCAGAAAGACAACAAGATGTGTTGAGTGCAATCCCTCCAACCAGGCTATCAAAGTCCAAGAATGGAAAAGCTGAACCCTGACCAGATCTCAAAAGGGGAGCATATATACCAAACAATTCAAAATACATCCACTCAACAGCACGTGTTGATAAAATATGTAGTGAGAAAGCCGTCTCTGAGTTACAGTCTCCTCTTCTCTGTTATATAAAGTCATGCTGTGGTAATGCTTATGATCAATTTAAAAATAATGATTATGGTTTACATTGAATTTACACAAGAGAAGTGATGCATCTTTCTGATAACAGAACCTGTTATCAAAAAGGATATTGGGTTTTTGCTTTTCCACCAGGAAAACTGTAAACATTTTACAAGAAAGAGGAAACCCAGAAGTGCGTGCACATTCTAAAGGTGCAAATGAGTAGAAAGGATTAAGAAAAAATGAAGAAAACACACACACACATACATGGAATATAAATATATACCCAGTTTGCATGCTTTGATAAAACTGATGTAGTACTAGAAACTCAAGCCTAACAGACTAGAACGAGATTGAAAGAAATAGTTAAAGTTAGCACCCAATCATAAGCAAGTTATGCTCAGGGCCGGGGTTTTCATCACAATAAATGGGGGAATTAATCATGAGGTCTGAGACCTTTATCTGTCAGGCCTTGACCACAAGAAGCAAGGGAAAACAACACTTTTACAGATCCCTAAAACTAAAATTAAAATGCCCCCAAAGGAGCAAAGTAAATGAACTAAAGTCCCAAGAACAAAAGACCACAACTGTTGATAGGAGAATAAAAGATAAAGAACAAGGAACTGATCACGTTGAATGAAAATCGGAACAAAGGCACCTAGTAAATATGGTAGCTATGCAGCTGGACAGAGGATTCAGATGCAAAGCAGAGTCACAGAACAAGATCAATGTCACCTTCAACGAATTCACTAGGAGAGTGTCCTCTCCTTTTGAATCCAGCCCTACCAAAGTCAAGGCCAGCAAAAGGACAGTCATGCTCATGGGAAAGTTATCTTAAATGAGACCCCGGAGGCCAGGGGTTTAACACCCTGCGGGTTTAAAACTTGTAACATATCCTATTCTTAATTCAGGTGATGGTGTTTTCATCTTGAAAGGGTCTCCAGGTTAGGGCAAAAGAATCTTGCCAAATGGGCTTCATATACCAAGGTACCACTTGCTTTTAAATCATGGCATCTCCTGTCTCTGCTACATAAAATAGAACAGTCCAAGAAAAGCTGCCCCAAATTTCCATCTGCATCTGCCTTGTGAGGCATAGTAAATATGGACTGAAATACGTGTAACAGCCACAAAAAAGAGGGTTAACCTCCAGTGCCCTTTTACTTTCTTGTAACTGGGCCCCTCAGAACATTAGTGATTGGATTAAGGATTTAGGGATTTCAAATATTATTGGTTGTAAATCATGCATGAGTACAGGTATGTCCAAACGGCACTTACTCTCCAGTTATTTCCTAGGACCTCTAGTATAACTGCTACTGGGAAGGTAATAATTCAATGTTTTTCAACCTTGGCAACTTTACTCCCAGATTCCCCCAGCCAGCATGCTGGCTGGGGAATTCTGGGAGTTGAAGCCCACACATCTTAAAGTTGCCAAGGTTGAAAAACACTGAATTAATTCCTAGCTGGCCAGAAATAACTGCATTAATATGATGTGCAGTGACCTTTTGGCACGAGCACCTTATGACTATCTATTCTTTTGACAGTGCCTGCAAGGAAGAGGCTCTAGACTTCCCAAAGCCTGTATTGTAGGCATGGCATTGCGTCTTGGACTTTGGCAAGTTTGTGAGTCCTTTTTAATATCCTTGTAATCTCCATTACTTCACTAAAAGACGCAACATACAACTAGACTCATTGCTACAATTAAAGGCTAACCTACTGTTCCTTCTTCTGTTCTGGGTGTACCAATTTAAGAGTTTTGTGCTAGACCTTGAAATTAACCCTCTAAAAACAGTATAAAGACTTTTGCTCAACTGTTCACACTATCACTTGCTTTTGGGTTCTTAGCCAGAAAAAAACAAGACCACCGTTTGGAAGAGTATCTTTTTTGCAGGTAGTTAACACAGATCTCTCCCTTAGTAGGAGGTATTCCTTGGTTGGTTTGTTAGCGCTTTCCCTTGTCTTTCTCCAAAAGCAATGTGGAGACCTCCCTCCATTCATTTCATCCCTGCATCCAAACCCTGTGAAGCAGATTGGGCTATAAAGTTATTGCGGCTAGTCTTTCCTAAGACAGCTTTATTACAGAACTGGTATATTTATTTAGCTTCTCGCTGCCCCTGTGGTGTGTGCACAAATGTTTTGGCCTTTCTGTAGCTGTAAAGGCCCAAAAGGAAGGATGGAAATGGGAATGGCATCCTTTTTATCTGATGCTAAAACTGGTCTTCCTCACTGCACTGAGATACTTAACATTAGCGTGGTCTGGCTGTGCCATAAAGAGAGCTTTATAAAAATGGGAAGCCAGAAGCGATGGCGTTAGCAATTGCCTTGGCTCTGCTGCTGAAGATGGTTCCAGCTGGGGAGGTTCTTCTCCTATGCTTACCACACAGTATCATCATTTCGATGCCATTGACAGCAGAAATTTCTGGCACCCTGGCAGTTCTTAGAGGAGGATGAGCTACCACCAGGAGAGCCAATTCAATTCTCCATAAAGTCAAGAGCAGCATTCACAGTATGGTTCAAAAAATAGATGGTGATGATGAGAACAATTAAAGGAAACTATATGGCAGATATTTTGTTATCTTTTTACATCTGGAAATAATTACAGATAATACTCTTGAGGAATAATCATGCTGTCTGAAAGATGAAATTAAGCTTTTCTTCTCATTCTCTACACAAAGGGGTGGGCAGAATTCTGGCTTGCAAAATCTACTTTGTTTCATTACTAGCAGCCCAAAGTTCCATCAGCTGGTGCTTACTGCAAAAGAGAGACATGTAGTATTAAAGATTTTTGAGCTCAGAAATTTGTCTTGATTACTGAAACTGAACAGAGCTTGCAGAATCCTTCTATTCAAAATCAGCTCCTGGTTTATCCTAGCTCTCATAATTTCAGAAGTATCATTTAAGACAGCAAGCAAGTCATTTTGCTGGTACTGTTAAACATGAGAATCAATGTCATCTTCTGCAAAAGAGCAGAGATCAACCAATATGGACCTATCCAGCTTCTGTCTATTCCATATATAGAAATATATGGAGACACAAGTCACAGCGAAATATTTGGTGCAAGGGCCTATAAAGTGCATGAGTAGAGTGTTTATTGCTGACTGGAAACCCCTTATGGACTTTTTGCATAAAACAGAAAAAAATGAACTTATGATCTATGGTTTTGATGAGTAGATAGGACAGATTATAGAAAAAAGAGAGTCACGATGTAACTTCAGAGAAAGAGGTAAATCTACAATTATAACTGCTGTAAAGAAAATTGGAAGCCACTTCTTTGTATGTTTTTTCTTTCTTTTCTATTGTTTTGCACTTTTTAAATTTCTTCCTTTTTCTTTTTTTCTTCTTACTTTATTTTAGTTTGTATTAATATTTACTCTTGTTTTTAAAGCTTTCAATAAAATTATATTAAAAAATAAACTGTATGAGTAGAGGATTTAAAAAGAGAGTCATAGCTTTTCTTCAGAGTTTTACTGGGTAGGCAAAATTGAAAACCAGCAATTTCTTTACAATTATCAGCCAATAATATAAATTTGAGATACAGCTGCAAACAATTGATTCAATGATCAATTAAACATGAACTAAATACTAAATACTAAATACTATTGATTTAATCAACAACATGCTTTGAAAAATGTTTTTAATCAAATATTTATTAGAATAGCTTATTGTTGCTTCTTCAGTAAAGAAGCAAAGAAAAAATAAAATATAATAAATGAATAGAACAACTGCTACCTGAAAAGTACTTCTTGAGGAAAGGTGGCTATGACTCTTCTAAAAACATATTTGCTTCAACTTTGACTGCATTCATCTTCTAAGTTGAGTTAATTTTTTTCCTTAACTTTTTTCCATGTCTATATTATGCAAACATAGTGAACTATTTTAATTAGCATTAATTTGACTAATAGCACAATGAGTAATCAAATAAAACAAAAATGAAAAGTGTATATTTGGAAGTAAGTCTTGCTGAGTGGTACCAACTATCTAGTAAGTAGGTTTAGGATTGCAATTAAGATCCCCATAATTGAGGGACAATCCTATCTTAGAGATTGAATTGTTAGTTTTAGAAATATGTACAGTTATTAAGAACAATAATATTCAAAAGCTTTTATCCACTTATGAGCACATTTCTTCAATAGACATCTTCTACAAAAAGGATAGATTTACAGACAAATTTATATGGAGTCTTACAAGAGTTGAATATAATGGAAAATTAATAACTGCCTTGAACTAAAAGACTAGCTAAAAAAACCTTAAAGACTTTAACAGTATCTATTAAATGCATGCTTTGAACATTATTTGTAAGAAATACTTTGGATCTTAGCTGAGCACGGCACCTCTCTCCTATTTGCTAAAGCAGCTGGTTTTTTTCAGGGTTCAGTACTTTAAGGAGTTGAGTCATTAAAATTAATGTGACTCTTAAAACAGCAGTATTTTCCTTCCAGATTTCTTTAATGCTGCTTTAATGAACAGCAGAGAGATGCTGTATTCACCCCAGGTCTGAATAACTTTGTGCAAATTAGTTTCAAAGCCTACAACATCCTAGTTTGCAGTCACACTCAGTTATCTAACACTCTTGAATCAACTTGGGAAAAAAAAAATTCTGTCATTTATTCAGAGTTTGGAAAGGGCTTTCAAGGGGCTTGAGGAAACTTCAAGTGACCTTGAGGGGAAAAAGAGATGGAATCCTCTTAGTTTTCTGCCTCTGAAGAAGTTACTGATTTGGCACTACTAGATAAAATGAGCATTTTAAACTTGCTTTAGAAAAAGAGAGGGCCACCAGCTCAGTGGCAGATCATGTGCTTACTAGGGAGACAGCAGAGCAGGGGGGTCACATAATAAAATAACCATTGCCCCATCATGATGCAGGCTCTGCCTCTTTTCTCATGCACTGTGACCCTGCAAATACATACAAAAGAGCTGGAGCTTCTGATGAGTCCACGCAATGCTCATTACCTCATTCTGATTAATGTATCACATCCTGCAGACACTTCTGTCCCAGCTTCAGTCCCAGATAAGGAGACGGGCTCTCCCAGGTAAATGCACACACAAGACTTCCCCTGGGACTGCTGGCAAAGCAACTCAGACCAAGTCCCATTCTGAACACTAACTCCAGCAGTGTTGAGGCTTCCCTTGGCTCTCTAATACGATGCTTTTCTTAAATTGGGTGTGTGAGAAAAATAAGAAAAGAAATTGAGGTAGCCCAGTTGGCCCTGAAAGTGAGCTGCCCTTCCCCATTGACCAATTCATCTTCATTTCCAAACTCAGCACACTCCAGTCTGATGCACTGTACCTGTTTGGGATGATTGAGAGGGTTTATCAATAGTGTAAAAGAGGGTTCTGCTCTCCAGAAGTTTGGGACACCACTCCCAGCATCTCTAAGTGGTGGCAAAGCTGTCTGGGGATGATCGGGAGGTTAACCCATTCCCTTCAGCAGGTGTGTATGCAGGGGAGATTAAAAAAAAAGTCAAGGTGTGGCTGCATCTTCATGATTGAAGTCCCACCCTTTTTCACATCTGTTGCATTTCACATGACACAATTAAAAAGGGGGGTGTCTTCATTCTGCAATTGAGGCCACCATCTTGGCTTTTTTGACCCTCCCTCCCACATGCATAGATGCCCCTGCCCTACAGAACATCATGTTGCTGTCAAACAAATTCCATCATACAGAATCTCAGTCTTGAAATTGGCCCTTTGCTGATTCATATGGACTATTAGCTTTATCTGAGACCTGCAAGCATTTGCTAGCATATGAGGCTGAGGTCTGAACAGATAATTTTTGTCTAAGAAGTGGCTCAATTAACCCAGTTTCAAAAAGCCAGGGGAGTTTCTCTAATGACTACGCCTTTGGAATGACAAAGTTAGATACGAGGAGACAAAGATATCTTGAGTGTCAGTAAGCCTATACAATGAATGAATGTTTTTGCCTATTATGAAACTATTATGTGCTTACTTTGTGATAATTATGTGATAACTCAAGGGCCAGTTTGGTGTAGTGGTTAAGGCACTGGGCTAGAAACTGGGAGACCATGAATTCTAGTCCCATCTTAAGTATGAAGCCAGCTGGGTGACCTTGGGCCAGTCACATCCTCTCAGCCCTAGGAAGGAGGCAATGGTAAACCACTTCTGAAATCTTGCCAAGAAAATGCAGGGACTAGTATAGGCAGTCAGCAGGAGTCAACAATGACTCAAAGGCGCACACACACACACACACACACACACAAATGATAACTGACCAAGCTAAAACCTTAATATGAGTGAAATGGTAGACAACAGGTTTTTTTAAAGCTCATTTGGTGACCTTGATTTATTATCTCCTAGACCAGAAGTATATAACATCTTTACATATATTTTTTTTTATTTTTTAAGGTTCCTTTTAATCTTTTTATGTCACTTGCTTATTTTTTTTAATTTTTATGCACATAATCCCATTTTTCTTTTTCCCCTTTAAGTATAGATTCTATATAAATGTAAAAGAATGGTATTTGAATGTTAAATTGAGTCTTTATGGAGGCTCTATGTCTGTGAGCAATACTAGAAAATATGTTAAATATGCTAAATATTTAAATACAGAAAAGTTTATTATTAGATATTTGTTAAATAGTACAGGTCATAAAATGAATTGGTACTGGGAGAATATTGATAAGTGAGCCAAAATAAAATTTGTGGATGAAGTTAGTTTAAATGTAAAAGGGTTACAAGAATCCAAGAAACAAAATGTAATCTTAGCATATTAAAAATTGTTAAGGGCAGATATTGCTTATCTACAAGAGACTCGCCTAATGGAAGAGGATAAATCTCTATTAATGAAAGATTGGGTGGGACAAATTTACCTCACAGATACTTCGATGAAAGTTAAAGCTGTGGCCATTCTGGTTTGAAAAGGATTCCCAATTGATACACAACAAGTTATCACTGATGTAAATGGGCGTTATTTAATTTTGTGTGCTGAAATAGCAGAGACTGCAACAGCTATGGTTAATGTTTATGGACCCAATGTAGACTCTCCTACTATGTTTTATGAATGTTTTCAACACTTGAATGAGTGTATTTATGATAAATTGATAATAGGAGGAGATTTTAATGAAATATTGGATTCTGAGCTTGATAGAAATACACCGGCATGGAAAAAAACAATCATTAGTGAGGGAAACAATTAAGACTTATATGGAAGAATTGAATTCAGTAGATCCCTGGCGTTTGATGTATCCAACTAAAAGATACATCTCAAATGTGCATCAGAATATTTTTAGGCTTGATTATTTTTTAATATCATTGACTTTATATCATCAGATTCAATAATGTAACATTGATGTTTGTTATGTATCTGATCATAATGCAACCATCTTGAAATGTGTGTTTCAGAAACCATTAAGGTATTGAGAAATTGGTAATGTTTCCCCATTGAATGATAAAGAATTTGTACAACAAATATGGGTAGAGACCTTACATTATTTTGATTTGAATTCAGAAATATCAAGTACCTGAATTTCTGAATGGGAAGCCTATAAAGTATACATTTGAGGTAGAATTATTGCTTATGCATCACACAAAAATAAGATTAAAAATAAAAGGGAAAATAATTTGAAAGATGAATTGAAACATTTATGGGCACAGATGGTTAGATGCCCATCTACAGTTTTGTACAGAGAAATACAGAAAAATAAATATGAATTAACTACTATAATACCACAGCAAATAGTATTTATGCTAACATGTTTACGACAGAGATACTGGGAAAATGGTGAAAGACCTGGTAATATCTTGGCTAATTTTTTAAAGCAAAAAAAAAAAAAAGATAAGGCAATGATTCCAATCATTAGAGGTGAAAGAGATGAAAGGTATAAAACTTCAATGGATATTGTCAATTTTTAAAATTGTATTCAAAATTATATAGTAAACCGGAAGATGTATCAAATGAAAATATAGAGGCTTTTTAAAATAAAATTAACCCATCGCTTTTAGATGATACACAAAAACAACTCTTATTCACGCCACTATCTCAGCTACAGATTAAACAAATAATTTTAAAAATTGCAAATGGTAAAACACCAGGATTAGATGGATTCCCTATCAAGTATACAAAAGATTTATAGATCTTTCGGTGCCAAAACTTTGTCAAGTATATGAAGAGATATTTGATAATGGAATTTTATCACCAGCATTTAATCAGGCCTATATTACAGTTATACCAAAAGCAAGTAAAGATCATACTCAGTGTGCTAATTATTGTCCAGTCTCCTTGATTAATGTTAACACAAAGATTTTAACAGCAGTGTTAGCAAATAGATTACAGCAAGTGATATCATTCGTTATTAAGAATTATCAAGCGGGGTTTATAAAAGCTAGGCAAGCAGCAGACAACATTAGGTTAGTTGTAGATTTAATAGACTTGAATAAAAACAAAGACCAATGTTGTAATTTTATCATTAGATGCTGAAAAAAGAGGACAAAATACATAAACAATATATGTTTGCTGTACTAAATAGATTTGGATTTCCTCTGGAATGTATAAAATGGATTAAGATATTATATGAGTCACCCACATCTAAAGTAAAAGTTAATGGTATGTTTTCTCCTACTTTTCAACTATTTAGAGGAACTAGACAAGGATGTCCACTTTCACTCTTGCTTTTTAACATTTGTGTGGAACCCTTGGCTTGTGCTATTAGACAACACAGGGAGATCTACGGAATAGTACACAACTCAGTTGAACACAAATTTATTTGCAGATGACATTATTTTGTTTATTTCTAAATCTCACACTACTATTCCACTGTTGATGCAAAGGATAGATGCCTTTAGTAAAATAGCAGGATACTCTATTAACTGGTCCAAATTGGAATTGATGACAATAGATGAAAATTTGGTTACCCATTCATTAAGGAATATCAATTCCATATTTGTACCAAATCTATTAAATATTTAGGTATGTGTATACCAAAGGATATAACTCAGTTAGCAACATGTAATATAAATAAAATATATAGAGGGGTTTCTTCAGATATTGATAGATGGGAATCATTAAGCCTCACCCTTTGGGGAAAAGTGAATGCTCTCAAAATGAACATTATGCCCAGATTAATGTATATTCTGAGAGGAATTCCAGTTTTTATATCTGGAAAATATTTTCAGAAAATAAATTCTTTTTTTAGAAAATTTCTATGGGGTTCTGCAATTCCGAGAGTATCTTTACAGAAAATGCAATTATCAATTAATGAAGGAGGATTTGGTCTTCCGAATCTGGAGCTATATTATCATGCTTACCTATTGTCAAGTATTAAATGCTGGAAGCCAACAAGTGGTGTTAATTTTTTGATTTGGGCAACTTTGGAATATACTTATATAACACCTTTGGTCAGATGGACAATAGTAGGATCTAAATATACTAAAACTCTAATATCTCTGGAAACAATTCCATCAGTTAAAAAGCTATGGAATATACAGTCTAATAAAAAAAGATTTGACTCTTTTTCCCATGCCAAATTGACTTTATGGGAAAACCCAACTTTAAAAATTGGGAAAAAGATGGTGATATGGAAAAATTGGATGGAGGCGGAGATATTGATTTTGGACCAACAGATGGTGAAGATGAATTTTTAACGTACTCTGTCTTAAGAGATACATATCATCTATCAGATGTAACCAATGGCAATATTTACAGCTACAACATTTGTTAACAACATTGTTTGGACGTGCAGCATTTTCAGCTTCTGAGACACCAGAGACATTAGAACAACTTGTTAAATCCTTTAAAACTAAAAAATCTACTATTAGTTTTTATGGATATTGGTTATCAATAAATCAATTTGATATGCAGATGTTAAGGGATGAGTGGAATAAAGAATTAGAGGTTTCTATATTGCCTAGACAATGGGAGAATGTCTTAACTTCTATATAGCAAGTGTGTCAATGGACCTTAAACTACGACTTATACATCAAAAAATAACATTCAGAATGTATTGGACTCCACTACATCTGTACAGAAAAGGATTGTTAAAAACAGCATTTTGTTGGAGATGTAATAAGGACAATGCCTCTTTAAAGCATATGTTTTTACAATGTCCTATACTTACCAAGTTTTGGGAGAAAGTAGTGGACTACATAAATATGATTGTGCAACAAAAGTAAAATTTTCACAGGATAATATTTTCTTGAACTATAAATCTAGTACATGGAATTTGACATCTGGACAATGTAAATGGATTCTCCATGCCCTTACTATGGCCAAAAGACTGATATTGCAACACTGGAAAGATAAATGCATGGCCCCATTTATTCAATGGATTGGAGACCTGATTGCACTTGCCACTTATGAGTGGATTGCCTACAGACATAAACTTTGTATGGACAAGTATAATGAAATATAGGACTCATTTATACAAAATAGAGTAGGTTAGAGAAAATATGATAGTGATATAAATCTATTAGAAATATATATGTACTTGAATAATGTTTGCATTAAATAAGTAGATATAGAATTGAAATTGTTTATTGTTATGATATAGTAACTTTTTTTCTCTTTGTTGTATTTTTTTCACTTTTTTGTTAAACCACTTTATGTATTTTTTTCTTCATTTTGTAATCAAAATTTTTTTTAAAAGAGTAGGATGCAAAAAAAAAGAACAGTCAACAATGACTCAAAAGCCCACGTGCACACACACACACACACGTGTCATAACTGACCAAGCTAAAATCTTAATGTGAATGAAATGGTAGACAACAGTTTTTTTAAAGCTCATTTGGTGACCTTGGTTTATTATCTCCTAGACCAGAAGTATATAACATCTGCCAGTTCAAGGGCCACATCAAGCTTTCCCAGTGCCCCATATTTTAAAAATGGGTGGGACCAGAGCCATAGGAAGTGATTTGAGGCAATTCAAGAGTAATAACAATGCCTTTCAGGATCTACAAGAGATGGCCTCTCCCAGAAGCTTAATGTAAATGTTAAAATATATATTGGAGAGGAGAACCAATAAGTTTGGCTACTGGACCAATTCTATTCTACTATTTCCACTGATTAGAACCACCTGCTAAAGAAGGAGCAGAACCACTGCAAAACAGTGCCCCACCCCTCAGAGGTGATCCAGGATACTAGAGTTGATGGTATCAAAGGCTGCTGAGAGATCCAGGTCCCAACATAGGTCAGCACTGAAACTACCACAGCTGTGGTAATCCTATGCCCAGATAACTCTATGCCAAGATACTCCATTTAACCCCATTTAGAAAGGATAATCCATTTCCTTTAGCACAATCTGTAGTCCTCTCCCCCACATTAACAACTTTCCCTAAAAAGGGGAGGCTGGAAACCAAGCAGCAGTTGCCCTAATTGGATTCAGAGAGGACCTCTTCAGGAGTGAGGGGGCATACTACAGTTTTCTTTTGCAAGTCTTCTAGCATCACCCTCTCCCAAATGAGTCATTGATAACATCCTGGACCCAGCCTATCAAGTCTCACATCAACTCCATGAAGGAGCTGGGGGGCATGAATTTAGCCCACAAATGGCAGAGGTCATTTTAGAGGGCATCCTATCCACTTCAGTGTCATCCACAGGCCAAAAGGTGTCCCAGATAACATGGCAAACCATCATCCTAGTCCCCACATTGGATTGCTCCCATGAAGAGATTCTATTGAATCTGCATGATTTAATTGGCAAAGTATTGTGAGAACTGTCACAGCACCCAGACAGGAGATCCTTATGTTAGTACTTCCCCAAAAGGGAATTGGGCACTTTAAAAAAGGCCACTGGTTGCAATAATGGAGGAGAAACAGAGATGTTTCACCCCTGACTGTCACAGTATAGGCCTGAACTTGAACTCATACACACTCTCAGTCAGAGTTCCTTTTCATCTTTCTCCATTGGAGCTACAGGCATCACTTATGTTACTTCATCTCCTAGATCTCCAGTAAATCAGGAGATCTCCAAGGTTGGATGACAGAAAGAGGCTACTTGGAAACAATCATATGAAGTGCCTGCATTACCTCCCTTTGCCAGTAGCTAACCAGACACTCAATGGAATTTCCCAGGGAGAAATTCCTTTTCTGCTAGAATCCATCATTATCCATGTGCTGCCTGGGGCAGATAATCTGAATGTGTTTGCCCACCCCACAGAGGTCCAGGGTTGCACTCAGTCTCATCTAGGCCAAGAAATTATCTGACTACAACAAACAAAGGAATGTAATGCCTTCCATATTCAATCACAGAACAATGGCTCCAAGGCAAAGACTACCTCTAATATGTGGCAACTGATGGATTGCATCAGACCAGGGATTACTTGGGAGAAGCCCATGGTCACCATGATGGCCATGAGCTCCTGAAATCTCCTAGACCTGACCTCAAGAGGGTGAGAGATTGAAGTTCCCCAACACTGACGGATGAGAGGAGTCCAATGCCAGCCTAGAGGTCGGGTTCAGAAGTCCAGGTAAGGACTTGCCAGGCAGCAGGCAGCTGATACACCAGAAGATCCCTAACTTATTCTTATAGCCCAATTTAATACCCAGACCCTCATACGACCACTATAAGTCCCTGGTGACAAGCAAGGTGTCCTTTAAAATTCCCCCTCCTGGCCTTGGCATAGAAGCTGCTGAAGGACCCAGAACCTGGAAGCATTCTAAGAAGGAGACATCACCATCTTCACACAGCCAGGTCTCAGTAATACATGCTATATCAACCTATTTATGGATGAATAAAGTCTTAGTGCAGACAGACCTGGTGTTTAGCAGCAGCTTGAGGCCAGCCCTAAGGCCACCAGTTCCAGTTTGATGGCATCAAGCCAAAAGTGGAGATAACCAACAGATTGGCAAACTCCCTTCCTCTGAAACAGCTAACCCAGTGCACTGGCCATATCTCCCTTGATCCAATATAATCAGAATCTGACTACCCCCTTCCTCACCCTCATGACCCAAGCCCCCCATCATCAAAATACCCTTCCAAAATTACTTCCTCCCATCCTTCCCATTAACCACAGCTAGTGGCCAGCAACATGGCAGCATCATGCATACTGGCACACAACCCACACTCTACTATAACCCCTTCTTACTTGTTATCCCCCGAAAAAGCCCGTATAACTGTCACAATAACAGGCCACCCTCCCAAAAGCTAATTCCTCACCCCACCTAATTTCTCTCTGCAAATGGGGGCCACCTCTCAACAACTTCATCTCACACCTGAAGCAGCTAGCCAATATCAAGATTTCTTCTGGAAACCTTTGGGTATCTCCATCCTGCTGGTACCGCACTATCAAGTGACATAACATCAAGGTTGCTTATGTCACCAAGTCTCCCCAGCCTAACTGGGAGTGGGTCAGGGTTTTTAAAAACCAAGTGTCTGAAACCATTCCCAAGCTTGTGCTTGGTAGCATAACCTGCTAATAGGGGCCTCTTCCCAGCATATCCTTGCCACTGCAGCATGACATAGAACAAAACACCCTCTGGCATAACTCTGGCTGGGAAGGTACTGGCAATCTCCACCCCCACCTCTCCTTTTATCCTCCATCAGACCCAGGAGGGACAATCAGTCATCTGCATTGCTGCCCCAAGCGCCAAGATCCTTCCATTGTCCATGGGATACCCCACTGGACCAGTAGAAATCAAACTATATACAGAACACCACACAGCATCTCCTCTTTTGCAGATTCTTTACTGGTTGTTTTACACGTAGCTCTGCTGAGAATGAGAGCTGCCACATTGCCCAAGAAGATCACAGTGGTCATAACTCTAGTGTACAATGAGCTTCATGTGAAGGCCACCAGATCCACTCCTTTATCAGTGTCACGGAACTCAGGAGGTAATTCAGGTACAGAAAAGACTTTGCACAGGTAGAGATCTATAAGCCCAGACCTCCTCTGAATGAATTTTAACTTCCTCCTCTGACTCCTTTCATTCATCAGTACACTTATCAATATTATATTCTACGCACCATCAAAGCCATTCCTGCCCCACACCAAGCTCTGGGAATCCTATACTGAAGCCCTGCAATCCACCTCCTCTTCATCTGATCCACCACTGCCACTTAAAACATAACAGCATCTTTAAATCACATATACTTAAAAAAATCTCTTACAGGTAGTCCTCATTTAGTGACCACAGTTGGGACTGGGCACTTGGTCATTAAGTAAAGTGGTGGCTAAGTGAAACTGCAACTGTGCTTATGATCTTACTTCAGCTTTCCTTTGCTTTACAGACCTGCAAAGGTTGTAAATGCGAGGATTGATCATAAAGTTACTTTTTCATCATCGTTGTAATTGTTAATGGTCACTAAATGAGGACTATCTGTACAGAGAAATGGTCCACTACCAGGTGCCATCTAAAAAGAAAAATTGTTCTTAGCAAAACAAATGTTCTGTGTAGCCATATTGAATATGCAAGGGGTTTTTTTGTGGTCTTTCTTAATATGTGTGTATGTGTGTGTATGCACATGCATACAAGTATATGTTTGATTATATTCTTTGCTTATTCTATTTTTATACTATTTAAATGAAGTTGAGTCTCTTTCTTTCACCATGGCATGCTTACATAAGTGGGTTCTCATCATGGATAGATGCAGTAGTTCAGCAGTAATTTGCTTATATGGGACAGGCTTCAAATCTCAAATCACATGGATACTATTCTATGGAATTGGAGTAGAGGACTTCCAAGGTCCCTTTCAACCCTATGATTTTATTCAGATAGATCAGCGTTTCTCAACCGTGGCAATCTGAAGATGTGTGGACTTCAACTCCACACATCTTCAACTTCAACATGCTGGCTGGGGAATTCTGGGAGTTGAAGTCCACACATCTTCAGGTTGCCACAGTTGAGAAATGTTGAGATAGTATTTACAATGCAAAGTTCACACATTCAGCTGCTAATCATAGACAAATATGGCATGCTAAGAAATGCAGACTCCTGTCACCCTTCAAAGTAGTGCCTGCCACAGTACTTGCATAGACAGAAGAGCAGGAGAAGGAAATCTGTGGGCCTTCAGATGGTACTCCAACAGCCCTGGCCAGCATGGGCAATGGTGAGGGACGCTGGAAGTGTAGTTCAGAAATATCTGGAGGATCACATGTTTTGCCTCTCTGGTTTAAAACTAATTATGCTTCCCACATTCAAAATGCTACTGTATTCCTATAATACAAACCATATTTAATTGAGCCATGGACTAATAAAATTCAAAGATGGCCTTAGATACAGTATCATTAACCAGATGATAGCCCTCTTTTTCAGATTAATTTCTTGCCTTTGTTTTAACTCTCCCTTGCTCTTAGAAAGCATTCACAGCCATAAAGCAATATTCCCCAATTTGGTAGCCTCATGATGTGTTGGGACTACAGTTCCCAGAATTCACAGCCACCATACATATCAGTATGTGCTTCCACAGGGGGATGAATGGGAGAAGGGCAAGTGGCATGCATGTGATGATGCAGCCATCCAAATGCTATGGCTTGCATGCTTGCACTAGACATGCTGCAGCATTTGCATGATTGTCACATTGTATGTGGCATAATTGTGTTAACATCATGGTTTGCTGCAGACACTGCTGGCTAACAACATTTGGAGGAAAAATGTTGTTACTATGCATCTGGATCATTTAGTTTAATCTTAGTTGACTGAGGTGGCATATAAATATGGTAAATAAATAAGTATTCTATTGCATGTTACCATTTCTTTTCTCAAATATCATAATAGAGATGCCATCCAAAGCCAGCCCTAAAAGTCACATTTTTCAGCTTAAGTGGATATTATAAGTGTGGTGATTCCCATGACATTTTCTTAAGACAGCCTGTATTATAAAATGATGTGCCAGCCAACTAACATGTTGATAGGAGGCCAGATGGCAGGTACAAGTCCACAGTTTTCTTGCAAAGTAGTCTATTAATGGTTGGAAATGATGCTTTTGGGTAGCAAAATCCATTTCATCATTACTCAGTCAGTAGACCAGATGCTATGAGTTGAGTTCAGATTGTTGAACTTCATTTCTAGTGAAATTCTTGGGACTTATGTATGATTGTCTCATGGATTTCAACTGGGCTAAACTGATGAGTCTGTGGATCCAGTTCTGTGACTGGATTCACACAAATTACAGTTTGCTTATGCTTATTTATGCTTATTCATGCTTTGCTGAATAGACCACAAATGGCTGGGTTCATACACTACACTAAACAAATCACATTATAACTCAGTGTGATGAGTAAAGCAGGTCTATTTTTCAATCTGTTGGGTTAAATGTAAAGCATTGTTGTAAAAGACCAAAATAGTAATAACTGGAGACCATTTTATTTTGTAGAACCTATTACAACTTTAAGTAATATATCTTCTTGTTAGAAAAACTTCTGAAAGGAAAATTTGAAATGTCTTTTATTTTAATAGGAAGTAAATGTGATGGCAACAAAGGGAATGTTGATATTGTTCCTTAGGCCAAGCCAGCCTCCACCAACCTGGTGCCCATCCCTAATGATGGGTACAGAATTGGTTGGGAGTTATAATTTCAAGATACTTGGAATACATCAGGAAGGGACAGACTGTTGGGAGCATCATGTTTCAGGATTGCTGCCTTGGCTGCTGTCATTGCGTTCACACAGATGAGTTTCTTCATTTTTACAGAGTGAAGCCATTTCCACATACTCTGGCCTTTTTTTTTTTTTTAGATTTTTTATCCCTCTATTATTTTTATGAATAACTCAAAGTGGCGAACATACCTAATACTCCTTCCTCCTCCTATTTTCCCCACAACAACAATCCTGTGAGGTGAGTTGGGCTGAGAGAGAGCGACTGGCCCAAAGTCACCCAGCCGGCTTTCATGCCTAAGGCGGGACTAGGACTCTCAGTCTCCTGCTTTCTAGCCTGGAGCCTTCACCACTAGACCAAACTTTCCAGCCCAACAAAGTGTTGGAAGGAAATTTATAAAGGGTCTAGAACTCTGTTTTGTCCGTCCATCACCAGGATAACTCACTGAAAACAGAACGGAACAGGACCACATTTGATGTGGTGGCAGAACCTGACAAAAGAAAGTTGGAGATTGAAAATGAGCTTGATTTGGTTGGGCCCGCAGAGGAAAAACATTCCCCAGTGCATCTGTATGGGAAAGGTATTTGGGCAGTGACTCTCAACGTTGCTGAGTCCTCCTTTCTAAGCCCTCCTTCTTTCCACCAGAGCTGAGCATGCGAAACCTGTCCTGTGCTACCCACTGAACACATACAAGCACACATAGGTCGCAACATTTATGCATCCACCCTGATTAATCCCTGTGGAGAAAGCACACACACACACACACACTTCATTACACAGAATAAAGTGCAGACACTGCCTTTGGCTACTGCTGATAACAAGGTTGGAAGGAATTCCCAAAGCCATGATACACAGGCTGCCCTGCATGGAGTTTTGGAAAAAAATTAGTTAGCAGTCTCAGGATTGTGTTTGTCTAATAGCACAATAACTCAAAACCAAGTAGAATGAGACCAAATTTGGTCTGGCAAGGGGAGCCAGCGTAACAATGGCCAAGTTCAAATAGCCCGGATTTGTCTCAGGGCTGCGAAGAAAAAAGAAGTCCGGAACATAAGCCCCTCCCCCCCCCCAGCATCCCAGCAGAAGACCCAATTTGGCAGCGGCTCTAATGTGCGGCTGCCTCGGCTCCGAGACCCCGCCTGCCTCGTGGTCCCGTGACCCAGCGCAGAGCTCTCATTGAGGGGCCGGCTGGGGCCGCCTGCTTTCCCTGCCTTGTTTAACGCGGGCAGGGAGATCAATTGCCCAGGACCCCGCGCGCGGAGGGGCCGTTCAAAGTGTGATTTGAAATGGTCAGGTGGATTTCTGTGCTTCATTTAAGGCAATAAAATCCCAACGTGATTTTCGTTTACTTCAATGGGAATTCTAACGGGCGGGGAAAAGCTGCATCGCGGGCTGCGGGGAGAAGAACGCCTTTCGCGGGAAGGGGCTTCGAGGCACATTTTGCTTCCCCCCCTCGGGTCTTACAAAGGCTCCTGGAGACGTCTCCGCTGGCCGGCGGGGCGGCCGGAGGCCTTCCAAGAACCGCTCCGGAACTTTGCTGGGCCGAAGGGAGCGCCCCACTGCACCGCCCCAGCGCCTGGCCACGCTTTGGGCCTCCGCCGACGGCCTTTCCTTCCTCGGCGAAAAGGGTCGGGAGGCGCCTTGCCCGAGAGGGACGTGGACGGGCGGCTGGTTGCGCTCCCCCTGCTGCCTGGGCAGAGGCTGCGGCCGCCCTCCTCTCCCTCTCTCTCTCTCTCTCTCTCTCTGTCCCCGCTCCAGGGCCGGAGCGCTGCGGCCTGCTCCGAGGATCTCCGGGCCTTTGGAGAGATTGGCGGCCCCTCTGGAATTGGCCCGGGCCCGCAGCCGCCTGGGCGAGAGAGTGACTGGGCCGGGCCGGGCCGGGCCGGGCCGAGCCGGGTGGTGGCGCGCTGGTCCTCCGTCTTCTCCGCCCCAGGCTCATTACCAGCCCTTAATGAGACCCCTTTACTCCGTGACGTGCAACCGCTCCATCTCATTAAGGAAATCGCTCTTCAATGCTGATTATTTTATTTGCAGCCATAATTATATTTCTTTCGGCTAAATCACGGTTTAATCGAGCCCACATGGAGGGCAGCAGCGCTAATTACGGTGGGAGATGCGGTGGCGGTAGCTCGCCTCTTGGACTGCTCGGCCGGAGCAGAAGGCGACCGAGGCGGGGCCCATCCAGGACGCCCCGGCGCCTCTCGCCACCCCTCCTTCCCGAGCGGGGGACGGGCGGGGACCCGGGGCGGGGGCGAAGCCGGAGAAGAAGCGGTCGGAGAGAGGAGGGGGGAGGGGGGCCTGAAGCACAACAACTTATTACTTCTAATTCCCCAACTGTCACCAAATCACCTGCACGAAACAAGAATCTAATTTGTTAAGCTGGCATTTCTGCAGATGGAAGATCGATTTTCTCTTTAGATTTCTCTAATTGAGTGAATATAGACGCCCCGAATTAGCCGCACTTGGGGGCTGGAGGGAAAGGAGAAGAAGGAGGAATGGAGGTGGGTGTGAGGGGAAAGAATAAAGAACCGGGTGGCCGGGGAGAGTCAACAAAAATCATCCTGGTAAAATAAGGCATCGCCACCTCCCGACCTGCCCCCGTTCCCCCAATAATAAAGGGGGGGCTCGAAGACTCCTCGACTGAGTGACAATCATATTTGTGGCGCTAACTGGGTTTTAAAAGAAAAGGTTAGGACGGCTGGCGAATGCTAACCAAGCGGCAAAGGGAAAGAGAGAGGGGGCTGATCGCTGAAATTGCTTACAGAATTACATTTGTTTTTCTTGTGATTTTATTAAAAGTCACTCCTCATCTCCAGAATGCGTGAAAATATCTACTTTCCACTCAGATACACCGCATTAACTTGTTGGAGGCGAATTTGTTTGTTTGTCTATTTTATTTCTTTGGCTAGATAAGATTGATGCAGTCTTATTAGCGCTATATCTAGTTATAGAAAGAGATAAGGATGAGATGTTTTCTTTTTATTCCAATTACGAGGCTTGTCACCTAACTGAATAACTGATATATGATTATTTATCCTGAGCAAATAGAAATCAGAAAAGCGGCCCAACTTAACACATACAAACAAAAATATGCATGTTTCTTATTATAGTCAACCCTGGTAATTGGCCAGATTAACAGGGTGGCGTTGGAGACAGAAGGAAGGGAAACTTAAACGCGCGCTGTCAGGCTGCAGATAAATATTTTTGCCGCGGTCGCGTCTGATCGCCGATTTAGTCGGGGGAGGGGGGAGAGAGCGTCTTAAAAATACTGGCGAGGGCGATTTGTCGTTCTGCTCAGATTGGGCTACTACTAAAAATTGGAAGTCCTGGATAAACTCCGGAATACCTGTACGTTCAAAGTCGTCTGGCTTTCAAGTTATATTCGTGCGTGCGTGCGTGTGTATGCACAGACACGCAAAGACACGCAATCGGTTGAATTAGGCGAAATGGCATGTTTCTTTCAAGTGGGCCTACTGAGAAGAAGGAAGCCGCTAATCATACTAATGCAAATAAAATACAAACACCATTGCTAATAAAAGTAGGGTTCACTTTGGAATCGTCCGACTTGGTTTGTGCTAGAACATGGGCGGCGGGGGGGGGGGAGGAGGAAGGCTGTCTCGTAGTTCAGCAGCTTGCTCCCCCTCCCCCCGTTAGAAAACCGATTGATAAGACATTAATTGAAACGAGCCGGGCTCAAACACACCCTGGCGCACATAACTGGCGCCACGCCTCAGATTCTGCAAGCTGCGCTCTCTTTCTGCCTGCCTGGTCTGTTTAGAGGGATGCGTTTGCGGCATGAGAATGGAGGTGGGGGGAGAGGGGGGAGCAAAAGAAAGGAGCCGGGCGGGGACCGCGATCTCGCGCTCCTTTTGGGCGGGCGGCCCCCCCAATTGGAGCTTGGTACAGCTTTTCGCTTTGTGAGCGTTTCAACTCTGGGCACAGTCGTGAAAAAATACATCCCAGTTAGATCTCTCTATTGACCCGAAATGAGAACAACCAAGCCGGCAACTCTGATCCGGCTTTCCAGTCAACCAGGGATCCGAGAAGGGGCTTGCTGAAACCTCTTTTCCTCTCCGTCCTCTTTCCTTCCGCCATCTCAGCCCTCCAGATCAGACCAGGACCAGCCCGCCCGTCTTCGGTTCGGCGGCGGCTCTCCAGCCCAACGAGGCAGAAGGCGCAAAATGCTGAAGGAGGCGCGGCTGGCCCGCCGGCCGGCCGGGGATCTCTTACTCTCGCCGCAGAGGCCTGTTCCATTCACGCGCCCGCGCCCCTGCTGCCTTCCTCTCCCAAAAGTGGGCCTGTAATTTACAAGGAATTAAAATTGATTCTTTTCATCAGGCACAGAAAATAGGAAAATGTGAGATCGTTAATTATTGAGGGAGGCGCTTTCTCATTAGAGGCAGCGCTGTTACAATTCAGCATTTAAATAACTGCAAAGTGTGAATAATAATTATCGTAACGACTCATATTTCAGCCTTTAAAAGACGCACTGATTTTTCAACTCGCCCCCTCCCCGGGAAAACACAAAAGACGGCACCTGTCTCCAGGAAACCAAAACGAGAGGGCCAAAGCGCGCTGCTCAGGGTGTTTTTTCGCCGGTGGGACCTCGAGGTTGCGCGGAAATAGAATCTTGCAAATATGTGCCGCTCACGCATGGCTTTGAATCAAAGTAACAACGAAATGGGTTTCTACGATAAAATGAAATAAGACAAAATAAAAGTTAAAAAAATGAATCCGCTCCTTCTAAGCACGCAACATTTATAAACTATACAGATTCTGTACACCTGGATTGCCCTGAAGATGACAACGTCACGCTCTCCGCGGTTTAAGGGCATATATTTATTTGCCATTTCTGTTTCCCTGGCTCCCATCCTCTGTGCCCCAGGGGGCGCGGGACTTGCCAAATCAGGACCCCGGTCGGTCCCTGTGATACCGCTTGGTCCACCTGAAGAAGTCGGGAAGACAGCGAGGAAAAGCCGGGGGTGGTGGCGGGGTTAGAGTTTCCCTGCACCGAGCCCTTTGTCAGGCACTCTGGTACGAAATTCAATCTCTATTTTTTATGAGAAGTAAACCGTCTAAATAAATTTTATTAGGAGCAACCAATATATTTTTCTAGTCGCTCCCTTTGTTCCAGCCCTACGTGTGTGTAACAATCTAAAACCTATTTATGGTGGGAAAACTTGCCGGATCCGTCATAGAAAACCCGTTTACTTTGCGGGGAAAGTGATTTTCCCAAGCACGCCCTTGTCATGGTGGAGATTTGGGGACCAGAGCGCTAAGCCGAGCCTTGTTAGGGACTTCACTTTGTCTGATCAGGTGGGAAATACCTTCCATTATCCACGGAATGGCCTGACTGGCACTTTTCTGGCTGCGGAGGGGCGGGGGGGGGGCGGATATAGCGACGGGCGATGGAAAGGGGGGGGAGGAAAGATGACGAGGGGCGGCCCGTGAGAGGTCTCTGTAAGTGCACCACGGCTTCAGCCCAGGCGGCATCAAATCTTCCCAAATCCTTGGATCGCAAAGCAGGAGGGGACCACAAGGGGAGGAGGGACCAGGGCGAGCCTGGCTCCGGCCAGCCCGCGGCCAAGCTGCCCTCTTTCCCTCCCCGCTCTCAGATCCCCTTCCTTCCTTCCTTCCTTCCTTCCTTCCTTCCTTCCTTCCTTCCTTCCTTCCTTCCTTCCTTCCTTCCTTCCTTCCTTCCTTCCTTCCTTCCTTCCTTCCTTCCTTCCTTCCTTCCTTCCTTCCTTCCTTTTCTCTTTTAGCCTCCTTTTTCTTTTCCCAGCCCCTCGCCCCCGCGCTTTCAACTCTCGGAAGGAATGATTTAGTTTGTTTATCCTGCTATAAAAATCAAGAGCAATAGAAAAGTCATAAAAAGCAACGCGCCATCCATCACGCCGCAGCCTTGTTTTCCCGCGGCTCCTAAGCGAGATGGATCAGCCGCGGGCTTCGGCCCCCTTGTTAGCGCGCGGAGGGGCCTGCCCATTAACGATCACGCCTTTTATTTATCGACCTGGCAGCGGCCGAGCCGAAGATCGGGGGAAGTAGCCGAAGCGGGTGGGGCAGCGTCGGAATACCCCAAGAAGCAGCGGAGGAAGCCACCCTCCCTTGGAAGTTGGGATCGGGCCTCTAACAGGGGCGCAAAACGGGGAGGACTGAGATCAGCTCGGGCGAGCTGCCCTCCAAAAGTGGGACGTGCGGAGAGAAAGTCTCCGGGAAGCGAGTCGGCGGAACTCAAGGGCACTTGCTTCCCCCGGCTTCGCGGCAGCGGGTTCAGGAGAGAAGAAACGGCCGGCAGTCAGTCCTTAGAGTCCGACTCCCTCGGCCTTAACAGAAGTGGGAGGGGACTCTCGGCGCAGAGGAAGCGGGCCCTCGGAGCCGCCTTGGGCCGCGGCTCCCGCCCAAACCGCGCCGGCAGGTTGGCGCCGCTCTGCAGGATCCTGGGCCGAGAAGCCCGAGCTTACCGGCCGCCGCAGCCTTTGTCTCCCCCTCGAGGGCCAGCCCGAGCCAACCTGCCCAAGAGTTCCCCCTCCCAGCTTCAGCGTCTGCCCGCCGAGCCTGGCGTGTGGGAGAGACTTGGGCGGCGAAGTGCCGCCGCCTTTCGCCGTTCTAGTCTGTAGCCCAGAGGCACCGGGGTGGATCCCGCGGCCTCGCTCTCTTTTTCTTTGGGTGCAAGCTTTCTTTGCACTAAATGAATAATCTTAATTGCATCACTTTCGAATTAAAAATCAATGTTAATTAAGCTAGAAGTAGGAAATATCAGTTTTCATTGTGCCTGGCCTAGCTGGCATTTCCCTCTCTCCTTTTGAGAATAAGGGGGGGATTAAAAAATCAGATAACTTTAAAAGGCCGTTCTGTTCTGCTATAAACACAATTGAAACGGATTGTTTAGGAGCGGATCAGAAACGGTGCAGAATTTTGCACTTAATTTCCTCCGTTATCTTTTACAATAAGGACCTCTTGCCTTGACAGCCAAGTCTAAACAGTAGTAAATTAGTACAAATTTATACTGATTTTACTCTAATAATCGTAATAAAAGCTTATAGATTTGGCACTAATTACATAAATGCCTAATGATCTTGAAAATTACTCTGGTTAGAAATATATTACTAATCTAAACTTTGTTGTTGGCTGGCTTTGAAAAATCAGAACATTAGAAATGGTTCGCTTCCCTTGTGCAAAGCACTTGAAATTGTTGGGATAGTTTAACATATTCAAGAAGAAAATAATGTTTTCGATTTATTTTTTTTAACT
The DNA here is from genome assembly GCA_030867105.1 of Liasis olivaceus. Classification (NCBI taxonomy): domain Eukaryota; kingdom Metazoa; phylum Chordata; class Lepidosauria; order Squamata; family Pythonidae; genus Liasis; species Liasis olivaceus. The sequence continues at coordinate 230,675,416 of CM061348.1, read as the reverse complement.
TTATTTACTGCCTTCAATTGAGTTTGGAGAGATGAACTTAGAAACTTTCGCACCCGCCAAATGGACCGGCGCCGGGAGGGCTTTTCTGGCGCTGGTTTTTCAAGCCAAACCGACAGTTGGAATTACATCTTGTTTTAAATATACAAATATTTAATTCAAGGGGACTAAGAGCGTAGGAGGAGGGAGAGTTTAGAGCTTCTTGTGCGCATCCCGACTGGAGTATAAATTCCATCAGGGTTACACACTACTTTGTTCCAATCATCCCAGACTGCAGCTTTACCAAGTTTGTAACGGCCGGATTAGAGACCCTTTAAATAAAGCCATCCAGCACGTCACCCCTCTCTGCAGTTGTGCGGGACCTCTTGCTCCCTCCTTCTCCCTCCCCACCTGGGCCCAAAGCAGTGGGAGAAGTCCCCACCGGAGGGCTCAAGGCCTCCCTGCGACGAAAGGGGGGCTAGGCACCCCTCCAGCCATTGGCTCTCCCCCCCCCCCCCATGCCCCTTTTATTGGCTTGGCTTTGTCAGTCATTTCCAATTAATTTGATCAGGAGGTCAGAAGAAGAAAAAGAAGAAGAGGAGGAGGAGGACGAGGGGAAGAAGGAGGCGGGCGGGCTGTGGGGGAAGGTTGTCCCTAACGCAGTCAATCAGTTGGGGGACCGAATTGTAGAGGGGCTTTAAAAGCCCAGCCCGCGCGGCGTTGGGCTGGCGCGGCGGCGGCGGGTGCCGTGGCTGCGGGCGGGTGGAGCGGGGACTCTCTGGGTGCTGACATTTGCAGGCTGCCCTCCTGATTGGTCCCTTCGCTGAGTTGCTCACGGGTTCACTGAAGTGTTAAGCACCTCCCCGTCTCTCTAAAGGACATTATAATGCAAGAGACCCCCTTTTTAACCACACACCGAATTTTCTTTCATTTAGGCGATCTATATATAAATATATATCCATAAGCTGTAGAGAAACTAGATCTATTTTAACTTTTTTCCTTTTTTTTTTTTTTTAAATCAACAACCAACCGCTAAAATTTGGGGGGGAACAGCTTTCGCCCTGGAGCGGTGCGCGATGCTATCACACGCCGACCTCCTGGACGCCCGGCTCGGTGAGTTGCCCCCAAGCTTCTTCCCCCCTTTCTCCCGCTCCCTCTCCTCATCCCCAGCAGCCTAGGAAGAAACCAAGGGCAGGAAATTGACAATTTGTGCCTGATTTTACCTTAATGCGATCTAAATGGGCTAATTTCTTTAAAAGTAATTGTACTGTATTAAAGTTTAATTTGATTTAACATCGCCTCTTTTTTTTAAAAAAAAAAACAACAACTATGGAATATGTAGATCTAAAAGCACAATTGGGGGCCATTTCGCCTGGAGTTTTGCCCCCTCTTCCTCCTCCTCCTCCTCCTCCCCCTCCCCCTCCCCTTCCCCTTCCTGGTTTTCTCCTTGGTCGTTTTCTTTTCTTTCCTTTAAATTCTTGTTAAGGAAATGAAGACATAGACTGATTTATAATTTTAGGCGTTTATTGGGGTTTGGACAACTGGATGTTGTTGAGCCAAAGGAACTACTTTTCCCGCTCGGGCGGGAAAGGGGCGGCCAGGGCCCCCATCCTGGGGCTCCTATTTAAGCGGGATGGTGCTCAAGTTCCCTGGCAAGTTGGCGGCTCCCTTCCTCCCGCGTCCCCGGGGCAGGATCCCGGCTCCGGCGCTCGGAGAAGGTTGCCGCCTTGCCGGCCCTGGTGGATCCGACGCTGAAGCGTGGTGGGCCGCTGCTTTGCCTCCGCAGGGATGAAGGACGCCGCCGAGCTGCTGGGCCACCGGGAGGCGGTGAAGTGCCGCTTGGGCGTCACAGGCTCGGAGCCCGGAGGCCACCCGGGGGACCTGGCGCCCAACTCGGACGCGGTAGAAGGGGCCACGCTGCTGCCCGGAGAGGACATCACCACCGTGGGCACGACGCCGAGCGCGCTGGCCGTGAGCACCAAAGACCCCGACAAGCAACCCGGGCCGCCGGGAGGGCAGAACCCCAGCCAGGCCGGCCCGCAGCAGGGTCAGCAGAAGCAGAAGCGGCACCGGACGCGCTTCACGCCGGCGCAGCTCAACGAGCTGGAGCGGAGCTTCGCCAAGACCCACTACCCGGACATCTTCATGCGCGAGGAGCTGGCTCTGCGCATCGGCCTCACCGAGTCGCGGGTCCAGGTATGCGGCTGAGCCAAGCCGGCCCTCTCGCCTCCCTGCCCTCTTCGGCCTCGGCCAGGCCAGCCCTTTGCCCCCTCCCCGGCCACGAGGGCCTTGAGGGCCTGCCAGGCCAAGGCTGGTCCTCCTCTCTAGATCCCGGCCCCGAGCAATCAGGCGCAGAACAGGGAGGGACAGAACGGCGAGCCAAGGCAACGCTGGCCATCCCGAGTTCCCCACACCCGGGAAAGAGGAAGCCGCACACACGCACCGTTCAGGTTGCCATGGCCCTTCCGGTCGGGGTCCAAAGTTTGTCTGAAGGGAAAGGACAAAAAGGCACCACAGGGGACAAATGCTTTTGATTTCAAGAGCTGAAGATGAATAATAATAATAATAATAATAATAATAATAATAATAATAGTAGTAGTAGTAGTAGTAGTAGTAGTAGTAGTAGTAGTTCCGCCCACCTTGCTCCTAGCACAACGTTGAGCAGCATCGGAGGCTTTTTGCAATGGTTTTATTTTTAACAACCTGCGAATTTAGTTACTGTACTGCAACGGTAGGAAATTGGTTTCTGGTGCAACAGACTGGCACTCCCTTCCTAGACACCTTACTTGATTTCACTACCACTGATTTCAGAGGGATGAGTCTCCGAGTAAGGTCTTTGGGAAAGAAAGGTTAGAGGGGTTTTTTTGAGAACCTCTAGATTGACCAAAACTTTTTATTTGTGACCATGATAAATGTATTTGAGAAAAGATAATATATTTGTAGAACATTTATTAGATTTGGTGCAGAGCAGTCAATTTGTATTCACATTAGTCCTGATCATTAATCAAGTGGATATTATTATTTTAATTTTTCTGATTCTCATACCAAATGATTTAAATTGGATTCAATTTGTGACTAGTTCTAAAGCAACTGCGCTGTCCTTAGTCCTGAACTTTTCTTTCCTTGGTTCTTTCAATCTTGGATTACACTACTTCAATCTTTTGACATTATTTTTTATTTAGATTCTAAAAAAATTAAATTTCCATCAAAAGTTCATGTTTTAATCTTATTAAATGTTGCTGGGTCCAACAGAAATAGTCTTAGCATGACATAAAAAGGATGATGAGGAATTAAATAGAAATCTGCCAGATTTACTTCCAAACAAATTTTGATACAGCTGGGGTATTGTCTGACTTGGCAGAGCAGATCTGTCTAATTAATTAATTGGCAACTGGAGAATGCTAAGCAAATAAATCCAGTGGAATTTTTAAACTTGCATTTAGAAATTCTTAAGATTTTAAAATGTGTCTTCTCTAGATTGTCTGCTATCACATACCTATTTATTTCAAACACTTCAGAATAATAATAAATATATACTTTAATGGGGGATATCTGCAAATTAGGCCTTTATTTTACAAAAATAAAAATAACCAAAAAGTGTCCAATAGCTAAATTTAATGGATAAAACTTAAGTCCTTTTTTTTGAAATAGAACACATTTATTTTCCACAAGTGATAAGGTTTAGTTAGAATATCTACAACAGACATCACTATAAATTATGTCTCAAATAAGATTTCAGCTAAAATAACTGGATCATTTAGTTGAAGATAAAATAAAAAAAGGAAAACAAGGTCAAGTAAATCTCACCAGATTTTGCCAAAGGTTAATCATAGTAGTTTCATTACCAGAAACTTGATAAACAAAACAAAATGCAAATATAGTATGGAAATAATTATTATTCCTCTATTCTTCCTCCAACCAATAGAATTCCACAGAAAGTAAATAATAATCTTCCCCCTACAATGTTTAGTTAAAAAAAAAAAAAGGCAAATGCACAGATTCAAATGATTTTAGTTTTATTCTCATCAATTGAAAATGAATATTACTTTTGATTTATAATCATATGGTAGAACAAAATATCCATGCCCTTAAAACTTCTTAATATGGTTCTTTACAACCAGCTCATTCGTGAGTTTAAAAATACAATTAAAATGTAGAGATTTTTGTATTTGAAAATATCTAACAATTGCTTTTCTCCAGGTACATCTTACCCAAAGCCAATTTCCATAGACTTCAAGACTTTCTTATAAGTAAGCCCAATCACATCAATTGGATTTACCTCTAAGTGAACTGCGAGCTAGGAAAAATCTCTTAATAACCTCTACATAATCCTACAGCCTCCTAATGGCTTTAGGCAGCTGAATAGAAACAGTTTAATCGAGTGGCAATTTAAATATTCTTTACAATAATGTTCTGCAGTTTAAAAAGTAATCAAATCAACATAACCTTCTTAATTAACACTTCAGAATGATTAACACTATGTAAGCTTGTGCAAAAAATAAATTATGGGAAATGTATTTACTTCCCAGTTCATTGTATTCTTGCTACTTGACGAAATAGAAGAGTAATGGCTGAGTTTATGGTCTCACACCACCTTTTCGGTGCGTGGGGGCTCTACACAAATCCGGAAATGCTTCACACGCCCGCTTTTACTGCAGCAGCCCTGGATGTACCCTTAGATGCAGGAATAAATTATATCTTTTCCATTTTCTGATCTACATTTTAAAAAGCTATTCCTGCTTGTCAAGGAGGAAGCTTATTCCCCTTTATGTTATTGCTCTGCTATTCCCCCTCCCCCCCCCCCCATCTTCCCAGACTGGGTGTAATAGTAATAAAACCATTCTTTTTATAGCATGCCATTATTAGAAACCAATTTCAGAATTATTTATAACCCGGAATGGCTTATTAAGCAGCAATGTGAGAATCATGCAAATGACAGGGATCCAATGCAATATAATAAGCATAATCATTAGTCTCTCGTGCTGATTAATTAACTTTCAATATTTTATTTACATAAAAAGCAAATCAGTGAAATAACTTCTGCACAGCCCAGGCTTGCCTTTCAATATTTTACACCAACCTAAAAATAATGTGCAAGGACTCCATTGACCGTGTCCCTCTGCGCTGGCCATGTCACCTGCCACATCTTAATAGGGGACAAGCTGAGAGTATTTTCTAGTTTTCTAATGGAATGAGAAATTGCATTTTCTTCCTCTCCCAGCAACTATTAAAGCGTAATGAATTCGGCCTAGAGTTCACGGCTGGCTGATCGAAATGAACCTGAGATCTGAGCTTTAATGCAGCTCTCCAGATTTCCTACCAAATCTTCCCATTAATCATCTGATGGATTCCAGTGAGATCTTCATAAAGCTTTGGGAGAAGATAGAGAGGGGAAAAAAAGAGGAAGGAAGGAAGGAAGGAAGGAAGGAAGGAAGGAAGGAAGGAAGGAAGGAAGGAAGGAAGGAAGGAGGAAGGGTAATATTCTCTCCTGTTTCTCCCCCATTTTATAGCTGGGGGATTAAACGGGCTATATATTTCCAAATACATTTACAGTATGTCTATATTACTGTAACAGCAGGTTATCATGAAAGTAGAGTTTGAAACTGCAAACTCCATTAGACCCTCAATGCCATATTAATAGTATTGGCTGATGCAGAAGCTGAGAGGGAATTCTTGGTACGCTGATCTCAAGGCAAAGTTGCCCAAATGCTTCTGGCTAATATATTTCCAGAGCCAAGCTGTCAGGTGTGCTTTTTTCCAAGCATCCCCCCAGTTCTTGCTCCCTTTTAATCTGTCATGCACCGGTTTCCAAGTGGATACATCCACATTTTCAAAAGCATATGCGCTATTGCTCTGAAATGAGGTGATCCAGACTTGATGGAGATTCTTTTACAACCCCAGTAAACCATGACACATAAAATGATTTTGTGGCCACCATTTAACTACTAACCCTAAAACGTAATTGAACAAAATTCTCTCCCCTCTGCTCCACATCTTCCCCTCCTTTCTATTCAATTATTATTCTTATAACATTTAGACACTTAACAGCTGTTCTTTCTTGCTAATGGGCCCAAGCACGTTTCCCAGTCTAAATAAAAGGGATTGGAAAAATATGGCTCTACTTGGGAACCCTCTGAGCCAAGGACCAGCAAGTGTCCTGGAGATTGTCTCAACAATGGTGTTGACTCAGAAGGAAAAAGCAGCCCCATTTTTGAACAGGGCAGAAAACGTGGACAAACCTGTAGTCCCACATTGCTCTGAAATTAAGAATTGTGCTCTCCAGAGAGTTATGGCATTCTTAATACATGTACACAGTGTTAAAAGATTTGGATGAAAAAAATTAATGATAGAAACCAATCTGGAGTTATTATGGAAACAACCACTTTCTCCTTCTCTGAATCCTAATCGCCTTTTAAACAGGTGGATTGTGCTTGAGAATGCAAAGCGAAACACGTTGTTTATACAACTTGCCAGTTGACAGCACGCAGGCTGATGAAAAACAAACCAACCTTCACATAAAGCAAGAAGAGACAATAGGAAAGGCCAAGACAATTGGCTAAACAATAATAAAAAAACTGATTAAATGTTAGCTGGTGGAGGAAGAGGACTAGAGAGCCAGCAACACATTTTTTTCGAACAGCAATTCATGAGCAGGCTCATCCACTTAAAAAAATGATAACTGTATTTATCAATAAATACTGTATTTGAGAAATGAACTGAAACAAAGAATACGAATCCTAAATAAGTGAAGAGAGAAAGCTGAAGAACACAATCCTAAATAGGCCTATTTGTGAGTTAAATGGAGTTTGTTCAGCATTACATTTACAGCTGAGTGGGAAAATCTTATACTTATTGTCATGCTTAAAATCATGGTGACTGTGATTTTGGTCTGGCTTTGATATCCAGTGAAGTCACACTTGTTTAATTTCCAAAATCTCTTTTAAGTAAGTAAATATATTAGGGGAGGATTTTTAAGGAATTCCTGAACTGAATGACTAAATGGAAGTGAAAAATTAAGTAACCATAGGTAATGTCAATAGTAGCTGAAGCTGGTAAAAGCATGGTTAACTAAACATCAGTGTGAATGTCTAAAACCAAATTCTCTACAACACTTGCCAGAACAGCTCACTTGAGGTAACAATTTAATAAGTGATCTTGCAGCATCTTCTTAATGAAGCACTTGAACTTAATCTCAATTTCACAGCAAAATAAAACTGAACTCTGCTTTCATTGAAATATCTAGGTAGTTTGTTGCCTTAATTTCATTTTACTGAAATTTAGCCAAAGAAAATTTAAATTGCACTATACCTACTATATGTAAGCAATGCCTTTTCATTTTCAGTGTGGGAAAATATGCTTCAGTTTTCACCATAATTAGAAAATGTGAGATCTGATATAAAACAATTATGTCCATTCTCATTAAAAACTCATTTGGAGCTTCCGTTCATGGAAAAAATGGGTAGTTATTGGACAACTGGTTCAGGATACCCCTTTCTTTTAAAGCCAAACTCAATATTTGAACATGGTGTATAATTTATTAGATCTTGGTGGAACTCATTGCATAGTTACAGTTAGTACTGAGACATCTTTTTCAAATAGTTACTAATTCACCTGGCTTTTATTTTCAATTGCATTATTTTAATTCTTGGGTCAGAAGAGTGCATTGGATTACACACACACACACACACACACACACAATGTAAATATTCTTTAGGTTATCTGGAAAAACTCACACACATGGATATATCTGAAAAACAGGCTGAACCATACTGGATAAATACTCACCTAGTCTGGATTCTTCTTAAGCAACATTTCACTTGGACAGGACTTATGAAAACAGTTTATTCTAGTAATCTGAACTGGTTGCATTTTATATCTCTATCTATAGATATATAGATTATGTAGTAGGCATACCACTGATTGAAAAGCACTGGTAAGTACGCACAGGAAATTAGAAATGGTACTGACATCCACCAAAATTCAATGTATATCTCAGTACTGATTTGTTTGCTGCTTTAGGATATTTTTATGCAGCATAGCATTATGTTACTGAATCCATGGCTGAACATACAAATTTAGCAATAGTGGTTGTATGTATGACTTCCACCCTTGAGACTGAGCATTATGGATATAAAGTCCAGCATAAAAACAGGACAGATAAAATGATGACTGGCATGCATCTTTCAACCTTCCTTCTGGTGTGGATTGGAATGTAAACTTTCACAATTTTAAAATTACACCATTTCACTGTGTGTGACAAAAGCAGTATCAGTAATGTACTACTAATTCTTGAACATGTAACAATAATGGAAAGGCAGGAGTGTTATTTTGATTTATTTGTTGACTAATAGAAGCTAGTGCCAAACATGTCAATTCAAAATAAGGACCACTATATAAATTTAGGCTTTCCTCCAGCAAAGTATAAGAATGCAGCCTAAATTAGCATGATTCCCTCAATCATGCTGCATTATAGCTATAGCCTAATGTGATGATGTACCTGTTTGATTATATTGTTTCATTATCCTGTATTTCTGATTAGTTGATCAAATAATACTGTTGTAGTTTCAGTGGAATCAAGTACTCAGCAATAAACTTTCATATAACCTTGCACCAGCTAGTTTAACCTGAATCCTAAAATTTAAGATAGATGTAAATGCAAGGGTTTGCATTATCCAGCAATGTGGAGATTATAGTGATACTTATCTAAAGGCATTTATTTTGAAATCAGTGCTAGTGATATTCTGGAACAAAAAATAACAATTAGAACTGTTAATGGAGTGTTACAGCCTATAAGCAACTTAAATCCAATCTTACATTTTAGTTTCTTCCATCTCCTGAAAGGAACAAAGTTGTCAATATTTATGCCAATAAAAAGAGGTAACAACTACAGCAAAATTGTCCTTACAAAAATAATCTAAATGTTTATTAAATGCAGTGTACACTAATAAGGCAATGATGTTTGAGACAGATATTCTATTTCATTCAAAAATGAAATCTAAGCATTGTACATTTACAATACAAGTTCAATTTATTCTTTCCCTTGGACCATCTGTGTTTAGAACTGGCAGATGCCCCTTATTGAAAAGGGATTCTCCCTTTTTCTACCAAAATCCCAATGGAAATATAATAGCCGCCCTTCGCTATATACTCTTTTGTTTGTTAATTGAGTAACAGTGCCCTGCTTCATACGATGTAGGAAAAAACTCGTGTCTTTCGCATAAAGGTTTCCATCTGACGGCCCTCCTATCTCTGCCTTCGGGGTTTCCTCGGTCGCGCAGGCCTTTCCGGGGAGCGGGCGGGCTTGGGGGACGAGCCCTCTGCGGCTTTGCCCGGTGACAGCGTAGCCCTCCGTCGCTCTAACCCGGCCTTCTTCTCTCTTTTATCCGTCCCCTCCCCTCCCCTCCCCTCCCCCGTCGGCGGCGACGGCTACTGCGAGCAGGTCTGGTTCCAGAACCGGCGGGCCAAGTGGAAGAAGCGCAAGAAGACCACCAACGTGTTCCGCGCCCCCGGCACACTGCTGCCCACGCCCGGGCTGCCCCAGTTCCCCTCCGCCGCCGCCGCCGCGGCCGCCGCCATGGGCGACAGTCTGTGCTCCTTCCACGCCAACGACACGCGCTGGGCCGCGGCCGCCATGCCGGGGGTGTCGCAGCTGCCCCTGCCGCCGGCCCTGGGCAGGCAGCAGGCCATGGCGCAGTCGCTGTCGCAGTGCAGCCTGGCGGCGGGCCCCCCGCCCAACTCCATGGGCTTGTCCAACAGCCTGGCGGGCTCCAACGGCGCCGGCCTGCAGTCGCACCTCTACCAGCCCGCGTTCCCCGGCATGGTGCCCGCTTCCCTGCCCGGCCCCAGCAACGTGACGGGCTCGCCGCAGCTCTGCAGCTCCCCGGACAGCAGCGACGTGTGGCGGGGCACGAGCATCGCCTCCCTCCGCCGGAAAGCGCTGGAGCACACAGTCTCCATGAGTTTCACCTAATGGCGTCCCCGCCTTCCCAGCCAGCAGCCTCTCCCAGCCGCGCCTCCCGTTTTCCCGCCCTTTTCTTCACCTCCGCCCGACCTCCCTGCTCTGACCCGCGCGGATCGCCTCGTTCCCGCCATTTTTTCTCCCTTTTTATCTAAAAGAGGAGGGGAAGCAACTCACTTACCAGGGAGTCGACTCAGGATCTGAAACCAGTGGGCTGGTTTGTGGGCAGAGAAAGTCGCAAGCAAGCGCGCAGAGCACCCCCGGGCAAGCTTGTGCTGCAAGGGCGGAGACGGAGCCAATGCGTGTCTTAACTAAGATTTAAGAAATACCTATCCCAGGGACTCAGCGGACCTCGTTTAATTTCTCTCGAAGTTCCTCCCCGGTCCACTCCGCACCCAGATCCACCCAGGAACAAAAACAATCCAGCGCTCTGTTGGGCTTCTGTTTTTGAGAGAGAGCACAACAAGAACCCGATATATACATGTATATGTATATGCATATGTATATGTATATGTATAAAGTATATATATTGCAAGTACGCGCACACGTAAAGTATATATGCATATATATGTGTGTGTGTGTGTATGTGTGTATACACACACACGCATGTGTGTGCGTATGGGTGTATGCACACATACAAATAAAATAGCCACGTCTGTTGCAGGGGTTTTGATAGAAGGTCTTCTTGACGGGCGAGCTCGGCCTTCTGGCGGCGGCGGCGGCGGCGAGAACAGTGGCGATGACGTGAATCGTCCAGGGAAAACAGCCCGTTTTGATAAGCCTTTTTAAGCGATGGGAGTGGAATTCAAACGATTTTTTTTAAGGAAACACAGAAACCTCCGCCCCTTCCCTCCCCCCTCCCCCCTTGCTGGGCTATTTGATTTCTAGGACGACCCAGGTTCGGCTTCGGCGTCCCTCGTTTTTTCTCTTTGTTTCGGCCGCAGCCCCGCGCCCTCTCGGAGCAGCGGGCAGGCGACGCCTGGCTCACGTGGACCCGAGAGACCTCCAATCTGGCGAAGACTTTGTACAGATGACACAAGCCGCTATTTCTCCCCCTTTTCTGCATGTGCTGGTCCAAATCCAGAGAACAGAAGCTGTTTCGAAGAATGAACCCACGGTGAAATAGGATGTTTTGTGTAGATAAAGCATTCTTGTTACATACTGGTCGATTTGTGATATGTTTTAAAAAAAAATACTGTCTGTGCTTATTTATTATGGAATTTTGGGTTTCTTAATAAATGTTTGAGGCTATTACAAAACCTATGATTCGACTTTTCCCGGCGAGTTGATATCACATTCATGTAAGTGGATAAATAAAATCATTTGCAACACGCGGGAGTGGGAACGACGGTATGAGATAAGAGGTATTTTGAGCAAGCGAGGAAATAATTCCATTTCTTTTCAGTGTGGAATGGGGAGAGTTGCCACATGCTTGGGAACAGTTTTCTGATTTCACGATGAAGCTATTTCTTACAGTTTGAATACTTCATATGAATAAACCATTTAATTTCTCTGCATCAAGTGACTTTTTAAAGTATAAGAAGCAAGATTATAATGGAAATAGCAGCAGCGAAAAAGTATTTGAATCTAAAACAAGCACTTGCCTGTGAGAGTGCACATGTAATGCTCACGTGGAAAGGGTTACAGCAAAGATGGCAAACACCTAAGATCCTTTGTTCTGGTGGTGCAACATTTGCAACAAATAACATTTTTGTTGGTAAGTTCAGAGCAAAACATATTTGATCAGATCAAGCCACCACAGAGGATGCAAGGCATACAATGCAAAAAACTCTTCAGATTTCTTACAATAAAAATAATATTGCTTGTGTATATTTCATGTTGATTAGGACATCTATGAACTGCAAAAAGCGAAAGAAAGTCAGAATCCACCGTTTCTGATTACATTGCTAATAAAAAAGGGCAAAGATTAAGGTGGTAGGCTTAAACAACGCCCCACTGTTTTGTTCTATCTTAAGTTGGCTAAAGGTTGGAGGGAGGGTGAAATGAAATTGACATGTACTTGGCGAAAACAGAAGGTGCATTTGCCATAGATCTTTTTTCTGGCTCTGAAATTAGCGCCTGTTGTGATTGTTGAGATTCACTGCAATGGCAGAGATGATGCTCACTTCCCTTCCTAGCGCTCTTTGCAAAGTTGGGCTCGGAAAGGCCAGGCGAGGTTGCCAGGCACCAGGCAGAAAAGGACTCTGTCCCCTTTTAATGGGATACACTCACTTCATTTGTGCCTGCACATCAATTACACATTTCTTAATTACACACCTGAGGATGTCCATGTCCGGACCCTTTCACAGGAAGGCATTGCTGACTCCCAGCAAGCATTACCAAGGATTCCTTTCTTTATATGTATATACATACACACATATACATATACACACGCGCACACACATGCCATAGGATAATAATTTTGCCCCCCCCCATACTATTTCAAGGAATCTTTCATTTCAAAATGATAACTGTTTATGGTTAAATAATGTCTCTGAAAAAGGTGTCTAATTAATGTGAGGTTTCAGATACAGTATTTAAACAGCCAACACAAACACTGATAATGTTCAAATATAAGCAACCATTCCGAAAATAAATTCTGAAAACTCCCTATGCTTCAGGCAAAAATATTACCCTTTACAGTATTCCTGACGACCCTCTATTGCATTAGAAAATGGCTACTCTTGAAGTTATATTATGCTGTTCATTAAACTGGAAACAGCATTCTTATCCAAACAATGAGTTGAATGTTTGTAATGATTTTAACTAAACATGCAGCATCAGAGGCAATTTGGTCTTGGGTATATATTTAGAAGGAATTTTTTTGTTTTCTTTTGAATTTTGTAATCACCCTTATGTTCTGCTGAGCCAGGATCCATTTACTGGTGTACTTGATCTCTGTATTTTTCTATACTTCTAGCTTCTGCTAGGAATCTCTGATGGAGCCTAAATAATAGCGTATATTTGAATATTAACCTTGACCATAATAGTGATTTTGAAACATAATAAAGAGCTCTTATTTAACCAGTCCCCAGTTTGGTATTTCCCTATAAAGAGGCCATCTTTCTAGCCAGCCTTTTGTCTTTTAATTTAGATCATAGTAGCCTTATTGTGTGCTTTATTCCATTTTCTTGTCTTTTACCTACTTTTAATGTATTTTTTAAAATAAAAGACCATTCCCTCTTCTTCAGATCTTGTTTGTGTGATGTTGTTGAATTGAGAAAGGTCCTAATTCTGAGCAGTTCCATTAACTGCTTTTGACACAGAGAAAATCTAGATTTTGAGAATTAAAATGTCTATGATGGCAGACTTGGGGTCCTTCTATTCAGGGCTTCGGCACTGCTTCAAGAGCAACGTTGCCCCTTGATCTCACGCCACTGATGCAGACAGGCAGCCGAGCTGCTTTTCTTCCAGTTCAGCTGTGAAGCAGCTCAAATTGCAACACTTCTGTGTTTTTCTTTCCTTGCAGCTGTTAACCTGCTGTAGCGTTCTGGTGTCTTCACACTGTGCTTCAGATCAGTTTTGCAGCTAGTGACCTGTTTGTTTGTTATTTTATTGTTTGGTTTCAGCCTCCCACCACAAAACAAACACAGTGGGAAGCAGAATGCCACCCGGAGTCCAGTTGGGGAGCTCCCTGGCACTGGCTGCGGTGAAGACAATTGTGGGTCCTGATGAGAGGAGTTCAGAAGGTTTGAGGAGTGACAATGGTGACTCTGTGTGGAAGTGTCCATAGTTGTTAGGAAACTCTACCAATTAATGTCTAAAATTAAGCTAGGAGATCCCAACTAAATTCTAACTTCAGCTATGGAAGTACCAGCTAAGGCCTAAGGCAAGTAGCTGTTCTTTCAGCCTGTGAGCTTCCTAATGAGGCACAAGAAGACTTTGAACTATTCAACAAAGAAATGTATCCAGACACGGTTCTTTGACCAGCATTCTTACACAATGCATTTTTTAAATGAATGTATTATTTTCATGTAGAAAATGTTAGGGGCATAATTAAAACACTAAAGATGTGCACCCAAAAATATAGCACATGAAATAGTCTTCAGTCCCCAACCCCAAATTCGCAATATGGATATAATGATATAGCTTGCGTTATTAAGTAATGCTGATAAGCGTTTTGAATGCCTTTATATCTAAAGTTTAAAAAATCCAACTTACAAGCCAGCTAAGTCACAGGCATTGTTAAACTGTAGGCAGAATTAGGCAATATTCATGAGGAAATTCCATTGAAATCAGTAGTGATATTGCTATATTAATAGAGCCAGTTTGGGGGAATGGTTAAGGCACCAGGCTAGAAACTGGGGAACCATGAGTTCTAATCCTGCCTTAGGCACAAAGCCAGCTGGGTGATCTTGGGCCAGTCATTCTCTCTCAGCCCTAGGAAGCAGGCAATGGCAAACCACTTCCAAAAATGTTGCCAAGAAAATTGCAGGGTCTAGTCCAGGTAGTCATCAGGAGTCAACACTGTCTCAAAGGCACACAAATAGCTAACTATCTAAATAAAAATTGCTACATAGTATTTAAGACTGAAAAGTATATTAAAGTCAGCCAGCTGGTTTAAAGCGGCCTTCCTCAATTTGGTCCTTCACAGAAATGTTGAGATTAGAATTTCAGAACTCCTAACTTGCCTGACCAATAGCCACAGTGGCTAAGAATTTTGGCTGTTGTAGTCTCAGCATATTTGAAGGATAACGGATGAGGGAAGGGCTCTTTCAAAGTCTGGTGCTTCAACATATCTAAGTATTTAATTCCATTGATGCCTGTTCTGGATTCATGCACATGGACTGCAATGTTCCTCATGTTAATTTAAAATGCATTTAAATGTCATGAACATGTCTATACATTCAAAAAATGCAGGACTGAAATAATTGTTATGGTTGTAACTGTCTCTATACCAATTCCTAAAGAACTGAACCAATGGCAACTATGCACTGATGATATAGCTGTATTATTAACACAACAGAATTATGCCAATATGGGAATAGAGGTGATCCTTAACTATTCTGTTTTTGTTCATCCATTTGAAATTGTGGGTAACAGGATCATTTCATGTTTAGGAGATCTGTTCATATCTGCCAGTTGCTTCTTTCCAAAATGTAGCAAAAGTTGTTTATGAGTATGTTAATTTTATATGATATAGCTTTAAGTACGACAGGTTTATGATGTAGCTATACAGCAAAACAAAGTCTTAAAAAACTTTTTAAAACTCTCAACCATATGCTTTAAGGCAGTAGGTTGAGATGAACATTTAAACTGGAGGGGGGTAAAAATACTGAGCCAGAAGTAGAACTTCTTTCACTAATGGAAAATTCTAAAGCGTTGTAAAGACATTTTCACTTAATTATCATCCTTCCCAAATATCCATCATATTATCAAGAGTTTAATGAAAAATGTTGTGCTGATTCTGAATGAAGTTTCTTGGCTTCATGCAAGCATTTGTTTCCATGGTAATAGATGTTTGCCTTAGATGAAGGCATAGAAATTAGTGGAACCAGATGATCTAAGGTACTGGAAATGCTTGCTTCTGCTATCATAGGAAAAATAATGCACTTAAATCAGGAATGTGGGGGGGGGGGGAGGTGAGTGCAATGTATTGGTAATTTTTATTGTGCAAAGTGCCTTACAAACTGTACCTTATATGCATCTACATTCACAACAATATTGTACATATCTTGGTCATTAATTTATGGTTGAGGTACATCATGGCTTACTCAGGTCCTTAGAGTTAATAGCTGGAAACTTTCATGCTTCATCTCAGCATGACTTTTTGGTTATTAATAAACATACATAATTAAGCACTCTATGCTACTAAATAGGAGCCAAGCATTGCATCATTCTGAAAGGCTACTTTGTACAAGGCTACTACACTTGGAGAGTCTGCCTTTAACTACTTGTGGTGTTTTGATGTGATAAATAATTCCATTTTTCCTAATCTTGCACATTTGCTGATGTTTAGTAGCCTTTACTTTTGATATGTTAGACTAAATTCTTCTGAGCTATGAAGAGTGAAAATATTTCAAATACGTAAATGAAGGCATCTTCATGCTAGAATTAGCAAGGAACATACTGGTGTAGTGTATATCATCATATGATGATTTAATTCTTGGGTTTCTGTGCATTTACATGCAGTAGCAAGATATAGTTGATTATGCTTTTCCATAATTTGAGGATGGTATACTGTATGCAGATGCAGCTAAGAACTTATGTTTAACATTGTCAGATGAAGATATCTGTAGATCTGTTCCACATTTTGCAGTACTGAAGAGGTCCTGAAATTACTGATCTCAAGCATATTTGGGGACTTTTTGGCTGTAAATCAGTTACCCCTTTTAAACTATTAACCATGAAAGCATTCTTACACCACAGAAATCAGTATAATAAATAAGCAAACAATCCCTCCTATATTCAGTCAAGAGTGGTCAACCTTTTGATGTTTGGAGGATGGCTGCAAGGGACGGCATTATAATGCACAGTATATAAGGTTGTGTCACATACTTGGGAAAGGACCAATTTTTAGTTTTTGACCCGAATTTCAATAGTCTATTTTGGGGCAATTTTTATGAGTATCCATGGTGCTGCTGTTCCAGTAATAGACATCAGAAGGTACTCTAGAAGTTCCAAAATTAGGCTTGGTGAATGTAGAGAGCCCTGGGGCTCCAGATTGTCCACTCCTATATTGCGCATCAGGTTTTGATGTGAAGATCCCAGAGACCCAATTCCACCAATAAGTTTACTGAATAGCCTTGGGCAGAATGCTTTTTTAGCTCCTTTTCCAAGGAGCTAAGCAAAAGTGACCTCTCCAGATTCTTATGAGAAAAAACAAGACAATTTCTAATATAGCTCTCCTCCCATACAACTAAACATATGTAATGATGAATGGTCACTCTTGGGGTATTCTTGCTTGATTCAGATCATATATCCACCCAATTTAATGAGCGCTGATGTGCAGATGTGAAAATAAATGCAGAGAGAAATGCCTCTGTATCAGCACTGCATTGGCCTCTGCATGTCAAACTCCCTTGTTGGACTGGAATAAAAGACTACAGTGCATTACCTAGTAAGAGTGCTTTAGAAGTAACTTGGCAATACAAAGCAAATACATATATTCATCCAACACAAAAAATAAATTTATATTTAGCCCCCTCCCCCCAGTTTCCAGTATCAGTGTATTTTACTGTTTGACTGGGCTTGCATTTACTCAACCCATTTGCCTACCTTAGCTTGCACTGACAATGTTAATCCAATTCAGGTATTAGTGAGCAGATATCGATTTATTTCCATGCCAGCATGCCTCCAAATACATTTGCTCTCCTTTAAATATTGCCTCACTCCGGATACCTACAGATGGCTACATAATTAAGCAGACACTGTTATTTACATTTATTAGTACATCACTTTATTTCTCTTCCTTCTCCATACTTCCTCCTCATGAAAATGTAAAATCCCTTCTCTTTACTGTAGATCCGGGAGGGGCCTATTTACCTTTTCCTTTTTTCTGTTTGGCAAATGATAATCCAGAGGATCTAACTAGGTTGGCAAAGCAGTGAAGGATTGTACTGGAATATTTCTTGTCATCACTTCCTTCTTGATAGTTCCATAAGAGGCTTTAGTGGATAATGATTACTGGTTGCAGAAACTTTGGAAAAGAGACACTGTGGAATAGATTATGCTACTTTAGTATCACTGGCAATAAATCTCCCCACTAGCAAAAAAAAAAGCAAAAAAGTATTAATTTGTGTTGTGCACCTTAAATCTTCATGTTCAGAATAAAAACCTCAAATCATGGAAAGGTTTCTTGCAGCAATGGAGGGGTGGTAGTTAACCTGTCAGATGAAAGTGTGTAACCTTTGTCTGCTCCTTTTCATGTCAAAGATAATCTCAGCTGAGGACATTTATGTGAAGAAATAGAACTGTGGCATGGAGAGATGCTTGGATCATTAATCCTGGCGTCTACTTCCTACAGAGTTCTTTGATTAGTGCAATTCATTTGCTGGATGTTTCAGAGTAGTTATTTCCTTCATTTGTCACTATTGTTAGGTTCACCAAGATCAGACTAAATTGAGGCAGAAGCTATGTTTATTAGTAATTTAGTAATACAGGTTCTTCTAACAATGCAGCATAAATATCTCATCTAAAAACTGCAGCCATTCCTTTTTATATCCTAATGCAAGTTACAGCCATATTCAGAAGAACTATTTTACTCTCTGTTAAAGGGTATTCCTTTGAAATGCATCAAGAAACAAAGAGACTAATGGAACTTCTGTTCTAGATTTGTATTGAGTTGGTAGTTGGTAAAAAAATTACCCTGGTATATTTTTACTACAGATTTAGATCAGGTTGGAAATCAATGTCATTATCATGGATTATCCCAATGGAGCCTGGAAGCTACATACAGTTTTATGGAGCTGCTCAGAGTTTATATCTAGGCAATTAAACCAGGTATTGATAGTTTATATGGTAAACTTGATCTCATTTCATTGTGACATCTCACATTACAGCTATTTTGTATCTCGGTCATTGGGCTTATTTTTAATATATCAGAACTCTCAGGTTCAGTTCCCAATATATCCAGATAGGGTAAAAAATGTGTACTGCAACCCCCAAAGAGCTCTTTTCCATCAGCGTCAACAATATTGGACAGAATAGACCAATGGTCTGATCTTGGTTTTACAGTTCCTTGCAGGAAATTCTGTAGTCTTGTCCCCTATGAATAAATGTCTCATTTTGATTATGAGAATCTCTTAATCCTGTGCAGTCAGATATATTATCATTTTCACAGTAATTCATTTGAGAATGAAGTTACCTTAATGTTTATATTTCAAAGAATAATGGTTCTCTTGCTCCTTCAGTCCTAGAAATTCTCTACATTTCCAAAACATTTACTAATTTTTAGATGCTGGAATGGCCAACTCTAAAGCTTTTTAGTAATAATGATAATTTCAAGTCCTGTTGAAGGTAACTAGAGCAACACTGGAGAGTTTTAAAGCATTCTTGATAATATTTTGGAACCAATAGAAGAGCCCCAAGGACTCCACAATATTTTGGAAAGCAGTGCCACGCAACAAGGAACATCCAATTTTTTTGTATCAACAATCCCTTGCCTTTTGCTAGACTTGCAATTATTTGGAGTTGAAGTCCAAAATATTTGGAGAGCTCTAGGGTCTCCATCTCTGAGATAAACTTTAGTTAGCATAAAATCCATGAAATTAACCTGTAGATCTATCCTTGATTGGTAGTGATGCATTTGCCGAGTTGTAACATCAGATTCAAAAGCTTTCTACAATTCATCTATTGGTCATATTCAACTGTGTTGATTCAACATGCCAAAAGAAAATGTGATAGGATACAAATGTCAATCTGCTTAGGAATTACATGAAATGTCTCCTAGTTTTGCCCTTTGCTCTGTTCTGTGCTACCACTGCCCTTTGCGAAGAGCATCAATTGATTGCCTAACTTTATTCTGTGATGTTTTAATTTTACTTTGTGCTCTTTTAAGGATTTGGAACTATAGGTTTGGTCTGGTAATACATTTTATGTATTGAACTGAATGTTGCTTGGTGGCTGTTTTCACATAATCTGCACATATGGCCATTCTATTGAGAGGAGGGAGGGAGGGAGGGAGGTAGGTAAGTAGGTAGACAGACAGACAGACAGACAGACAGACAGACAGACAGACATCACTGTTATAGTGAAACAACTTCACACAGATATTCCACTGCAAGTGTATGTAGCAAGAGAGACATATTTGACTATCATTGCTAGAGAGGTGGGTCATGTATAGACATTTACTGGGGAAAGTGTATGCAGCCATTTAAATCATATCTTATATGGACATTGCTTATTAGGCTTTTGCTACAAGTTCTTTGCTGGGATTTTGTTTCTGTAGCACAAACTTGGGGGCATCTGTGAGGATATGTGTGTGTTAAAAAAAGTCAAGGTGGTGGTAGCAGTCATATAATTGAATTCCAGCTCCTTTTCTATCTGTGTTAATGTCACACATGCATACAGAGGTGTGAGGTTCATGTTGTCACAATCACCATCTTGACATTTTTTACCCCTCACAGATGCTGATGGCCAAATTCATTTAGACACTATATCAGTCCCAAACCATAGACTAAATTTAGCATCTTCTTCCAAGATATTAAGGGTAAAAATAAAAATGTACTGTATTATGTATTTTTGGAAAGGCATGATCAGGAGGAAACTAAGTAGTCCCTAATGTATTTTTATCACCAAGAATCTGGTTGCTTGTGGCAGGTATACATTTAATAAGCAAACATACCTTTTTTAAAAAAAAAGTTGCAGGCTGCTTTAAGGACTGATAGCCAAAATTGATAAACTAGGATTTCTACACATTCTCATATATGTATATTTATAAACCATGACCAGGAAATTACTGTAGACATGTCAAAAATTTACTGTAGATACTGTATGTCCAAGGTCTGAATATAGGTACATATCAAACCATTTGCTGTTCTTGCCACCATTGCATTCTGCAAAGTACTCTAAATCCCACTGTCTAAAATCTTAGTAGATAAATATATTGCTAGGTCTTCTTACCTGATATCTTTTCATTGTAGATACTGAGGACCCAGCCTGAAACCTCTGCATGGTAGATATCCCTTGGAGTGGCATAGCATAAACTACATTTGCAGTGTCATTGACAGCTTCTTATTGTAGTCATATAGTTCTTCAGATCTTGGACTATAATTGCCACCTGTCCTGTATGTTTTGCAGGCAGATTTTTCCCTTCCCTTATTAAAAGAAATAAACATTTAGCTCTTTCCAATGCAAAATTATTAGCAACTAAGCAGTCCATTATTTTCATTTGAATCAGCTCTTCAATGTCTTTGGAATAAAGCTGGAATTATAAATGTAGCTTGTTTTGGACTATTTAACTATGGATCAAAGTGCAAAGTTCAAAAGTTCTCTTAGCCACTGTAGACTGCAAATTCTGAGCAATCATACAACTTTTTAAAAAACAAAATGAAGTAATACAAAATGTTCTAGTTTTTTTCCCATTGTACTTTCAATTTCAATGGAAATGCAATAATTAAACCTGTGGTACAATAGTTCTCAAACCTCCATATACCTTTTCATCCACATATCCCTCCCCTTGCCTCCACTCTCTGGATAATAAATCCTTATGAAAGCTGCTGCTGTGATCAAGATGAGTTGTGAAATTGTTGAATAATGTTGGCTTAGATGGTGACATCACTTTTGGAGTTATTTATTTGTTATCATACCACCATTATAGTATGATGGTAGGACAATCAATATAAAACAAACCAAAGTGGAAGAGAGACATAGTGTGTGACTAAGGAAAAGATGTTTATTTATGAGAAACCAAAAATCAAGGGACAAGTGAATAACAGCTTCTTCATCCTTTTTTAAAAAATGTATACTTATTAAGAATTTTACATGAAGTAAAAGACAAATATAAAGAAAAAGAAAAAGGTGCAAGAAAACAAAAAAATAAAAAATAAAAGAAACTAACTTTATGAAATATAGACTTCCAACCTTCTCTTCAACAGATAATTACAATCTTATAATCTTCTCTCCTCTTTGATATTATACAATTCCCTTCAATGTCTCACTTAGTCTGCATCTTTTTTTAATCCTCAAACCGATAAATCATCATATCATTTTTTTTTCTTCTTTCAGCAAAAAGACCATATAAGGTTTCCAGTCTTTCAGAAAAGTTTTTGTGGTTTTTTTCTCTGACCAAACAGGTCAGTTTTGCCATCTCAGCGAATTCTGACATTTTCAGAATCCATTCCTCCATTGTGGGAATTTCATTGTTCTTCCATCACTGAGCATACAATAATTTTACCATATACAAAATCAGTCTGCTATGAGTCTTTTCTAATTCATTATCCGTAAGTCCCAATAAGAAGAGTTCTGGTTTCTTCACAATATTTATCTTTAAAATCCTTTGCATCATCATATAAATTTGTATCCAAAATTTCATAGCTTTCTCACAAGTTCACCATGCAAACAGTTTCTTTATCCTAAGATAAAAGCTATCCAAAATGTAGCAGATACTTTTAATGCATTTTTTCCTGTGCCATCTTTAACTGCAATGGTTCATGTTGACATTAGTTGAATGTATCCAACTTTGGTATCTCAAGGATCTCAGAAGTTAAGAATGTGAAATGAAACCTGCTAGATCACTCCAAAGGCCCATCTAATCTAATTCTTGTTTCTTCATATAACGACCAACCAGATACCTCCTGGGAAGCTTATGGGACAATAGATATCTTCCTCTCCTGTTCCTTAGCACTTGTCAAAGATGCTTCCTGTGAGATCCTTGGAATTATTAATGCTTCTCATTTGTCCCTTCCACTTTAACCTCATTATCAGCTTTCCAAACATACTTATGTATCCTTCTCAGCAGCTTCATCATACTCTTCATAAAGCTAATCCCTAATTCCAGCCGGGATTGGCCAATTGTCAGGAGCAGATGTGAACCAACTTATCTGTGTGCTGTTTTTCCTTCATGAATATTAGTGGGGTTGATACTACTAGCTTAGTACAGTTAATTGCTGCAAGCCAGGTCAGATATCTTAAAGGCCCCCATTACTGAATTTTCAATGAATTATCATTGAGTGATGGTTATATTACCCATAAGTAAGTAAATTAAGGTAAGATTAAGGCATTATTTAATTGCTTAGCTAAGTTTCAGGAAGGATTTTTTTTATTGATACATAAGTTGTTCAAATAAGTCATATAATAATATTATAGGAATATAAAGAAGATGTATATAGTACAAATCCTGCAAAAAAAGGCTTCTTTACATTACAAAATTATAAGCCCAACTTCCCAGTTAAAATTATGTTAAAAATAAATTAAATATGAAGCAAACATGGTGCATGTCTTAGTTAAGGCTTCATCTTGAAGCCACATCATAAAAATTTAATCCTAATTCTGATAACACTAGGAGTGGAAAAAAATTACTACCAGTAGTAACAGATGTGAAATTACATTAGATAAATATAATCATTAGTTTCAGTCTCACCCTGGTTAATTTGTTTGTGGAAATGTGCAACCCATTATTCATTAGGTAATTTTTCACACATTGATTGGAAAGCCATGTCGAATTGTGATCCCAGCATATTTGGGCTTACCTATCTCACAGTGAACTGTATAGCTTACAATAGTGGAAATGGGGGACAAAGTGTTTATCTCAGGCTGATTTTGTGCCAATAAATAAAGTAAATCAATAGCCAGTGAAGTGTGAACAACATTTCTCTGCTGTATAATATGGTTTTGGGGGCAATTTGACATGCTACAAGGGGAAACAAGGGTCTTGAACAGAAAGGTAATAAAAGCAAATCATGCTGGTAACAGTTATTGAAGTCCTGTGTTTTTCTATACTTGGACAGTTTTAGGATGTGAAAAATAATGCTCATAAAATTATGAAAACAATGAGACACTCCCAAATTTATAAGCTTATTAGATCTTATTTGTATAAGATATAATGAATGAAAGTGATGTTCACTGGGAGCCTTTTATAAATGAACCTATTCCTTAAACAAAGATTCTTTTTCCCGATGGGATTTCACTTTCCATTTCTGATACATTTAAAGAAGATCTGAAAAATGCTTGTTAGTTTGATCTTGGGTAAATTCAGAGGAACAGCTGCTTTGCCTTATGAAACTCTCCCGTATACGTACATCCACTTTAAAGGTTTTGCTCTGCAGATTCAAACTAACAAGACTTTTGCAACTTTATCAGAATTGACTAGACTTGCGTGAGAAATGACAGTTAAGGAGAATATTTCATTGCAGTATTTTGACAGGGTTTTTTTAGTCAGTGAGAGTATTAAATATTGAAAGCTACACAAAAAGGAAAAATGTTTCTTAATCATGCTTATTTTACAGCAAAAGTGGCTGACTTTTTTCTTTTGAAGGTTATATTCCTTGAGAAGAAAACTGTCAGAAGCCATAGGCAGGGTAAGGTTGAAAAAGTCAGATGGCTGCTAGGACGGTGTGATGGAAGCTCTGCCTGATTTGTGTGTCTGTGTGTGTGTGCATCTCATACACTACTTTTTTTACCATGTCCCCTATGGACACCCTGCTTTGTGGGTTGCTCTGGCTTGTTGTAGCAAAGTCTGGTCTGCAAGCTTGGAAATGATCTTTGGATGGCTTGCAATACGAAAGAGAACCATGTATCTGAGATACTTTGAAATCTGAGTATCTTTTTCTCTTTTTAGAAGTAGAATATAAATATTATGCAAGCATGGCTGACATAAATGAAATTTGACTGGGAAAATGAAAATGTTCTAATCAAATGATTGCCATTGCTTTATTGGGTGATCTTTGCCAGTTCTCTAACTCATGACTCCATAGCACAAGCAATAGACTAGTTGCAGATGTGAAAACAGCCATTACATATTGATAGGGCTTGCTTACTGTATCATATCAGATGCAGAATTTGAACTGTGAATCTCTGAGTGTTGAAAGTCCCCTACCTTTTACTGAGTAATATACAGTACGTGTACAAGATGATCAGTACTGCAGAGTACGGTGATATTTGGATGTTACGTTGTTAATCTTTTAAAAAGATTTGAAGGAGTCAATTTAGGCCATCAAATCCAACTTCCTGCTCAGTGCAGGAATATAAACTAAAGCATCCCTAATAGATGGCCACCCAGCTCTTTTTGAATATATCCAACAAAGTGGAGATTACTGACTCCCTGATGTTTGGTTTCACTGTTAAACTGCTCTTACTATTAGGATTTTTCCCCCCTAACATTCAGCTGTAATATATAACTAAGTCCATTCTTCTGAGCACTGACAGAGGACAGCTTAAATCCTTTTTCTATATGAACCCTCTTCAGGTATTAGAAGAAGGCTACCATACTTCCCATAAGTGTCCTGAGGCTAAACTGACCTAGCTGTCTCCACAATTTCATTCTCAGTACCCTGAGCATCCTGTTGCTTTCTTCTAATCCTCTGATCATTTTTGTTGCTCTTCTTTGAATCTAGTTTTTCAGTTTGTCTGTATTGTATCCTTCTTAAAATGGGGTGCCCAGAACTGTTCCAGTTCACACCAATTCTCTAAATGATATTACAGCCAAAATGGTTTTGGCCATGAAAGGCTTATGCAACAATTCTGTTATTGAACATGTCTGATTATGAGAGGCAAAGAACTACCATTTTCTCAATATTATTTTATTTGCTTCCACTTCAGCTTCAAAAGGTTTACACAAATAAAATAGGATTCACAATTTTCATTTTATTTTTTACTATCATTCACTAAAATGTTTTAATGAGTTATAGAGACATGTAATCGAAAGCCAGCAGCCAAGGTAGTCATCTAAATGCTTTTCAAATACATACTTCCCTCCATGTTCCTTACAAGGTTTTGTATGGAGGGGGGAAATGTCAGTTGTATGTGGTCAAGGCTGGAATTCAAAGAATCCTGCATCTGGTTTTGAGCATTTAAGAAGGATTGAATATTCTGACTAGCAGCTCTCAATGTCACACGTGAAACATTTTCTGAAATTGAGGGGATTTTTAAAAGCAGTACTACATATAATATGATGTATGTAGATTCATAACTAGAAATTGTGTATTGAGGAGACCCCGTAAAATATAGGGACAATGGAAAGTGATCACACACAAATCAAAATTTGCTATTAAAATAATAAAGACTGCAATTCTATAATTTATCTGGTGGTATATCTCTTTAAATTCACTGGGATTTACTTCTGCAGAGATGAAAAATTAATTAATATACTTTATTATATATATATTATATTAAGAAAGTTGTAGTTTTCTTGGCAACAATGCAGAAGTGATTTGTCAATTCCTTCTAGGATTTTTCTTTTTAATTTTCTGTTCTAGCCTACAGTTCTTTGATTTCTTGGTGATTCTCATCCAAGGACTACCCAGGTCTGACCCTGCTTAGCTTTTTTGAGATCCTCCAAGGTCACCTCAGTTCTGTCATATGCTATGACCATTATATTAAATATAGGAATTACTGCTAATTATGTTGAATATGAAATAAACATTCATCAAGTATGAAAAAAATAACCTGTGGATGGTGCTGTCAGCCTTTCAAGGTAGACCAGACTAGGAAACCTACGTCATGCATGCTAATACTACTTCTATCTGACCATTGTCTTGGTTGTGACTGTTCTTCCTCCTGTTCCTCAAGGTTATTCCTTCTTCCCATTACTGGTGCTTCCCAGTCCATTTAGTGGCATACATAGGGACTTTTTAAGACCAAGAGGTCTATTGTCAGAATGTTCATTTGAGGTACACCTCTCACTTTCTTCTCTCTACCTCCTTTTACCGTGTATTTTTTTTTCTCCATTGTTTTCTGTTCATTGAAGTCAACAGCCCAGTGTACATGTGTAGGAAATCCCACACAAAATATAATATCAAATTTATATCAGTATTTTAACAGATGAGTTCTACTGTGTTGAATGGAAATAAATAGAAGTACAGTATC
Source organism: Liasis olivaceus (assembly GCA_030867105.1). Taxonomy (NCBI): domain Eukaryota; kingdom Metazoa; phylum Chordata; class Lepidosauria; order Squamata; family Pythonidae; genus Liasis; species Liasis olivaceus. The sequence goes on along the minus strand of CM061348.1, from coordinate 230,649,018 downwards.
TTGCTTATTTTATGCTCAAGCTCTACCAATAAAAAAGACTACAGATTTTTTTTTTAAATGAAAGTTGACCATTTGAGGAGGGGATACGCAGCACAGTATTGTACCGAGGGGATAAGACACCCCCCACCCGCAATCCAACCTCTTTCTCTCTGGTGAGGTTCTGGACATGAAGGTCTGATTTCCAAGGGGAGAATGGAGTCTACATTTCACTGGACCTGCTCCAGGCTTGGGCCGAGAAAAAGTGCTTTGAATCCTTCCTCTTCTAACAGCTTCCAGTGGTGTCTCAAGGTCTTAGATTTTTTTTTTTTAATCCAGATTAAAATAATTTGAGGTTTCCACATAATGCAAGCTGCATTAAAGCAATTAACATCTAATTAAAAACAGGTTTTCCTCAGCAGGTCAGATTCTGAAGGGCTCAGAGGTTGTTGCCATAGAAAAGGGGGAAAGAGAGGAGGGGAAGCCAAGTTGTTCAATGTCCAAGGAAAAAGCAGCTGTAGTGGAGCTTCTGAGAGGTAGAAATCACAGCTGGAAGGATTGGTGGATGGAAAAGTCATGGAGAGTGTGGCTTTTTAAAAATAAATACTGTACATTGATGGTTGAATCTTTTAATTACTCATTTACTGTATACTTAATTGCTCTGTAACCTAGAGATTTAACCTTGATTTTAACTCAGAAAATCTTCACATTCTAGACTGAATAACACACAAGGTTTCTTTAAAGGTTTTGTTTTTCATCTTTTATTCAGTTCTTTTAACCTAGATTTCCCACTCTTTCCTCTCTTGATTTAAAGTCATAAAGAAAAAAAAAAGCCTGTCAATTTCAGTTGTTTGTAGTATGGGTAGTTCCCAGTTTAAGAATGAATTCCATTCCCAAGGCCTGTCCTTAAGCTGAATTTGTATGTAAGCTAGAACAGTATTATTGTATAATACTGTTGTATTGTATAATCAATTGTATAATACTGTATAAGTAGTACTAATAAGTATAAGTAGTACTGTGTAATGAACTCGAACCATTGTATATTTAACTCAAATCATTGTGTATTTAACTTGAATTTTGTTACAATAGGCTCTGTTCTTAACTATGAGTTGTCTGTAACCCGGGCATTCTTAAGCCAGGGACTGTATAGCAGTTTCTAGTACTTATTATTTGTATGTGAATTTTTGACGCTCCAAACAGATTTGGGTGGAATTGGAATGATTTGGTCATAGCAGCCTGAATTCAATTAAACACATCCTAAATCAGTTTGGACTGATTTGAACACTTTGCACACACACACACACACACACACATTTTAATGCTGTGAATTAGACCAAATTGAATTGGGCCCAATTCAGAGATTCAGTTTGAATGGATTTGGATACGCAAACTGATACTTGCTTTATGTATTGAGCCAGAGTAAACAAGAGATGTGGTGGAAGTCATGATCTGATTCCCAAAAGTTGTGGGGGATTGGATCCGGCAAAACAGGTTACAGTTGGATCCCTGCAAAATGAAATTGCTGTTGGTTCAGAAATCTTCTGGTACTATGGACATTCCACTACTGTTCTAGGTGGGGTTGCACTTTCCCTGAAAGAATTAGTGAGCAATCTGGGGGTTCTCCTGGACTTACTACTCATGCTTGAACAGCAGATGGAAGTCATGGCTGGGGGAGCTTTTGACCAGCTTTGGTGGATCTGCCAGTTGTGCCTTTCCTGGACCAGTGACTTTTGCTTTTGTCATATTTCTTCAGACTAGTACAATCTGGTTTACGTGGGGCTGTCTCTGAAGATGGCTTGGGAGCTGCAGTTGGTACAGAATACCCTGCTTGCTGACTGGCATTAGTTGATTCAACATGTATGCTGAAGAAGCTACGCTGGTGTCAAGCCCCATGGAGCTGGCAAACGCAAGACATGAGAACCACATGGATTTCAGAAAGACATATTTAATGCTTATAAGAGTAAAGACAATCTTGAAAACTGTAGAACTAAGTTTCCAGGCCAACTTATAGCAAGCCAATTAAGGTGGAATCTCTTTGAAACCTTTCCTTCCAATGGCCCTCATTTCTGTCCTGTGCTGCTTCTTGTTGCATCCACTGAACTTTGCCATATTGTTTCCACTGTCTCTTAGAACTTCCAGGCCCAATTCAGGGTGCTGGTGATCACCTATACAGCTCTGTATGGCTGGGGTCCTTGTTACCTTTGGGACCATCTTCTCCAGGTAGGATCTGCCCATCCAACATGATCTAAGCAGAGAAAAAATGCTTCAGGTACCCATCCTGGAAGAGATCATGGGAGTTGAAACTTGGAGAACCACATGATGACTATTCCTTCTGAAGATCTGAAGTGCTTATGCTCTAATGACTGGTAGAAAAATGGTTAGGGGAGATTTGTTTCAGACATTTGGATAGGAAGATCTCCCAAGGGAAACAACAGTTTGATGAACAGTATTGTTTTGTTTATTGATATTTTATTGTGTTATATGTATGCTGTTGTTTTTCTATACTGTCATCTGCCTAGAATCACGAGGATTAGGCATCATTCATATTTGGGAAAATAAAACAATCAAATCAAATCAAATATACCATATCCAGGCTGCTAACTACTAGATGGCAGCAAGAAATGGAGAAAAATTATTTCCTGCCAACTAGTGATTATTCGGATTTTGTAGCTTAGATTTGTAGTTCTAGGTGTGGTGGTACTTTACTAGCTTGGATTAAGTCTTGTAAATGAAGATGAAGTGTACAACAGTAGCATCTGTTGTTATTGTTATTATTATTTAGATTTGTTATAGCACCATTCCAAAAGACCTGGGCAGCTAATTGGCAGGTAATAAAAAGTATTGGTCAGAATTTACACAAACATGCAGATTTCCTCCATGTTTTTAAACTGTGCAGTCATTTGTACATGTATTCATTTAATGTGTTTGTATTTTGCATTTTAGTTGTTGCTATGTACTACTTTCTGTACACAGTTAATAGCTGGGTTATGAACCATCCATTTAGATCCTAGTTTCTACTAGCTCAAGCTTCAATTCAATAACCCTGTCCAGGTCTGATTTTGGATACAATTGCCCCTAGTTTTGTTTTGGCCCTGAAAACTGAGGCAGTATGGTGCCAAAATCTACCTACCTAAAGTAACTTTCTTAAAATGGCAAAAAAAGAACACAGCCCAATCAATTGTAATTTGCAATGTGAAAGCCAGCTGGGTGACTTTGGGCCATTCAGTCTCTCTCAGCCCTACACAGGGCTGTTGTTGTGGGGAAGATAGGAGGAGGAAGGAGTATTAGTTATGTTTGCTGCCTTGAGTTATTTATAAAAATAATAAAGGCAGAATAAAAAATCTAAAAAAAAATGTGAGGGGTCTATCTGTGCATTTAAATGGTTGCATTTTTATAAGAAACAGGACGTTAGGATCTTATCCTTTAAAGAGCAATATAGTTGATGGTCCTTGAGAATTCTGAATATTTTGGTTATTGGGGATCCCATGGATTTGCACAACTTTAAAGAAAAATTTCTTTTCCAGAATTTAGAAGTCTAGAACCAATAGCTAGTTTGGTTCAACTTGTTCTGAAGACTGTTTGATACACACACTATACTACTTACCTTTCACCATAAGAATCTTGTTGGCACCTAGTGAAAAAAACACCGTCTCTAATTATGAGACTGGATGTATAATAAAATCTGTAAATGTCCAGTTTGTTCTGTGACATCTAGAGTCATCATATGAAAGCATGTCTGTATAGATTCACCCACCTGCCAAAAATAATGTATTTGCTATTTCTGCTAATAAGATCTATTTCAAAGATGTCAATTTAATGTTGCTTATAAACTGAGTATGCAAGACCCATATGCTGTAAATTTGCTGCCATGGATTTCTCTCCACACTTGCATTTTTCTTTTGTTTCAGCATTATTATAAAAATTGGTAGATTGATAGGATTACAAGTCCAGGGCAACACTAATCATATATTTAGTGTATGGACATTTAAATATTTAAACAGATGGTTCCCTGTGACCTTACACATCTCCTTTATAAATGTATGCACTGTCTTATAGAACCATCTGTATCCTAATATGCAGGTCATATGTTTCGAAGTGTTTCCTTGTTAACCAGCTGAAAACTCCAACTTCATCTCCTTCTTGCTGTTGGTTCAGATATTTCTCTCCATTACTTGAGTGGAACTTCAATTGACACCATGCGGAAGTAGCTACTGTAAATTATCCCCAAGTGTCATATAGCTCACATGTTTTGTAATATAACATTTATCTTTGATTTATCTGTTAGCCAATAATTGGTAGAATTTCATACTACATGATTCTTTAAGTAGCTTTGGGGACATTTCTAGAAAATAGATTTCCATTTCAAATCTGAGGAAAAATAATATTATTAAGCAAAGCTTAGATGTGTCTTATTTCCCAAAATTGCATTAAATGGAGGTAGAGGAGAGCAGTTGGGGAAATTGTCTGCTAATTTTACCAATTTATTTCCAAACCAGTCACATACTCAAAATGGGAGAAGAAGGGTCCATTCAATATCATATGACCCAACTTTTCCTAACACTGTGAAATTTCCCCTTTGTCTCTCCCTCCTGCATTCCACACTCCAAATCTACTTTAGCGCACTGCTTAATCCTCTGCAGCAGATTTAGATGTGTGCAGGGACAGGGTGAATCTGTTCCACCAGACAGATGAAGTTGGATACAATCCTTCAAGCTAATCAGAAACAAACTATTTTTAAAGCCATACAGTGATCAATTTTGAGATTTATGCCTACAAAACTTCACCCATGAGGCTTAAAGGTGAATGTTGCTTGAGGCATGTTGGCAATTTGAATGTAAATATCTGCCTTGGCCTGAATATTCATTCACATTACAGAAATCGCACTTCCAACCTCTTTGATCAAATACTCATAAAAATAGTATAAGATAGGATTAAGGACAATCTAAGCTTCACATATAAATACCCCAATTTGAAATCTAAAGTAAAAATCTAATGACTTTTATCCATTGCTGGAAGGATCTCACAACATGATGTGCAAACACAGGCTTATTAAATTTGACCATGAGCCCTAGATAGCTTTGGCAAATTAATGACCCCGTGCCTTGCTATTAAAGCACTCTAAAAGATACTGCGTAAATTAGAGGCTGTATAAAACTGAATAGCGCTATGCAGGTTTGGAAAACGATTGGGATGCATTGCAGGCAGCACCTTTCTTCAGGCTTATACAGATGCCTGTAAAAAGAGGGGCTGCTTCGACTGATAGCAGAAAGAGGCGCTGCTTTTGCGCAAGGTCTGGAGTACTTCTTCCAAATCCTTTTCCAAGCATGCATAACTCTAGAACCAAATGGCTCCTTTGCACCCAAGTACACTAGGCACCAATTCTTAAAATTACCTAGCTGGTTCTTATTATGAGCAGCATGAATGGAAACCATTTGAGGAAAGGAGACATCAAAGTAACAGCTGATTTCTCAACTAAGCTAATAGAGTTCATCCAGCTCTCCCACACAGAGATCTTGGTAGATGAGATATGATATACAGGAGGGAACAAATGACAGCTTGTTCCATCTCTCTTCTCTCTTTTCTCTCCAAAGTAAATATTGCAGCATTCTGATATGCTGGTGATATATAGTGAACAGTTTCCAACTAAATGATGTTCCATGAAACTTCATCTGCAGTTCAGGAAATCATCTTAAATGATCTGAATCAGAATATTTGTCTAGATGCCACTTGGGAAAAGTGTATGAGGAGGTCCCAACTCATTTTTTTTTAAATTCAAGGTTTGACTGTCATCAACCTCCTTCCTTCCTTCCTTCCTTCCTTCCTTCCTTCCTTCCTTCCTTCCTTCCTTCCTTCCTTCCTTCCTTCCATGACAGTGAATAGCAATATAAATTTTACCTTGAAGAATCAAACATAAGACACTGAGAATAGTAGAATGGAAATTGCACACTATTAATTTATATTTCAATTAGAAAGAAGATGCAACAAAATATGTTATATGAGAAATTGGCAAGAGTGGTACAGAATATTGTGTTTTAAGATGGACTGTAGATCTAGGCTAGTGCCTATGTGAATGAGCATAATTAGCACCTATATTCTCAGTCATATCAGACTAAAGGTAATGGGGTGTAAGAAATGGTTCATTAGGCTTTCTCAAGTACTTTTACTGTGTCTATTCTATTTATATCAGCAAGAGGGGAAAATCAGTGTCTTTAAATATCTCATCAAAGCATTTGCCTTTCGTTTCTTTCAGTTCAAGGCCTGAATAAAGATTTCTTAACATTAAATGAGATAAAGTGTATATTGTTGAAAACTTAAGGCTTTTTTGTTAATAAATACTAACATTGCTAATAAAATATACAGGGATGCAAAATGCTTCTTCCTTCTCTATGTTTGGCATGCAGACTTGAATTACTGTAGTGGACATTGTAATAAAGTACTAGAGAGCAGTACTTATGATACATTTTTTTAAAGAAACAATATTTTCTCCCTATTGGGATTGGAACTAAAACAGCACATGTATCTGGGAGTAAGCCCTATTGAACACAGTGGGGTTTATATCCATGAAGAGAAGCATCAAATTCTGCTTTAAATAGAAATGCAGAAAGCTTGATGGAGGAATTATTGGTTCTCCACTGGAAAATATGGAGAAGTACCGTATTTTTCCGACAATAAGACACCCCCATGTACAAGACGACCCCCATTTTTCCAACCCCAAATTAAGAAATCAATATTTTTAAGATAGTGCAGAACACATTTTTATTTAGTAATTAGTTAACATTTACCTGATACGCTCGGTGGGAGGAGGTCCAAACCGTCTCTCTGCAGCTCTATTTCCATGCTCTTTTGCATAACTGATTACATTCAAGCATGAGTGAAACTGCTGATAGCTCGTCTCTGCAGACAGCCTTCCTCTAATTGGTTTGTTCAGCATCAGCTGACATCAGTTACATCAGGCTCGTGATTGGAGGAAGTCTGTTTGGGAGACAAGCTATTTCACTCGTGATTGGAGGCTAGCAATGGGAGGAAGCCTCTCTGCAGAAACAAAGTATGGGCAGTTTTGCAACCATGCGATTTTCAGCTGACCTCCTTGAATAAGACGCCCTTCACTTTTTAGGGTAAGGATTTTAGAAAAAAGTATCGTCTTATAGTCGGAAAAATACGGTATATTCTATTGATGTCAATGGAGCTTATTTCTATAGAGAGATAACCCTACCTATGGATTAGATACATCTGAAGAAGTTCAGGCTCCACCAATTCATTGTTACTTTCCAGCACTGAATATTTGATACATCTCATGGATATAGCTTGGGTTTTTTCACCTGTAGCAGTTTTTGCTGGCTTCATAGCTAGAGCCACAGAGGCTCCCCATGATTGCCCTGCATGAGATACAGCCTCCCATCTGCTAGTTCTTGTTGACTGGGGCACAGGTGTCCTCAAGGGTGGGACAAAAAAGTCAAGATGGCAGCCGCTATCGGAGAAATTAAAGGCTTAGACTGCCAACAAATGTACATAGGGAATAAAAGCTAGAGAAAAAAACGAATGACTGTTCTGACAAAATGTTTGGATTTGAGGCAAATTATACAGGTATCATTTAAGTCAATGGGGTTGTTGCCTCATTTCTGAAAATACTATTCAGAGAGATATCTGCCACATTTCCATACAGCTTTGATTCAAGAAAAAGTGCTTAGGGTCACAGTGTAAGCCACTTTAAAAAGATAGTAAATTGCAGAGGATACTCAGAGCATGGTTGTGGATCAGAATATGCCTAGGGAAAAATGGTCTAAGTAGGAATAATGGTAAAAAATTAAGAAAAGGAAAATTTAGTTTAAACATCATGAAACACTTCCTGGCAGTTGAATCTATATTGCTATGGAGCTGTCCCTTAAGGGAGGGTGTGAAGCCTCATCACATAAGGTATGTAAAATGAGAATAGACAAACCACTTGAAAAGAGGAGGAGGAAGAGGAGAAGCAGCAGCAGCAGCAGAAACGTCAGGAGAAAAGAATCAATGGCTTTGTGCTATTGAATATTGTATTTGTAATTTAGTTTTCTGCAATTTCTAGACAGGTAAACCAAACAGCTAAATAAAAGGTCTCCTTAGTTCATTGGCATGACAACCAATTCAAATAAGGTAATAAAAGCACAGAAAGACCAGTTTGAGGCAGCTTTAGCTTTCGAACCAGATTTCAGTGCTGGGCTCAGCCTAAAATGTGTTACATCACAACAAAGGCCCATCCATATGTCAATGAGTGCACCATTGGGAGTGCACCATTGGGAGACTTGAAAAAACAGGTTAGGGATAGATCATCATGGAGAAGATCTATCTATGTGGTCACTAGGAGTCGAAAACATCTTGATGGCACATAATCATAATCAATCGTATGTCATCCTTAATCTTAGCATGTACTCTGCATAAGCATTGGCTGGCTCCTTTCAAGGATCCAGAAATGTGCAACTTCCAAAGCTTGGTTTGACAATATTCAAGGAGGTCATCCAAAGACCCAATGATGCTACTTCTAGTAGGTAAACTTAATCCTAAATTAATAGAATGCATTGTCATTCAGGATGCTTAACCAAAGCTAAACTATGGACACATGATTTGGAAGCTATACCTCTCTGATCTCTTGCAGGAGGAGCTAGAGTCTATGCATGAAGAACCAGCATGGCACATTCATTGCTTAACCATTTTATGATTAAGTGGATATTTTAATGCAGTTTAATGTATGCATTTAGAGAGCATATTTTTCCTTACTGATGAGCAATTATTTTCAGCCAGCAAGGGGTAGCAATTAGAGTGTTACTCATGACTACTCCAAATGTTCTGCATTTCAGCAGTATAATTTAGGAAAGTAGAAATGAAGTGCAGTAATTTTGTTGCTGCTGCTACTATTGAGAAGTTGGAAGTCAGAGATCACAGTTGGAAAGAATGTCTTTCTACACCACTTCCCTTAAAAAATAGTTGTGAGGAAACAGCCAGGGAGCCAATATGCTGTTCCGAAATCTTTAGAAAAAGGATTTGTTTAAACTATTAATATACACAATGTTTAATGAATTAAATACTCTGGGTATTGTTGTAATTAGTACTCCTTCCTTCCCCAAGCACAACAAAGAGACTGTGAGATTGAAGAATTAAAATACAAGGCTTGGAAGAAATGATTTCAAAATTACCATTCAGCCATGAGTTGACCAAAAAAATCAGTAGCTGTTGATTAATGAAAATGTCAACTCCTTTCTATAAGGAGTGCACTAAAAACTTAAATTTACAGTATCTTCAGAGATCAAATACTTAACAAAGAGTGAGTGAGAGAGATGAATTTCTCCATAATCTTTGGACTTATACAGACAGCTAGATTACTATGTCCTCTAGAAACGATTATAGTATAGTATAATGTTATACAATGAAAAAGATAACCTTATTCTGTGATTTTTGGGGTCAAAGGAGGATCTTTCATAAATAACTTAAGCTCCTCCTGGAAATTGGCCAGAGACTCAGCCTGAGATGCAACCTGAGGGGCAGCCTGTGTGTGAGAGTTTGGGTTGCCCCTCCCTAGTGTGAGAGACAAGGAGGGGAGCCCAAGGATGAATGTATAGAGTGTGAATGAGGGTGTGAGGATACTTGTGAGAGTCGGGGAGGGAAGGGAAGTGGATTGGGTACCCCCTGCCGACTAGTGAGAGAGGCCGGTGAAGGGAGCACAGTGGGTGATAGTGGGTGAAGAGGGTGAGGTTTAGGGCTCCAATAGTGCTGAGAGCAGTAGCTGAAGTGCCAAGGAGCCCACCACCGCCCTCTGATTAATTGAGGTGTGTGTTGGTGTATGGCTGGATGGAGGGCCCCCTAACCAGGGAAACCAGAGGCTGGAGACTGGGGGGAAGTGGAGGCTCTGGGGAAGTTAGGGCGGGTTACACTATTCAGGTGGTGATGGGCAGGGGATGTTATGACGGGAGTCAGAGGGTGGGCCGGTCTCGGCAAAGGCTCCCCTAGTGTTTGTTACCAGTGGCATGTTCTAACCCTCTGGACTCAGACCCAGGCCCTGGACAGCAGATCCATGGTGGCCCTGGCTTTTGGCTGCTGCTTCTTAATGCCAGGTCAGTTAACAAGAAGGCCCCCCTTATATGTGATTTGATCACTGAGGAGTGGGCCGACCTGGCATGTATTACTGAGACCTGACTGGGCCCTGAAGGGGGGGTGCTCCTTTCACAAATGTGCCCACCTGGTTTTACAGTTTGGCACCAACCGAGACCCCAGGGCAGGGGAGGAGGGGTAGTGGTTGTCATCTGGGACTCTCTATTGGCCTTCAGGGGTGCTGCTTCACAAGTGGCCGGTTGTGAGATCCTGTTCCTGAAGCAGGGTGCGTGAGAACAGTTGGGATTGTTGCTACTGTACCAGCCTCCCTACTGTGTAGTAACCTCCCTGCCTGAGCTGCTGGAGACAGTCTCAGGGCTGGCGATGGAGTTCTCCAGACTTATGGTTCTGGGGGACTTTAATCTGCCATCCCTGGGACATGCCTCAGAGGCAGCCTGGGAGTTCATGGCCACCATGGCAGCCGTGAATGTCCCAGATTATTTGCGACCTGACTCGGGACATTGGCCTCACACTGGACTTGGTTTTCTTGACTGAGCAGTGACAATGTGATCTGAAGGGGGAATTACATCTGTCCCCCCTGTCATGGTCTGATCACGTCCTGGTGGCCTTGAGAGTCTCCTATGCCTCCCCACTCTGTAGGGAGGCAGGAGCCATTCGATTGGTCCACCCCTGGTGACTGATGGACCCAGTCGGGTTCCAGAGGGAGCTGGGGACTATACCTGAGGATCTGCTGCATAGTCCAGTGGAGGCCCTGGCCACCACCTGGAATAGAAAGGTGGCCGAGGCCTTGGACGAGATCGCGCCCATGTGACCTCTCTTGATCCATCGAGCCCGATACTCCCTGTGGTTTATGGAGGACTTGAGGGTTCTGAAAAGGATTAAGAGATGTCTAGAGTGCCACCGGAGGAAAACAAAGACTGAATCCGACCAAACACAGGCTAGAGCTGCTATTAAGGCCTACCTTATGGTAGTAAGAGTGGTAAAACATCAACATTTCTCTGCTCTTATTGCAGCCTCAGAATGCTGCCCAGAAGCCCTGTTTAAGATCATTCAATCTCTTCTGGGAAAGGTGGGGCCAGTGACCCACCTACAGGGCCATGCAAAGGAGTTTTCTGGGCATCTGGCGGATAAAATTGCTTGCATACGTTCCTAGTTGGATGCCAAGCATGTGGCATGGCCTGTGGAGATGTCTGGGGTACGTATTTACCCTGTTATCTGGGAACAGTTTGATCCTGTTGGACCTGTAATGCCACCACCTGTCAATTAGATCCATGCCCCTCCTGGATGGTTAAGGCAGCTCGGGAGGTGATGTGTAGGTGGGTCCAGGTGATGGTGAATTCATCCTTGAGAGAGGGAGTGTTTCCAGTGGCCTTCAAAGAGGCACTGGTACACACGCTCCTCAAGAAACCATCACTGGTTCCCACCTTACTGGACAATTTTCATCCAGTCTCCCACCTTCCCTTTTTAGGAAAAGTGGTTGAGAAGGTGGTGGCATTGCAGCTCCAGAGGATCCTGGATGAAACAGATTATCTGGACCCTTTTCAGTTGGGCTTCTGGACTGGATTTGGGACAGAAACAGCATTGGTCACACTTTTGGATGATTTCTGGTGGGAGTGGGATGGGGGTAGTGTATCCATCCTTGCTCTTCTTGACCTCTCAGTGGCTTTTGATACCAGCGATCATGGCATCCTTTTGGGTCGGCTTGGGGAGTTGGGGGTGGGTGGCACAGTCTTGTGCTGGTTCACTTCCTTTCTCCAAGGCCAGTCCCAATCGATGTTGATAGGGAGCGAGAGGTCCAGCCCGTGGCCCCTCCTTTGTGGGGTGCTGCAGGGTTCAGTACTTTCCCCGCTCCTTTTTAACATCTACATGAAACCATTGAGTGAGATCATCTGCCACCATGGGATGAGGTATCATCAATATGCAGATGATGTCCAGTTATACATCTCCATCCCAGGTGATCTGAGTGATGCTGTGGCTACCCTTTTGTGGTGCCTGGAGGCTGTGCGGGTCTGGATGGGGAACAACAGGCTTCAGCTGAGCCCTGGTAAGACGGAGTAGCTGTGGATTGAGGGCTCCTCTGTATCTGGAAGTTTACCATCTTTGTTTCTGAATGGAGTCACTCTACCCCAGACAGACCCGGCATGTAATCTGGGGGTCCTCCTGGACTCACAACTCCTGCTTGAACAGCAGGAGGCAGTTGTGGCCAGGAGGGCCTTTGCTCAACTACATGTTGTGCACCAGTTACGCCTTTTTCTGAATCGGGAGTCCCTCCAATCAGTCAGTCATGCCCTAGTCATCTCCCATATAGATGCGCTCTACATGGAGCTACCCTTGAAAAGCATCTGGAAGCTTCAGCTGGTTCAAAATGCAGCCACACAGGCAATTTTAGGTGCCACAAAGATGGCACATGTTACACCTTTGCTGCGTGAGCTGCATTGGGTCCCAGTTTGCTTCCAGGTCCAGTTCAAGGTGTTGGTTATCACCTTTAAAGCCTACATGGCATGGGACTGGGTTACCTGAGTGATCATCTCACCCCCATTATATCCACCTGTCCCACCCAGTCAGGCAGAGCGGGTATGCTGCAGACCCCACTGATGAAAGAATGTTGACTGGCCGGGTCCAGAAAGAGAGACTTCTCTGCCGTGGCCTCTGCCCTATGGAATATTTCCCCCCAGAAGTGAGGCAGGCCCCAACTCTCTTGTCCTTCTGGAAAGCAGTCAAGACGTGGCTCTGCCAACTGGCATGGGGCAAAAAAAGGGGCATCCAACCCTGGGGGTGGCTAGCACCTTGAAGATGGTCCCGTATGTTAACATCTTACTGATCATCAACATCTTGGAAGATATTATTTCTGTATGTGTGTGGTTTTATTCTATTTTTACTGTATTTTTATACTGTTTTTATTGTATTTTAATTAGTATTTATTGTTGTTTTATTGTGAACTGCCCAGAGTCACTTCTTCGTGAGATGGGTGGTATCTAAATTTGAAATATAAATAAATAAATAAATAAATTAATAAATTAATAAATTAATAAATAAATAAATTCTCAACTGATCTGTTCAGAGATTGCCACTGTGGCCATACTGGATAAGGACAGGTGGAATATTCAACTATTTAATATATGTACAAATGAATATCCTCAAGCAGAATAAATACATAATTAAGGTCTCCTGATTAATATGTTGCTTCAGAATGGAAAGGCAATAAGCAAAAATGTATCTTTGGAAAGAAATGCAGTATAATTAACTGGGCAGATACAAGATGTGTATCAGACTCATCTCAAGGCTATTTTCAAAGTAGTTCAATTACTTAAAGGGTTTTCTAACTGCCTATTGGGGATTGCCACCTTTTTTATGAGCTTCTGTTCCTTAAACAGGAACAGAATTTTCACTTGCAGATGTTAGCAATGAAGTGAAGACATTCACCTGTTGGTTTCTTCAGAGCAAGCTACTGTTCAAAGTGCTAATCAGAGATCTGTATGGCCTCTATCCTGACCTCGTTGAAACAAGCTGTTAAACCTGGGTTTTTTTCCCAAGACCTTGGGCTAGGGTGGGTAGTGGACCCCTTGGGGGAAAGTTTTGAGTAAGAGAATGCACTGTATTGCTTCTTCTCCGTGCTCATTCTTTCTTTCTTTCTTTTTTATTCTGTGTGTCTGGTTTTTTAAATATTATACACCACCCAGAGTCATTGTGGAGTCAGGCAGCTTTACAAATTTGATAATTACATACAGAAATAGCCTGATTCCAAAACAGCAACGGATGGGTATGCCATAATATACCAGGGATGGCCCTAAATTATATTGTTTAAAACTGGCTTAGCAGCCTCCACCAGTTTTCAACTGTGCCAGTCTAAGTTTTAGTGTAACTAGAGTTAGTGTCTACCTTAGAGGGTGGACGGCAGCTACTGGCTAAGGTATATGGTACTGCTCTCCAGAAATCACCAATGGTCCATTTTGACCATGACAGCCAGTTGTTAAATCCCAATTCTGCAGAAGAAATGCCGTGTAGAAATCTCCACACTAGCATCCCCATGACACGTCTCCTTCCCCAAAATGTTCTCACCCATAAGCTTTGTCATGGTGGCTGAGAGGCAGAGGAATACATATTTAGTACTGAAACAATTCTGGATAGGCAGCTTACAGAGAAGTAGACCTGCTAATTGGTTGCAGCAAAACCAACAAAGTTCTGTTCTGGCTTTCAAGACACTTCAAAGAAATTGCCGTGCGAAACAGAGGGATCACTCCAATACTGGCCACCTGAGATGCCCCAAGTCTTTCTGGATAGTTAAAAAAAGAAGGGAAATAAAGGCAAAGGGCTTTCAGGATAGCTTTTGGTGTTAGAACCAGTTTTAGTTATCAGCCTGCAAGCCTTTGATTGTTATTCTATAGCTAAAGTAGTTTTCAGTTGCTAAATTATAGTGGAAAGAAGCCAGGATTTCAGGAGAAAATCATGGGTACTCATGGACACCGCCTGACTCACAGGTTATTCCTAATTCATG